>CM068962.1:84607342-84618225 GCA_035128595.1 Eptatretus atami | reverse complement strand
AATCAATAAAGGAAATTGATATCTAATTGTACGCTGTCATTGTAATTGATAGTGCCTGGAATAATGTTCATCATGTGTGGATGGAATGCTCATTGATTTATCATATATGTATCGATGGATGGGATGCTCATGGATGGATGTATGAATGGTACTTTCATTGGGTGAGGGGGGTATAGTTGGGATCATGGGACGCTCATGGATGTATGGATGTATGGCTATTGGCAAAAAGACCAATGACTGGGTCTTCTTATTTGTTTTCTTTTTGTTGTTGATGTTTTTTGTTTTTTTTAACCACTAGCCATCCCACATCTTAACATGCGCCCACGCCTTCATGAAGATACTGTATCTTGGCAAACTGAGCATTCAGCCGGCTGTTCGTTTTTGGATCCATCTATCTTTAGTTGTTTTAGATACTGAATGCCTCTACTTATCAGTACTTATTTTGCAAATTTAATCGGTCTTAAAGTCTTTTATCTGAATATAACCCAATTGGAGACCATCTTTATTACATACGAAAATGTGGTAGATTTGGGCTTATCCATTTTTTCTTGCATTACCTCTCACCCACATTTATGCTATAAAAATGTCCCTCTGCCCCTTCTCTTACATTCCCTTTCTCCTATTTCCACCCCCAAACCTTCTTTCCTTTTTCTCACGACTCCTTCCACACATTATTCTACCATCCTCTCTCCTTCCTATCATTCTTCCTTCTCTTCCTATTAGCAATATAACCTCTGATGGCAACTTTTTGCGTATGTAATAAATAAAAGTCCTCCTTGGTCGATCGCTGCATGTGGAATGATTATATTGTCCTCCATGCCTCCGCCTCTTTGCCATCTGAAGTTTATTCTGTATATTCACTTGGTACAAGCTCGGCTCATCTCAGCGAGTGGAAGCAAAGCCTTGCTGTGCACGTAACAAGAAAGCACGATGCTGGGAGGTTAATCGCGCGACATGGCTGTGCTGAATAATTCATCAATGGCACTGTTTAACATGGTGGAACCCTTTATTTCCAAAACTGTGATGAGGGATATTTCAATGCCAAGGGGAGATGAAGATAGAATCTCCTTTTGCATTGAAGCCTTGGGGCTGAAGTTGATTCTGGCCTGGCTGGAATTAAAGAGGAACTCCCACATCTGATATTAGATTTCAACTCTAAAAATTGTGTGGTTGGGAGGGGGAGGGGGTTAGGGGAGCGGGGCTTCATCTGATCTTCTTCCTTCTTTTGAGGTAGACTTGGTTGAAGTCAGAGATGATAATTATAATTTTGAAGATGACCTACCATTGGTTATTAAAAATGCAAAATCACTGCGGCATCAAACCAATCTTTTGATAAAGTTCCCTTTTATGCACCTTGTGCAATCTTTGACAACACCCAGGACTAACACCAAACTGAAACCGAAATTTCAAAATTTTGGAAGGTTTGGGTAGATGGACTATTCATAAATAATAATCCTTTGGGAGACTTGGGTTGATCTACTGAGGAGCTATAGGCAGTATGCAATGACATCATGTCACTCCGAGATACGAAGCCGTCCGCCATTATGGTAGACAACAAACGTGACTGCTAAGCCGCCCTGGCAGACACACAATGGTATTTTCCAAGTACGGTACTTTGATGACTTATGCCAGGATGCAAAATACAAAGGTTCACATCAAACCGTAACCGAATGAGAAAATAGCTCTCTGTGATGTATAGACCCATATTGCTTGAAGAAATCCGACTTGGCAGACAATGTGAAGTTGTGGCCCAGGATAGCATTTCAAAGCTTTCTGAAGGACCCATGGGTGTGTCTTCACAGAAATGCGTGATATTTAGATATTGAGAACAACAATATCTGGTTCTGACAACAAGCTCCTTAACGAAGCAACAGATGCAAGCTTTCAAATCTATTGAGTCCAACAACTATTTTATAAGTGGATGGGTGCAGGAAGTTACTGTGAAAGCTTTTTGAATAGCAAGGGTCAGTTGTCGTTGTCATCCTCAAGTTATTGTTACACTACTTGCGTAGTGCAAAGCAGCGTTAAAGGCCCTGTCAACAGCTCGACGATTTAGCCAGCGATTGCCGACGTTGAAAAATTTGTCTAAACGCTGGCACACGTCGAATACGTTATGGGTAAGTTTGTATACGTTACAGCACGCTGGCATACGTCGTAGTACCCGAGCTCGTCGACAAATTTTAACATGCTTGAAATTTTTCGACGTATGCCAGCGTATGACTCACACGTTCCGCATACGCTGGCCATAAGTTGTAGGCACGTTACGTGATCGTTGACACACGTCGACACATGTTACTTGTAGTTACTCATAAGTCGAACACATCGAGTAATGTTTAGCATATCTGAAACTTATTTCTAACCTATGAGTAACGTTTGCAGGCACGTTACGCGATCGTTGACACACGTCGCCACCGTTACTTGTAAGTTACTCCTAGTCGAACACGTCGAGGTAATGTTAGTGTCAGTGTTCCAGACTCCATGGTTTTTTTTTTTTCTTTTTTCTTTTTTTCTTCGGCATGACGGTGATGTTGCCACTTCGATTTCTAGTGCGGTTATAATTAATATAATTATAGGCTGCGCTCACGATTTAAATCATAACCTCACTAGAAATCGAAGTGTCAACTCACCATTATGCCGAAGAAAACAAACAAACAAATAACGAGATGCGAACCTCACCATAGGCTGAAGGTTATCTTGCCAAAAACAAAAATTTATATCGTCAATGACGTCAGAAAAGATTCTGTCGTCAAATTATAGCTATATCTGAAAAGCACTCTTCTTGGGCTTCAATTTGAGGTACTACTCGATATTGTTAGTCAAAGATTTAAAATGACCTTCATGATCGTCAACTTCGACCTTAGGCGCTAACCTTGAAGGTCAGGCGATCGCCACCAAAACTAATCAGCTGAGCGCCTATCGATATACTTAATATCCACCAAGTTTTGGAGATGATCGATAAAATTACTCAAAAGTTAAGGGTTTCGTTGATTTTGATGTTTGACCTTCTGGTCACCTTGACCTTTGACCTTGACTTTAACATTTTGTGTGTCGAAAGCTATTGCGCTCACGAGTATACATATCAAGTTTGAGAGCGATTGCACGAAACTGTGATCTACACGAGCTAGTTGAAACTTGAAAATCAATTGTAACAAAAAATAAATACACAAAAACACGAAAAAACAGATCTTGCAAACGCTCTGCGTTTGGCAAGATAAAAACCATGGAGTCTGGAACACTGACGGGTTCCTCTGTGTGAAGCCCATTTTTATATACCATTCCCTAAACACTGCCAATACGCCATTATACGTAGCTGTAAGTTAGACACGTTCAGTAAGTTCTGTGGTCGCCGGAAGAGTCAAATACATCTACATACGTCAATATGCGTTGGAGATACGTTACACATAGGTTCAAAGACGTTACTCACTAGGTTCCAAGCACGTTACTCATAGGTTAGAAATAAGTTTTGGTACGCTAAACATTACCTCGACGTGTTTCGACTTATGAGTAACTTACAAGTAACGTGTGTCGACGTGTGTCAACGATCGGCTAACGTGCCTACAACTTATGGCTAGCGTATACATGCGGAACGTGTGCGTCATATGCTGGCATACGTCGAAAATTTTCGACATGCTGAAAATTTGTCGACGTACTCGGCGACTACGACGTATGCCAGCGTGCTTCAGCGTATACAAAACTACCCATAACGTATTGACGTTGCCAGCGTATTCGGCAATAATTTTTCGTCGGCATACGCTGGCTAAAATGTCAAGGTGTGACGGCGGCTTGACAATTCGATGTCTAGTGCGGTTATATTTGAATCGTCGAGCCGCAGCCTTTTAATAGGTTATGCACGTGACGTCGGCGATACGCTGCGCGCGCTATGCATAGTTAGATATCGTTGGGCATAGGTTGTGACGCCAACAACACGCTCAGCATTCGTTGATATAAGTTATATATATGTTATCGAAACGTTCTGTGTACGTTACTAATACATTATGCATACGTCCAACTTGTTATGAATACGTCAAAACTGGAAAAAACATCAATAGTTCAGCGTACGCCAGCGTTTTACATACATTTTGATACCTTGCCATACGCTGGCTAAAAGTCAAGGTGTGAATTGGCTTAGCAGCTGCTTCACTCTGTCTATCAGTCTATTTTCTATGATCAAGGTACTACTTCTTTGTAGACAAAGTCAAGGCTTGTGGAAGAGCTAAACCACTGATTGGATCAAGATGCTACAGAACAAAAGGAATGGCAGAGAGAGGGACAAACACAAACAGCAGGGTTGAAGGATAAAGTCAAGGGATAAATTGAAGGATAAATTGGCACGGGATATCGAGGGGTTGAAGGATAAATGGAGGGGTTGAAGGATAAATAAGGGAAGTGGGGAGGAAAGAGAGGTAGGGAATGAGGCACGGGATGGACAGGATGGATACAAAAGCAAAATAAAGAAAAAACTAGAAATTTGGAAGAAGGTGGGGTGGGAGGATTAAGGGGGTAGAAAAAATCATGGTTTTGGATGGGGGATGATCTGAGATGGTGGTGAACAGCTGTTTTGAAGTCTTTGAGGGAAGAAAGACATTGAAGAGAATGTGGAAGATGATTCCACAGTCGGGATAAGAGAAGAACGAATGAGTGGATATGAGCACAGAACGTCTGAGTAACTAAGTTCATTGGGACAGTCCTGGACGTATTTCATACCTGCCAGATAAGGATTGTAGCATGGAACAACTGAAAAAAACTTTTAAAGAAGCGAAAAATATTTGGAAACGTACCTGTGAGAAAGGGTGGTTCCTCTGCATAACTACACATTTGGAGAACTTGCTGATCAGTTCGTCCAAAAAGTTTATATGTTGCTGTCGACTACAAAAACTCCCGACGATATGGGCCCATGAAAGGCTGAATGTTTGTAGATGGACACATTCTACCTAAACCTTCATGCTTATTAACATCGATGGGAAAGTCATACTTGGGGCTTGTCGATGCACAGGCAAGTTTAAAACGATGATATTTACGATTAATCATGTCTGGGAGGGGAGGGAGTGGGAGTTTGTGTGGGTTTTTAGTGCCGTTATAAATACTGTATATATATATATATATATTGTTTGATTCCGGAGCCACAAGAGAAATTATACTAAATTTTTGCATCGATTGGTGAAAGGAGAAGTGTGTGTGTGTATTATAATCATGTCCGTCACAAGCTAATTGTATTACCAGGAAATGGTATGAACCTAACTCCTATCTTCCATGGATATTTCTCATATTCTTATGTTTTCATGATTCAGTTTTTGCATTTAGGAACACAACAATTATGATTAACCATCTTGGAATTGCCACTCTTTCATCGAAGTGCTGAAAATTATTTTTAAAGGATGATTTAAATTACAGGTTTCACACTACCAGTGGCAGGTTAAAAGTGCGCTGGGGGTAGAACCGAGTCACTGAAAATGCATGCAGCGCATGCACAAAGGGCCTCATTAGCATTAATACGTCATTTCCAAAGTCCCGTATTGCTTCAGTCTGTCTGCCTGTCTTGCAGTTAAACAAAATTTAAAATCATTCCAAATGGGAAACTTACTGTTTTAGGGATGTCATAAAGGACACAAACAACAGGCACGAATAACACGAACAAATGTGTTGAATTAGGTGGTGTAAAAGAGGGTGCACTAATGGTGGGAAACTTGTGATTCAATTATTGTTTACATTTTTAACAGCCTTTAAAACTTTCATTTCAATTGCATTATATTATGTATTTGAACACTGTAGAATACAAATTGCCTTGTTTGCACTTCCAAAAACATTCAGTTTAGCATTTCTTGGGCAAAATTATATTCCATATTGACCAATCAATTTTGCCATTCGTGCTCTCAGGGCAAGGAAATGTAGAGATTCTTCTTCTTCTTGTGTTTCTTCTTTTTATCCTTGTGTTTCTTCTTTTTATTCTGTTTCGTCTTCTTTTCTTTTTTTTCTTCTGTTTTTTCTGTTTCTTCTTCTTCTTCTTCTGTTTCTTCTTCTGTTTCTTCTGTTTCTTCTTATTCTTCTTATTCTTATTATTCTTATTCTTATTATTCTTATTATTCTTATTCTTATTCTTCTTCTGTTTCTGACTCGAATTGTGACTCCCTGCCAATGCATCTTGACCAGAATATAAAATGAAGAATTGGCACAGAATTGACAAAAAGACAAAATGAAATCGGATTAATAGGTAAAAAGATAAGTGCTACCAGTGATTGTGACAGAAGAAGTGGATAAACCCTTTCCCAACCCTCCAGATCCTACTTCCTACCATTATTTTAGTTTGCTATTTTTGGTGACATAAAGGTGTAAAAACAATTCTCTTTGAACCCTGTATGTGTTAGTTGATGAAATAGTAACAGGGTGTATTAATTAGTAATCCTCAATGACTCTGATTAATTGACGGGCCTTTCTTTGGGTGGATCTAGTGTGGCTTGGTGAACATGATTTTTGGAAATTATTGTCTTTCATGGGAAACATCTTTCTGAAGGACCCATGGGTGTCTTCACAGAAATGTGAAGACATGATTGACTTTTCACCCCTGGGTGAACAGGACTTGCACATTGCCATGGTCTATAATTGTTTTTATTTTTTTTTAATCCAAAACAACAATTTATGAAAGAATCCTGGACATTTTCATGTGAAGGTTAGAAAAGGCTTGAACGTGATCATGGTCTCTTATTTAATTATTTCATAATCTGTTTATGCAGAACAGCACGATTGAAATGAGGACGGAGCGTCAAACGTTGTTGAGCCACTTTGCCCGCCGTTTTCTTTAATTCCTCAGTTTGAGTTCCTTCATTTGTTGCAATTCCTGGGATGCGATAAAATGATCTATCCTTTTCTCTGTTAGCATGATTAGAGCAACCTAAGACACCACAAAAGTATGGCATTTTCACTTTGAATCGCACCAGCTCGTACATACTTATTGTTGCAAATACTAACATCAGCATTATGTGGTAAACACTAACTTTGTCTCCCGTAATAGCAGCAACATTATGCAGTCTCGTTCTCACAGCGGAAGTGATGTCTATTTAATTCGACCAATTCACGAATGAAAACCCTTTGGGAGGTTTGGGTGGATCTACTTTGGACATATTTGTGAATGGAAACACTTTTTGAGGTTAAATGCATTTGTCTGACTTGACAGTGTGACAAAGTAAGTGTTTCGTTCATCGTTGCCAACATTAAGAGAATAAAAAGTGGTAGGATGGAAAGGATCCGTGGTACGGGGATGGACGGAGTGAGGGGATGCGAGCGGTGTGGGGTGTCTACCTATACCCACAATGGTAGCTACATTTTGTAATGTTAACCTTAAATTTGTACATTCCAACAAACTTTTTTAATGCAAAATTAAAGCAGAATAATCATGTTTTCCTGATGGATTTAAATTGTTTTCTTTTACATGCAACTCCTGAATATGTTTGGACTTTACATTGGATTAGATATATTATAATGAGTAAAATACAACCTCAAATATAAAGATGAACCGAGATTTGACCATGTCCTACTGTCCAACACAGACTTTAGGTAGATGTACTGCAAAGACCTCATGTCACTGGGATGCTTGGGACAAGTACGAAGATATGGTAGGTCGCCGTCTTTGCCTTGGCCAACAGCTTCTGTGTGTGCATGTACTGTGCATGCAACTCATACATTCGGCTAACACAGCAGAGGCGTGATTCTCATTGGTAAAATGTTTTGCTCTGAGTTACATCATGTCGTTCAACCAATGAGAAACATCCTACATTTCGTGGGTCGATAATGCTTGTAAATGGGACAGCATCTGTCATTTGCTGCCACGTACTTTGAATAGTAGTTGTCGCCAATCAAATGCAATGAGATTACGGATATGATTTTTCACGCAGCGTCGAGGGAAACTGCCTGAAGACCGACAGAAACCTTGTCACAACATGAAAATCTCTCAAAAACTTTGAGACATTATTCTTTGAAAGCGGTATTTTTCATTATCATTTGGCAATAAAATCGGGAGGCTGTTCAAGCATACAAAAAAAATGGTAGAGTTGGCAATTGTGTTCGTTCAAATAATCAGCATGTCTACCGGGTTGTTTCGTCACTTTTCTAGTTAGGACCTTATTTGGTGGATATAATGCCTGATGTCAATGAGTCAGACATGGACTTAATATAATGCTAATTTCTGTTGAGTATGAAAATTTCTACAGTGCAGGGCTGTCGGTGAAGGCCTCATGTTTATGGATGTACAGGGTTGTCGGTGAAGTGGTTGGGCCAGAAGGATGTTTTGCTTGCATCCAAGCTTTCTGGGTTTTATGAAGGCACTCAGATTCGAATGAAAACTTGCGTTTTGGTTGTGTGCCAGATGGGGTGCATCACACCATATGACGGAGCATGCTATCCTTCAGAGGCAGTTCTCACGTCACAATCGCCTGTTATTCAGGAGATCTATGATGCTTTAAAGGAGCTTGTAAAGTTTCCACATTTTGAGGACAATGTTTTAACACGTTGGACAGTTTGATAAAGGAGATGGGACTCAAACCTTTCACCGTGTGTAGTTTATGTAATGGGTTCCTTTTTATTATGCAAATATATATTGGAACTACCCTCCTCATCCCCACTCTTTATGCTCCACATATGAGCGCAACACATTCCCTTAGCCCTATCTTCTCTCAACCTACTTTCTGTTCTCTCCTCACTCCGATACCCTTCTTTTTCTTTCCTTTGTCCCTCCTTTTCTCTTCCTTTTCTCAATTTTAAAGCTCTGAACATAGCCCACTCCCAAACACCCTCTATTGCATATCTATTAGAGAAAGTACCTTGAAGTCGTGCTTGGCTGATTAGATAGTTCTTAGTTAGTTGACTTTTGTTAGAGCTGTCCAGTCTGGGTTCAATTCCCTGAACATGAACTGTTACTCTGGTGCTTCGCAGGCAGGGAGCTGAATCGAGTGTGCCATCTGTTGTGATGTAAAGCCTGGTATCCCAACGGTTTGCATTTGCTGGTGGACATTAACAGTATCGTAGTAACTTTCAAAAAGAGTAGGCCATTGTGTCCAGGAACCCTGGTAAATTTCCCAATTTCTCTCGTATCTCTGGGAGAGCAATGGCAAACCTCCCTCTGTATTCTCGGCATAGTTACTATTTCTGCAATGCCGAGATTCTCAAAAAGAGTACAGACTTGAAGGGAACAGGCAGTGGTGCTTAGACCATGATGTCTGATATTTTCTTTCAAATCCTTTGATATTAATGATCTGCTCTTTATTCTTTCAAGATTCTTTCCACTGCTCCCACATCCTCATGTCTTTCGTTTGTGCTCAACCAGAGGTTTCAGAGTTGCAACCCCTTCTCTCTTCTGCAGTAAACACGGTGGCACCTAAACTGCAAGGTCTAAAATGCATCTCCTCGTTTTTATGTCATCTCTACCGAGATGACCTAATAAAGCCGGACCAAATGTCCGTCCGTCCGTCTGTCAATTTTTCTTTCCGACCTTGATGAAACTTAGTATGTGGGTAGAGGTCGATGAGTGTTGCACAACGATATAACTTTTATCCGGGTTCAAGGTCAGGGTCAAGGTCACGAGGTCACGTAAGTTATAGAAATCGCCATTTTCAAAACCTATCTAGTCTGCCATTCTACAAGATATTCGGCAACTGTTTATTGATTATGATAGTAAAAAATATTATCTTGCATCTAACCGGACAGATTTTTGAGTTTTCGTCCCGTTTGGCCGCCACGTAACCTGGAAGATGGTCAAAAACACATCCCGGTACAAAGAAAACTTTTTACTTCCGATCTTGATGAAATTTGGTATGTGGGTAGAGGTCGATGAGTGATACCCAACGACATATTTTTTCCCAGATTCGAGGTCAGGGTCAAGGTCACGAAAGTTGTGAAAGTCGCCATTTTCAAAACCTATCTAATCTGTCATTTTAGGAGATATCTGGCAACGGTTCATCGATTATGATAGTAAAAAACATTATAGAGATGACCGTCACCCCCACACGGGGGTAATTTTATTGAGGTTGAAACAACAGCCAAGACGGCTAATTTACCGAGAACAATTTTCACAGGGTATCGTTTGCTCTGCTCCTTCTCAGACAGGCCTCAGGATCCTGACCATCATCATCTCGATGAGATGATATTTGGGCTGGACATTTGTAGTGTATTTAGATATGAAAGTTGTGTTCTCTAACTTTGCTAGTAGGAGGGGCTGCACATGAATAAGCTCCCACTCGATTGCTATGCCCACAAAGACTTCACTGATGTATGGAGTATAATGGAATATGTAAGGAAAGCACGAGGGTGTAGACCAGTGGTTCTCAACCTATTTATTTCAAGTGGGCCACACTTGCAGTTCTTGATGTGTTATGTGGGCTGCACCCACACAACTTACCTCCTGTGTATCCAAAAAATATGTTGTCTTACAGCAATTCAAACCAAATCAATATACTGTAATACCTCTCATTTCGACACTGTCAAATGTTGACGAGGGCACATTTGAAACGAGCAATGCAAGTGAAAGTATATTAGCTGTTAAAATAAATATGGTTTGAGACTTGCACGAGTGGGAGATCTGGCAATTCACATTGTTTTAAGTAGTTTTGTTTTTCTTCTTCAAAACGGGATGTCACTTGGGCTGCAGCAGTGTGCTAATCGGGCCGCATGTGGCCCAGATGCTGCGGGCTGAGAACCACTGGTGTAGATCCTCAGTGTCCTACCATTCCTTCATACAAGGTAGCCCCCCCCCCACTCCATTGGGACCGTACTCTGTGCAGAACGTTGGTGCTGCCTAAGCAGTCTCCTTGGCTATTGGGCAACAATCCTGGATTGGTCGCCACCCCAATACAGGATACCAGCAAGCTGGCACTCATTTTGCCGACCTCAGAAGGATG
>CM068962.1:84596786-84606840 GCA_035128595.1 Eptatretus atami | reverse complement strand
TGATGTGTGTCGTTTTCTCCTCTCCCCTCCAGTCTCTACTTTAATTTTATACTGTTCACCCAAACCATTCCCTTCATCTATTTTCTCACTTTAATCCAATAATTTGTTTACTTTGTCTCAATCCGCTATTATTTTTCTCCCCTTCACTCACCCCGCTCCTTTTCTTTCTCTGGCCTTTAAATTTTCACACCTTTACTCCCCCATCTTTTACTCCCACCACTTGTCTTCTCATGAGTTGCTTACGTTTGATTTTACTCGTTATGTTTGAAATAAGTTTATTCTCTTCGTTCAGTTTTACTCCACCACTCATTATCAGTTTTATTTTTAAGTAACCCTCCACCCTCTTTTATTAACCTTTACAGTTGACTTTCACATTTTAGGCTTTGTACAGTGTTCTGTCAGAATAATATGAACACCCGCGATTGCAAATAAAACTTTATTTTGATACAAACGATCAAATAGACGACTGCATTAGAATCTGGTAGTAAATCAATTGGCATCATACGGAGCTTGAACCCGTGAATGGATCGAATCGATGGTATTCACTATTCTGTCGGACAACCTGATCCAGATTTTAGTAAATGTGGAGCAGATTTTATTGCAGCTCTTGCTCATCACTTTGGCCGAGGTCGGCTTTTCCACAGCACCCAATCCAGATGTCTTCAATGACATTTATGTTGGAACTCTGTGCTTCCCAGGGAAGAAGCTGCAGCCCATTCCATCTCTGCCTAGAAGAGAGGGACTGGCCTGCAGCTTTACGCCTGAGCCACCCAGAGTCCCGACAGAACACCATCAAACACGTCTTGGAACACCAAACAGCTGCAGAAAACCAGAACTACGCCAATTAATAAGCAAGAGCTGCAACAAAATCTACTCCACATTTGACATCTACTCCACAAAATCGATTCCACAAATCTGGATCTGGCTATCATACAGACCATCATCTATTTAATTCCCTCACAGGTTCAAGCACCAGACGAGGGTATGATGCCAAAGGAGATGTTACCATAAACTAATGGATGTAGTCTATTTGATTGTTTGTAAAGCCTGGTGTTGGCTTTGCGGATAGGATGGCTGGCTTAGGATCTTAGGGTCCTGAGTTTGAGCCCTGTTGGCTGCTGAATTAACACCAGGTGGGGTTGACTCAGCCTGTCATCCTTCTGAGGTCAGTGAAATGAGTACAAGTGTACTGGTAGAGGGACACAGCATCAGTGGCACAGCTGTGCTTCCAATAAATGATAGCTACCTGGCAGCGAAATCTGCCATATGCAAGAACGAACAGAACAGATTGTAACAAAATTATGTTTGTTTGCAAATGGAGGTGTTCATTTTATTCTGACAGGCCACTCACTGTATAACCTTTCTTTACGTAAGTTCATTATTTAGTGTTGGTAAGGCGTGCTCATCCTTTCGAGTAATTACCCAAAAAGTCTGTGCAGGCAAAAGCTTTTGATTTTTGGAAAGGGAGGCTATTGCCAGATTGATTATATAGATTTTGGGAACATCAATTATGCAATTTCACCTTTCTATTCAAGACTATTTACATATTACATACTCTAGAGGGTGCAATTCACACACCCCTCCCCCACTCCTTTCTCTTTTTTTCACAATGTACCCTGACACCCTTTTCCCTCTTATCTCCCACCCCATTGCAACCTCCTTCATTCCCTTTGTCCCCTCTTTTCATTCCATTGGGTATGCAATACCCTGATAATAACCTTCCAGATATGCACACCTCTTTGATAAGATTATATATCCATCTGTAAGATTTATTTTCTTTTTATATTTGGGAGGCAGATATTTCTCATTATCTACGAATTTATTTTCTCTTTTGAAATAGCTTTTCTTTTCTGTGCAAGTTCGCATAAGCGTTACTGTTTGTGAGTTTTCGCTGTAATAACTCGGCAGTCAAAAAATCTCAATTTACTTAGAGCTAACTTTCTGTTTTTAATGCATCGTCTCTTGATTATCTTCTTTGTACATTATTTATGGCTTTGCATCGACTGGGTAGTTTGAAAGTTCAACTTAAACCTACAAGCTGTAAAACATTTTTCCCCCCTTTTTGTGAAACGTCTTCAAATCTATTTCCGGCACTGCATGCATAGTCTGCAACGAGTTAACACAGCCCCTTGTTCATCGAATTAACTTCATTGATGATTATCTTCTGCTGAGAAAGCATAGCAGGAACCTGTGTGATATCCAACGTGGCAGTCAGTAGAGCTGGTCTTTTCAACTTATCCAATTTGAAAAGTGTGTGTGTGTGTGTGTTATTCAATATAATCTAAATATAAAAATTACATTTTGATACATTTTCTATGGTTGCTTGAGGGTGTGGTGAAGCCTGATGTGGGAAATCTGTTAAAATAACAGTTTATATATTTGAATAACAGCTCGAGTCAGTGGTAAGCAAAATGGACATGGTGGTTAATGTCTGTGCAAGGTCATGTGTGTATATTTCCCATGTGCTTGTGCAAAATGGCATGATTTACTCAAAATGTAAAATAGTATGTGTTGCTCAATAATGGAATGTGCAATGAGGATTATGGATATACTGTACTGTATTTTCACGCAAATAACTTTTACACCGAGCACCTGGGGAAAAGTTATAGAAAATCAAGTTATCGACTTCCACTCATCACTAAAGGTTGATGACTTCATCCAGTCTGAGCGGTGTCCCATAAGCTGTTAAGCTTGAGTACAGGTGATTCATGTCACAAGTTCAAAAAGAAGCAAGATATGGTGCATCACCAGTGGGCCAAGTCAACGTTGTGTCCATGAAATAATATGACACACTCAGTGACTCGGGAGTCATAAATGACCAGTGCCCATTATAATAAGCTGCTCACCAAAACGGGTTTGATGATAGTAGTCCCGCGGTTGAAAGGAGCAATGACTCACTGAAGATGTGGCTGTGAACAAGACACCAGGTATCAAGCTCTTTGTGGTGTAGAGAGCAAAGCGCTGCTGAGGAAATGACCACGAACAGCCACGTGTTACGAAGCTCCACGAGTCAAGAGAGGAAATGCAGTTTAACTCCAGTGAACTTTAGTTCGTGAGTCATTTCCATGACAGTGTGAATAGTGAGCTACCAGGCAGGAAAGCCTCCTCACACTCATGTTAAAGCCTTCCTCTCTGCTTTTCCTTTGAGGGGGAGGTACTTGTGACCAGTAGTAGTGCTGGGCAAAATGATTGGTTAAAACCAGAGAAAATCACACCTACACTACTGCCATTGGTTGGACAAGTAAATGGAACAAAATTCATGACAGAAAAGTACGAACAAGTTTCCACCGATGAAAAGCACACGACAAAGTGCTCGAGGAAAATTTCAGGCACGTATACCCCACATGTTTAGGGTGTGTTCAGTTACCAAGTTAGAGCGCTTTCCAAGTGGCTTAAGCACTCAAGGAAGTGCTCCATTCAAAACTGTTTAGGAATGGCTGGCTTGGCAAGCACTAGATAGCTGCTAGGTTAATGAACGCACTTCTTCTTTCTTCTCCAAATGCTTTGAGAGATGCGCGATCTCCATATTTCCAGCAGCTGACACGGCTTTGCTGTCAAGTGCCAACGAACAGCTCTTTTCAAATACAAATGCAGTAAATAAGCAATGGACATAAAAAAATATATCTTGAGAAAGGGTTGTTATAGTAATTAAAGTTTACTGCACAGATATGTTAAAAAAGCAGCGTGGTTTCCGGTACCGATGCAACCGGAAACCATGCTGCTCTTCCATTATAAATGTATAAATATCCTGCAGGCTGTTGAATTTTATATCATTCCACAAAATGGTCCATACCATTATAAGTCCCAGTTGTACAATGTCTGCTGCCAGTACAAGTAAGAGAAAAGGTAACAGTTTCACAGCCGAATTCAAACTGAAATTGATGAAAAAGTGGGCTGATTTCTGAAGAAGACAACGAGAGTGATGACGATTATGGATTGTGACAGACCTGGGGTGTGTTCTGATACCAAGCAGCGAGCTAGCGCTTGCCAAGCTAGATGTGCCTTTTCAACGGTTTTTAATGGAGTGTTTGCTTGAGTGCTCAAAGGTCCACAGAATCAGAAAAAATACATAATTTTTTAAGTAATAAAGAACTGAATGTGGTTTTTAATTCCAATAATTTTTGGAGGTGTTACAGTTAAAAATGCAAACCCATCGGGACCCTCTAAAAATTACAGATAAACTGCCATGTCGTAATCCAGGGAAAGATTGTCAGCACGCAATGAATAATGGGCGCACAACTCGCTTCAGACTCGTCAGAAAGTAAATCTGATGAAGAATTTCTTATCAAGAATCCCCAGATTATGATGATGGTCAAACTCATGATGTAGAAGTTGCTGTCAGACCATGCATGTATGAACCCGAGGTCAAGATGACGTCATGGGAAGAGCGCGGCCAATCAAGCATTTGGGGGGGGGGGGGGGGGGGGGGGGCAATCGAGCATAAAAAGAGCACCAAATAACATTAAAATCTTCCTTTCAAGATATTTATTCAAGGAAAGAACAACGATTTGAGTGTTAAGTGAAGCCACATCTATTCATGAAACCAATCATGATTTTATGATTCTGTGGAACTTTAAGCCACTTGGCAAGCCCTCCACAAGAAACATGGTATGAACACTTGGACTTTCATCCTCCTGCACCGGTACCGACAACACCACACCCCATGATCCAGTGGATCCATGACTCCCCAGCCCCGACCGAGGCGTCTCTTGACCTCTGGCTCACAGCCAGCAGAGACATGAATATCACTGCCAAGGTAAGTGAATCTCTCCGTGACCTCAACATCCTCACCACAAACAGGTACAGACAAACAGGTACAGACCAATATGTCATTGAAAGCCTCTTAGTTTTGACCCAGGAAACCCGTAATCCCAGTGGCTCTGACACCTCATTTCACACCTCGAGGGCCCCCAAAAGGATATCCAGAGTCTCCGCAAAGATGAGTGCATCATCTGCGAAATCAAGGTCAGAGATCTTGACATTCCCAATCGATGCACCGCAGCTTGATATTTCTGAAATCCTCCAAATAATCCAGTCCGTATAAGTGCTGAAAAGTGTGGGGGCCAGTACACACTCCTTATGAACTCCAGTAACAACTAGTAATAAGTTGGAAATGGTATCACATCTCAAGCCTGTGGTCGGTGTTGAGGAACTGAGCACTCCGCTAGACCCTGCAGCTCTGGATCATCCTCCAGCGACCATCAACGAGCACATGGTCAATCTCCTTTGCCACACCACCACCAGCACCACCACCAAGTCCAGCGATGAGCCTGTGGGCATTAAAACCATGTACCAGCCACCCTAAGTCCATCACTTCAGGCAAAGTCAAGGAACTTGGTGCTATTCTGGTTCACAGTTCCAGACCCATGGGGACCAATACATGTCTCGTAAGCATCCCTATCAGTTCCAATCGATGCATTGAAACCCCCCAAGAGTGGAAGAGTATTTCGCCTGGGGGCACTGATCAACCACAGACTCCAGCGTGGCATAGAATGTGTCCTTCACGGTGAGATCACTCACCTCAGTTGGAGCATAAACAGAGACCAGGAAATGACACCCAAGGAGTGACCATTCCTTCATCTCATAAGAGGCTCGTTGACTGGTGTTACCTCAATTATCATTGGAGCCAGCTTATTGAATACAGCTACAGCAACTCCTTGGGTATGGTAACCATCAGAGTGACAAGATCAATAGTAGGTGTAACCACCCGCCATGATCTCGCCACAATCCGGTCTCCGAACCTCAGAGAGTGCTGCAATACCGATGTCAAAACGCTTGAGCTCAGATGATAACAGGGACAGGTAGGTAATCATCCTCTCTTCGGGATAGGACATTTCAGGCACCCACCTGAAAGGACTGCCTCAGGTTAACCCAAGGAGACCACCGTCTGGTGGATGACACCTCAGCACCACCCCAACACACTACTGCAATCTGGCCTGGGAAGGTTACCCTGTGGTTTTCCTCCTGTCATCAAAGTGGGGGTCCTGAAGGCTTTGCCCCAATCCCATAATCCAGTGAGCTTCCCTGCGGAGGGCAGCTGCACACGAGGTACTCCCACGGAGTGGGTCTTCAGATTCTTTGCGTTTTTCGTATGTTTTGCGGAGTGAACGGTTTTACAGTGGCCGGAGTGCAAATCCTTCCACCAACCTCCTCATAAAAGTAACCCAGCTACAGGAGAACGTCTACAGACAAAGTTGGGCACGAGATATGGATGGCTGTTTGCTCACAAGGAGCTACTCTGCCTCTGGGGGACAGGGCACGATGTCAAGCAGTGAATGCATTAAATCACATAGCTCAATGAAGATGGTTAATTTTGGCACATTCCTAAATCTTTTCACTCAATATAATTCTCCAAACAGTAGAAAAAGATGCATTTTATGCTTTGGAAATTTCACCTTTTCTTGTGTATGGATAGAGAATAAGTGATCATAGCATTGCTTGCTTAAAGTAAATAGTTACATAGACTTAGTTGTAACACACATTATTTCTTTAAATTATCAGATTTCACCCCTTATTTAGTCTGGATGATATCTGATCCTCAAAGCTGAAATAATATTTCTATGATATGCTCTAATTATAGATAGATATGTGGAAAAATTACAGGCCCAGAACTGGGACTCAAACCCACCTCCTTTGGAAAACTGTATCAGTGCTCTGCCATATGAGCTATCTTGGTGGCCCACCAGCTGAGCAATGCAATTCTTCCACATATATACCAGAGAGGGAAGACCCTCTCGAGAGCAGGCCCAAGCTGCTCCTATGGTTGGCAGTGAGTGCCCCGGAAGTAGTGGGGGAAAGAGATCGGCACTTGTATATGTGGAAGAATTGTGTTGCTCAGCCAGTGGGTCACCCAAATTGCTCAGATGGCAGAGCACTGGTACGGTTTTCCAAAGAACTTGGGTTTGATTCCCGATCTGGGCCCATAATTTTTCCACATATATTTATGATGTTCTATCCTGCTCACTTCTAATTTTACTTTAATTAGTCTGTGAGAGTAGATCATTGAAAATTGCATCATATAATGCATGGAATCACTACATGGTCGTAATTTGAAAACTATAGTACTGAAAAAGCGATGTCTACAGCGAATTGTAGATATGATGAACAGGCATTCGATAATATGACTGAGCAAGGAGGGGAACAAAAATTCTCATAATGAAATCGTTGCGGCCTGTTCCAAGTCGAGACATAGTTGAGGAGGCCAAAAAACATGGCGGCTTCAGCCCCCAGTGAGGTTACCTCGGATAACCCTTCAGGCCCAATTGAGAGCGGTGACTGAGGATGCGCCTGATAAAGGATATAATCAAATATGGCCGTTAATGATCTTCAAAATGGGTGTTTTAAATAAGCCAAACACCCAATTCTCACTCATGCACTTCCTTGGCGTTTTCTTGGTATGCATGCAAAGTTTCATGCTTTTGGCGTTATGGAGGACAGACACACACACACTATGATTTTGAAATGTTTAATGATTTGGTTATTATTATCTTGCCAAAACGAAGTTTTTGCAAGATATGTTAGTCAGTCTGTATGTTTTTATTTTTGGTTGTTTGTTTTTGTTTGTCTGTAATCACGAAAAAAAATTCTGCAGACCACAGTTTTCATTGGAAATTTTTGTAACTTCGCATATCAGAGGCCTATGGAGGTCCCTTTCAGGCCATAAAATTTTGAAGGTCAAGGTCAAAGGTCAAGGTCACTGTCGCAAATCAGGGGAATCGACAAAACCCTTATTTTTTTGAGTAATTTTGATCGGATCGTCTTCAAACTTCATGGGAATATAGTTCATGGTCTGGCGCTCAGCTGATTAATTTTTGGTGGCGATTGGCCTTGACCTTCATGTGTTTTTTTTTGTTGTTTTTTTTTTTTTTTTATCTGTAATCACGTATAAATCACTCTGCAGAGCACAGTTTTCATTGGAAATTTTTGTAACTTCGCATATCAGAGGCCTATAGAGGTCCCTTTCAGCGCATAAAAGTTTGAAGGTCAAGGTCAAAGGTCAAGGTCACTTTGTCGCAAATCAGGGGAGTCGGCGAAACCCTTATTTTTGGAGTAATTTTGATCGGATCGTCTTCAAACTTCATGGGAATATAGTTCATGGTCTGGCATTCAGCTGATTAATTTTTGGTGCGATTGGCCTTGACCTTCATGGTTAACGCCTAAGGTCAAACATATTTGACCCCAAGGTCAAATTTTCAAAGTTTAGGAACCATATCGTGTCGTACCTCAAATTGAACACCTCGATGAGTGCTTTCTAGATATATCAAGCTTGAGACATTATGACGTGATTTGGTGACGTTATGAGGCAAACGCATATTTTTCATGGTTACTCTATAGAACGATTCTCATCGGAATCTCTCGTAGGCAGATATTCCTCAAGGAATCGCTCCTGGTGGATAGCAGCTCTGTTCACCTCAGTGTGACCTTAAAGAAGTCACACGTGGTCACCTTTTGGCAAGATACGGGTCACCCTAAGGGTGACATTGGTTTGTTTATTTTATTATTGTTTGGTCTCGGCGGTGAAGGTTGAACTCTTTAGTATTTGCCTGGTCACAGTCGCCGATTCCTTTTATGTTTATACTGATATGTTTCATTTTTCATGTTAACGTAAACTGTTACATTTGTGCACCATGTGATTCACCAGTAAAGTGATTCACGGTGATATCGAGCCATTGTGTGTTGTGTGTGTGTTTTTGTTTTTTTGTTTCAAGGTTTTTGTCTGTAAGGAACATAGTTATGGACTCGGTCTGGAACACTGTTATTTAATCAACACCCCCCCCCCGACTTTCATTACATTTTATTGAGGATCTGAAAATCAATTATGCTCGCACGGAAACCAACTCGACTTGACAATTCTGACTTACTAAAATCAGACTCAGTTTTGTCAGTCACCCTTCATAGCTCTATTACAAGGCTCCCAAGGAAAACAAACAAAAGTGGAAATGTGGAAACAAATGTGAATTAATTGTTAACGGAACCCGATGAAGTCCAGCACTCATCACACTCAGCTATGCCTGTACCTCTCGCGTTCTAGCGATGGAAGGGTATTCAAACATGGTGGCTGCTTGGCCCCAGAAGCATGTGCTGCAGTTCGCTCCAGTTATATATATATATATATATATATATATATATATATATATATATATAATATATATATATATAATATATTATATATATATATATATACAGCTCAGTGGGTGATACACACTGATGTATGTATATTATACCACTGATCTGTATATGTGTATTTTGCTTCACATTATTTTTTCCATCCTCACTGTTATTCTTTGCAGAATCATTTTGATGAGACGTTATGAAATGTAATTAACGCTCCACCACAAGTCTGACTTTCCTTTCCCACCCCTCCTCACTCCCCCTCCCTCCTCTTTTCCCCTTCTCCACCTCCTCACCCTCCCTTTCCCTCTCACTCTCCCCTCCTATTTCACTCCATGCCTGTGTTTTAATTTCCATGAGCGAAGAGATGGGGGGAGTGGAGGGGGGTGGGTGTATTTGCTTATAATATATATATAATATATATATATATATATATTTATTGTTACGGCTGTGGAAATTCGCAGAGCACCATATAGGTCCTTAGATCAGTTATATTGATAAGTCTGTGTTCAGATAGATTTCCCCACCGATGTCTATAGGGAATTATTCGTGTAACCGGGCTGTGAATCTTTGAGTTAGCCGTTTTTGTTTTACTATCGGTATTTTGGACCAACCGCTTCACAACACCCAACTCCACCACCAACATCGCTCTCATCAACCACCTCCACCACCAACATCGCTTCCAACAACCACTTCACAACAACCACCTCCACCACCAACATTGCTCTCAACAACCGCTTCAGAAACAACCACCTTAACCACCACCGCCCAACCACACCACCCTCACGACCACCACAAAACGCCAGCCACGCCCCCATAACGCCAACCACACCATCACCGCATTGCCACCTCGGCACACTGTTGCGAGAAGCCGGGCATTCATCGGGGGAGAACGGACGACGGCCTCACCCCTCTCCCCAACGACAAACACGTGCGGAAAAGA
>CM068962.1:84561322-84577329 GCA_035128595.1 Eptatretus atami | reverse complement strand
GTATTTTGCTCCTTCCATTTTCCCTTCTATTCTGACAAGTGCCCCAGTCCCTGCCAATGAGAAACATCCCTATAACATGATGCTGCCACCACCATGCTTCACATTGGGGATGGTGTTCTTTGGGTGATGTGCTGTGTTGGGTTTGCGCCAAACATAATGTTTTGAATTTAGGCTAAAATGTTCCATGTTGGTTTCGTCAGATCACAAAACTTTTTGCCACATGGCTTCTGAATCTCTGGAGTGATTTTTGCATACCTCAAATGGGACTCAAGGTCGGTTTTTTTGAGTAATGGCTTCCTTCTTGCCACCCTACTGTACAGGCCAGACTTGTGGAGTGCTTGTGATATTGTCCCATGCACACACAACCAGTCTTTGCCATAAAGGCCTGCAGCTCTTTCAAAGTTGCCATTGGCCTCTTGGTGGTCTCTCTGATCAGTCTCCTACTTGCTTGGTCATCCAGTTTGGAGAGACGGCCTGATCTCGGCATGGTCGTGGTGGTACCAACCGCCTTCCACTTCTTAATGATCGTCTTGACCGTGCTCCAAGGGATATTCAAGGCCTTTGAAATATTTTTTATACCCATCCCCTGATGTTTCCTGATGTTTTATACCCATCCTGATGATTTCTACAAATTTATCCCGGAGGTCTTTTGAAAGCTCCTTGGAGCTCATGGTTGAGTCTTTGCTATGAAATGCATTACCCAACAGAGGAAACCTACAGAAACAGCTGATTTTATTCTGAAATAATGAGAATCACTTCAATTTAACACAGGTGGATGCCAATTAACTTGGTGTGTGATTTTGAAAGTGATTGGTTACACCTGAGCTAATTTTCAATTGCTATTATAAAGGGGATGGACACAGCCAACCAAGATATTCTGGTTTTGTATTTTAAATTAATTTTCTGAAAGTTGTAAAAGTTGTTTTTCACTTGGAAGTTGTGGGTTACGATTTGTTAATAGAGGTGGAAAAAGTCTGATTTAATGCAATTTAATTTCAGGCTATAAAGGCAACAAAAGGTGAAAATTTTGAAAGTGGGTGTAGACTTTCTATAGGCACTGTATATTAGTGAGTAGGAATAAATTCCGACATGGGGCTAGTGTGAAAAAAAAAACTTGATTCAACCTTAGGACCTCATCACTAACATGGTGACAACCTACTGAGCTACTGAGTTTTTGGAATAACCTCAGGAGTTTCTCACACTAACACAGCAAGCTGCATAATGGGCGACATCTTACGTGTGTGTGTGTGTGTGTGTGTGTGTGTGTGTTTTAGTTCTTATCTTTTAAGATAAATATTAACTGATTGGGGAATGCAATTAGGGGAGTGTGTCTTTGAAAGTGTGGGTGGTGTGGATGATTGAAAATGCTGTTGGGAATTAAATATCTCTGTGTGTGTGTGTCTTGACAATTAGTGTTTACATTTATCTTTCTTGCCTTTCCATTTGGACAAGGCATTGCATTTTTGTTGTTCCCAAAATGGAATTTGAAGCTCCAAAGTTGACAATGGGCCAATAGCCAAGGAATTGACTTTCCATTGCTTGTTTCTGTGGCGTAAGGTAAACGTATGTTTCTGTGACTAGCCTCTACAGCTTTGTGCAAAGTATTACAGAAATATTACAGTGTGGAAAAAGCATTGTCCTTTCCACAAATAGTCTTATAAAGCGTTTGACCTTTTGTTTTCTCCCAGTTTGGGACATTCACCCGCTTTCGTGCCTACTCGACTTGCTGCTTATACAATTTCTCATTGGACAGCATATAAGTCATCAAATGCATGATATCTCAATGTAATTTCCTGTCCTGTCATACTGTCGTTATCAGTTTGGATCCCTATGAGGGACAGGTGCCTGTTGACATCATTCAGCCATCATGTTTTAGGTCTTCGAAGGAGGTCATTTTACATGATTCTTTCATTCGGTCAAAGCCAATGACTATATATCTTCGTGGGGAGGGTTGTAGGCATTTACAACAGATGGCCATACCACATTGGAGAGCTTTGGGTGACCGACCATTTCAGAGAGCAGAATCTGTTTATTTAAAGAACGGATCTTCATTTGAGGAACTGATTTTGTGCCATTAGATGTTTTTGATTACTTGAAGAGGTTTTTTTTTTGAATACTCATTTGTAACTTCTATTCAATCTTGACAGTGAAGAGGCAAGTTTATGCCCACAGGTCAAGATCCAAAAAACTGAACCATTGCATATCCATGGCTTCGTCTTTCCACATATTAGAACATTCTGTTTATGATGTGTGTGTATGTATATATATATATATATATATATATATATATATATATATACCCCATGATATATAGTGGCCCAATTACTGACAAACCTTTTGCATTTCTTGCTTCAAGTTCTTTTTTATTTGTTCGTGCTTCAAGTGTTATCAAAACCTCCAAGCTGGATGAAATCGCTGACAACCCTGATTGTGTGGTTGCCCGCTAATGTGCTTCAGCTCGCAATGTATTCGGAGTCATCAACATGAAGAATTTTTGTTGTTTTGTTGTTATTTTTCAGAATGACGACTATCTGTGAACTTTCCAGGGGTTTCAGTGCCTGAACCCGCTCATTTTTCGATTTGAAAACTTGCATTATTGTTGGCGAAATCGACATCTGTGAGGTTCTTATCAAGGCATGTTCCTAAGTGACATTTACTTTGTGTCTGGTCAAGCATGCATTCTGTGACGGCATTAAAAAGTGCTGGGGCGGCAACACATCCTTGTTGGATGTCCAATGTAACGAAGAAGAAAGATCGTTTTCCCATTTACATGAACACAGTTTGAGGAAACATCATAAAGGTGATAAAACATTCTAAAACACTCGTCAGAGAGGCATGCGAGTTAAGACCAGCCAAACCGATTGCCTGTCAACATAATTTAATGCTGCCTTAATATCCACAAATGCAATGTAAATGTGCCATTTTAAGTCGAGGCAAGGTGTTAACCTCCTTCTCTGTTCCCAGTGTTGCATTACCCTGTTCGCTGTCCACCTGAGGCATTAAGCCTTTTCGTTATCCCACGTGTGGCATTAAGCCCCCTTCTCTATCCCACGTGTGGCATTAAGCCTTTTCTTTATCCCACATGTGGCATTAAGCCCCTTCTCAATCCCACATGTGGCATTAAGCCCCCTCTCTATCCCACGTGTGGCATTAAGCCCCTTCTCTATCCCACATGTGGCATAAACCCCCTCTCTGTCCCCCTCGTGGCATCAATCCCCTTCTCTGTCCCCCTCGTTGGCGTCAACCCCCTTCTCCTGTCCCACTCTGGCGTCACCCCTTCTCTGTACCGCTCGTGGCGTCAACCCCCTTCTCTGCCCCCTCGTGTGTGTCGACCCCCTCTCTGCCCCCCTCGTGGTGTCGACCCCCTTCTTTGCCCCCTCGTGCGTCGACCCCCTTCTCTGCCCCTCCCGTGGCATCGACCCCCTTCTCTGCCCCCCTCATGGCGTCAACCCCCTTCTCTGTTTCCCTCATGGCATCATCCCCCTTCTCTTGTCGCTCTTGTGGTGTCATCCCCCTTCTCTGTCCTCCTCGTGGCATCATCCCCCTTCTCTGTCCCCCTCATGGCGTTCATCCTCCTTCTCTGTCCCCCTCGTGGCGTTATCCCCCTTCTCTGTCCCCCTCGTGGTGTCATCCCCTTCTCTGTCCTCCTCATGGCATCATACCCCTTCTCTGTCGCCCTTGTGGCATCATCCCCTTGTCTGCCCCTCTCGTGGCATCAACCCTCTTTTCCTTCCCTCGTGGGGCATTCACCCCCTTCACTGCGCATTGACCACCTTTTGTTTTTTTACCCATGTGGGGCATTAGCCCACTTTTTCTACCCATGTGGGGCTTAACCCTCCGTATCTGACAATGTAGTGGCATTCGACCCTTCTTCCTCTTTCATTACCCTACATGTAGTAAACATATAACCCCTTAAAATCACTTTTGCTCTGTCCATGCACTGTGCTCAGTATGACACGTTGTTGACGTGGAGGATGGTAGTGTCAGTTTTATCATCAACAGGGATCTTGTATTTGCCAAAAAATTTTTTTGAAGTTGAAAAAAATTGCGATCCTAATGCAGCCAGTGGCTGATCAACGATCATACCATCAGTGTTATTATCCAGGGAAAAAGAAGCCTTTGTGGGAGGAAGCAGCGACAAAAGGCAGAGTTGTGAGAGTGTAAAGCCCAAATTGTGTGTGTGTGTGTGTGTGTGTGTGTGTGTTATGATGGCAGGAGCTTGCTTCAGCTACCGTTTACAGGCAAGTGCAATCTCTAAGCGGGGAAATTCCATTGGCAGATTTATACCTTTTGCCTGGAAATTGACGAGATTTTATGAAGAAAATAAAACAAACAATTTGACGTGCACTGAATGAAGGGATGTGGAGAGTTTTTGTTGCACTTTCCAGGTGGGGAAAACCGAATGGCAAATTGGAAAAATAATTGTTTTCAGTTACTTACTTGTATTGCAGGCTCATGCAGGAGCTTGTACGTAAATTGCATGGAGTACGAAGGCATTAGTAGACATCAGCATACCTGAACGGGAATGGCAAGGACGTTGGTAGATGATGGACAAATCTATTGGATTTGAACCTTGGTTCCCTGCATCATTGTCAGGTGGGTAATGTTAAACAGGCTGACCCGTTTCTGCTGTTATTAAATAGAGATGTAATTGATTGGCAAGTCTGATGCAAACCAAACTGCTTCCAAGATGCACAGCCATTTTGTACGAAGGTTTCATTCGGACGTGCTCGGCCACATTCGACGGTCTCAGTCATTCCTGTATTTCTATTTCACAATCGGATTTGTTCACATCTGCTTTTGACACTCACAACAGTAAATAGGCTGTTGGAAAAGCTTTTGTTGATGTGTCATAATGACTACCACCACAAAACCACATGTAATATCTATTTATTTTCTTGGTGGCAATCACATGTCTCAATTGTGGTGAGTAAGTATGATGTTTCGAAGAGGGTCCGTCAACTTGAAGTGTTAATGAGTGAAGAGCAAAGAAATGTCATGTTATGTGCTTTCTTCAGGCCGAAGCCAATCACCCAACAGGCTTTCACATAAGCAGATGAGTGTAGTTTAAGAAGGAAAAAGTACATGTACTGGAAGTGGTTCACCAGTGAAGGCAAAATCCTGGTCAACATCAGACGTTTGGGATGTTTGTGCTATCACATGTTCATCATGATTTTCTGATGAAATATTTTAATAATTGCCCACTGCAAGCAAGGTGGGAGGAGAAGCAAGAAAAAAGGAATTCAGGCCATTTAGTCAAGTATCTACGGTGGGTATCCGTGCACCCCCCCCTCTCCCCCAGACTCTACCAAACCAACTTCCTCTTTATGGTCCTATTACAAATTTGAGATGTTAACAAAAAAAAATTCTCGGCACTCTGGCGATATTCAAGATGGTGTCCAAAATGGCCACCAAAATGGGTAAAATCATAGAATATAGTGTATAACCTCTCAAAAATGTGACAAATTGGAAAAATAATCATTGGGATTTGGTTCCTAGTCATTAGTAATTTCCGATGATTGGATTTTGTTGCTATTTTTTAAAATCCAAAATGGCGTCCAAAATGGCGCTAAAATATGCAAAATTAAAGAAAATTATGTATATCAGCGTCTCATCCAGCCTTGCAATGTAGAGGAGACGCAACAAAGATAGCTGTACTACTTTACGTTCAATGATTATTGTCTCGTTGACATACTTTGCCACATATTTGAGCATTGCTTCATGTACAGCTTCCATGCTGCTTGTTGAGCAAACAGCCTCCGGTTTTGCCGCTCCTCAATGGCAGGATTGGCTGTTACTGCTTTCTGCATTTTGGGTGGTATTGGGCCTCTCTGCAAACAAATCAAATCCTCGGATTCGCCTTATAGTCCAGTAGTATTAAGTCAATTTGGTCAAACCCAGAACATTTATAACAAGCTGAAACTTTCAGGTATATGTTCAGAAAAACTATCAGAATAACATACTAAAAGTCCCAAGAATGCCCCTTGGGGCTTTGAGAATTCACATGGCGTCCAAGATGGCCGCGGCTTGGATTTTCTCATATTTCAAGCTGAAATCATCATAGAAATTAAAAATAATGGTGTCAAACATAGATTTTAAGTTACAAAGATAAATTACTATGGCTATTTTAAGATAAATATATAAGGTATGTTCTTTTGAATATGAGTCCCCTAGGACACTAGGTGGCGCCATGAATAGATACACAGCGGTAGTGCTGCCGCTAGGCGAGTAGTGTTTAGCAGCGTCATCATGGTTGGCGTCTTGCAATATAATATATTAGCGCGGATTAAAAATCCGTTTTTTCTCGCATCTTCATGTCTGTCAAAAACCAGTGTCAAGGTGCACACTACAGCTCATACCTACCCATTGAGGTGTTTTTCCCCCCCAAGCTTTCCGTTTTCACGCCACTTCCACACAAAATTTCATCAATCAATTCTTATACAGAGTCGGACTCAATCAACTTATTACATATTTAATATGGCTGACTGCACAATACAATGTTTTCTTTTCAGAGCAGGAGATGGAGTCGTGCATCATTTGTAAGGACTTATGCATCAAGGATTTTGTGCAAGTTGGACCCAAAGGAGACAACTCTAGTAGCTGCAAGCCTGAGAGACAGGATGGTCTTCATGAACTTCTGCAGATACAGGAGTGCACTGACACTTCACATTGCCTGTAGAAAAGCCTACACCGGGATCATCCATCAGATCTGAGACGAAGAAAGTCTGAGAAATCGCGGCAGATGAGGAATTTGAACAACCCACCCTGCGGGTCCAGAGCTCCTTTGTTTGACATCACTACACACTGCCTTTTCTGCTCTGAAGTACTGATTACTAGCAGCAGACTTGAAACCAAACGCAGAAAGTTAACAAGCAATGTAGAGACAATAGAGTTCAAGAACAATGTGTTGAAAGATGCAACAGAGAGGGGTGATGAGTGGGGATAGCGGTTACCAAAAGAATAGAAGCAAACATTGATTTTGGTTGCCGCAGAGGCAAATACCATCGGTGCCTGTGCCCAGGAATTTCTTTCTAACCCACAAAAGTTGAAACCTGTTTGGCAAACCAGTTGATGTTCAAAGGATTTCAGCTTTCAATGAGCTATGTGCATATATAGATGACAATGACCAATGTCAATATGCAGTTTCTGACCTCATGGAGCACATGGAAACATTCTTGAATGGTGAGGAAGCGATTCTCTCAAGTACTTCAAACAGAAACTGAAAGAGTGAACAAAGATGATTCATTATAACAAGCCTCCCTGGAAAATCCAGCATAGTCAGTGTCCGTGAATATGCTCACCGGATACTTCGTGAGAGGTGGGTGGCAGATCAAGCAGCTGACAAAGCTTGTGAAAATGAAAGAATAATTGAAATGGCAGCTTCAATTATCGTGATGAGATTCGTTTGTCAGTGTATGATCTCGGTGAATATCCAACCTTGGAAGAAACTGAAAATGGTTCCTCTATGATTCCTGAGTCTCTGAAGCTCTTCTTGCACAAGTTGTTGACCAAAGGGCAAAAATGCTGCTGTAGTGAGTCGGCGATGCACTGCCATTGCCCATTCTATATTTCTGCCTGCAAGACCAAGGTCTTTCATTTCACCATGTGCTACTTGCCATTGCAGTGTACATATCCATTTCGCAAGTGCCTCTCACGAGCGATAGCATCCTCAGTAGCATCAGTTTTGCAGATGACTACAAGGAGGTCCAGCGATTTGAAACAGCCTCATATCCGCTGGTGAGCCCTCCTATGGCCTCAATGGTTTCACCCAGTGTGTATTTGATAATGCAGATTCAATGTTGCTACACTAATGGGCACAACACTTTCCATGCCAGGTGGCATAGCTTGTGTAACACCACGCGGAACAGTAGAAAAGTCTCCTGTCAAGTGCACAATCAACTACCCCAGCTGAAGCATTTGACTTTTGGCACATACCCATCAAGACATACAGCAACCTGCATTCCTGCTTTGCAGTCAGTTACAGTAGAGCCTCTGCAGATCTCCGACACTCACAGACTGCAAGCATCAGCTCTTGATTCCATTTGGATGCTTGTGGTACATGTTTGAACTTAACACCGTGTCTGCCTTGGAGTGGGTTCATGAAAACTGTTCTGAAAATGATGAGTTGCAAACTTCCAGAATGAGACTCTCCCATTCATCAATCTGGAACCAAGCAAGCCCCAGCACTATCTACACTGCACTGTTCTTTGCACAGACACAAAGTGACAAGCACAACCTCAAGATCTGGCCAGTAACATTTGATCAGCCTCTGTATGAAAAGGCTTCTGAAATTGTTGCTGCCTCCAGAGACTTGGGCAAAAGTGGTGTGGCGATTGGTGGCTTCACCTGCTGATGTCCTACCTAGGCAGCATGGGAGTCATGACAGGGAGCGGGTTGGAAAACCTGTGGGTACGAGTGTATGCCAAAGGTTCAGTGGTGCATATGCTCACAGGTCTGCCTTCTCTCGAGCAGTGCGTGCCCACATTCTGACCTTGCTGCCCTCATCTATGTACTGCAGACAAGTCAGACTGGGGAGCCAGACTAAACAAGGAACATCTGGTCAGTCTGTACAGGACACAGTGGACCAGATGAAGATGGCTGCTGAGATAGATGAAGATGAAAGTCTGCAAGAGTTTCAACAGTTTCTCACTCACCACTAGATCAAGCTGCCACACGAGAGAACACAGGGAATTATGGGTGCAGTACATCCACCAGGTGTTGCTCATGCTCAACTTCATCAGAGCTGAGAGGCTGGCAACTGGAAGCTTCATCTTCACTGTGTGCAGGAGTGATCCCGCATTCCATGCAGCAGTCATCTACCGTATGCCAAGTCTGGCAGACTGTACTTGCAGCAGGATGAACTCCATTGCACAATCATTGCCACCTGAGGAGTACACGTTGTTCTCTGAAAGGGGTATTTCACCATCCGCCGAGCAATGAGTTCTGGTCTGCAACTTCTCCGACCAGACAATCGAGCAGTTCCTGATGAGGGATGCTGAAAACCAGTGGAGGGATGACACATGGTAGAGGGATAACAGACAGCATCTTAACCAAATGGGTGCATGCACTGCCTCACTGTGTTCCTTTGTGCGATGCTTTGGAGAAGTTCACTGGTGTGCACACTGCTACCTCTGAACAACACAAAATCTTCTTTTTCCACTCAGGCTACAGACAAGAAAAGCTACGATGTTCTTCCTCCAGTGCTGCAGGCACATCCACCATTTGCAGGTTACCACCTGATGCCTAGTCACCTAGTGTCTATTTTCCACTGGTGTTGTAGCTGACACATCTGTCAACTGTTGACAATGCCTGCAGATTGGTCAAGCTGCAGCATCTAATAGAACAGGGAGCAGTTCACAGAGATCACCCTGCATCGCAGTGACAAAGTCAAGACTATGGAGATAGAACAGCATCAATGTCAGGGGCAAAATACAGAGGTGAATCCCACTCTCTTCTTCAACAGGATCACTTGTGTCCTCAAGACAAGTTCTGACATGAAAACAGTTTCATGTCATATGAGCTGGCTCCCTCAACCTCCATCCTGTTTTTTCATGATGGTGCCATGTGGAAACCAACCAAGAGTGCCCTAGGTACTCTCCTCAAGTCATTTGCCCATGTACAACCCAACATTCCAAACAACTGCCAGTTTGTCATAGATGGAGGCCATCTGTTGCAATCAGTAGTCTGGCCACAGCCATCAACCTATTGAGGTGTTGCTAATGCTACATTGCCTACATCCTGAAGCACTATGGGGTTGGCACTACTACTGTGTTCGATGGCTACAGAACCGTCTCCACCAACGGCAGCAGAAGCAACTACGCGGCAAAGAAGTACACCCGGTGACATCCTATTTGACCAGAACATGCAAACCACTACTCTTCCAGGCAGCTTTCTGGCAAATAACCACAACAAGAGCGTCTCGTTAGAGATGCTCAGTGGTTTGCTGAATCAAGCAGGCATCCAGGTGAAGCAGGCGCCAAGCTGATGGCAGATGCTTTATTGTGTCAACTGCTCTGTCTTTGGCAGCGCGCTGAAACCGGTGGTTGTTTGTCGGAACTGACATGACCTGCTGTAATGCTGGTGACTCTAGCAACCACAAACATGGGACCTGTACATGTTATGCTGCAAGAAACCCCCACAACACTCTACCAGAGTTTCATGACATTCAGCAAGCATTGGACACAAGTAAATATCTGATGGTGCTGCTGCCATAACTGGATGCAACACGTGTTGCTCTGTATGCCAAGGGAAGCGCAAGGCATTCATCTGGTGCATACAAGAAGGGAGTCTGACCTACTAACACATTCATCAACGCGGAGAGCACTCATGAGCAAAAGTTACAAGAAGCAGGTGAAACTTCCTCCTGAAATCTATGTGGCATCCAGTTTGTGCATCACTGGCGTGTTCTGCTACATCGCCTACAACAAGGCAATCACAGAAACGTCACTTTCCTCAACGTTCCAGTTGCACTTTGCCTCCAACAAGTGGCTGCCAGCCAAGCACATTCCTTCAGAACATATCTCACTATTCAGGACTGGATGGGGAGGCCCTTGCAGCCAACAGCATGGGGGATGGAAACTGAAGGACATCTGACTCAGTTGACACTGACCATTTTCCCCTTTCTTCCCCCTTTTTCCCCCTGTCCATTGCTCCAGACTACTTGCTTCACATGATCTCTGTGGCTGCAGAGCAGATGGCTGTGGAGGCAATGTTGCTGCAGGAGATGGGGGTGCACTGCTCTGCCCTGTGTACAAAGTGCACTGGTCAAACCCTGCAAACAATGCAGCACCAATGCCATCTTTGCGGATGCTGAGGAGAAACTGAAGAAATCACTCCTGTTTTCATCCAGAAACTGATGATGAGGAGATGACTGAGGGGAACTGTGCATGTTAAATATGTTTCACAAGTTTATCATTTGTAATTGTTTTGTTAATTGTTTGTTTGTTAATGTATTTAAATACAATAGCATGTATATCTTATTTTACTCTATTTTTAAGGTTTCTATAGTATTACCACAGATATGGTGAAATGTTCATAGCCCACGAGTAATAGTTTAGACCTATGTATACACTGCATAGGGATTTTCCATTAATCTTCACCAAATATTGTTGAAATTGAATTTTCCTGCCCCAAAAACATATGTTGACTCCATTATTTGGCATTTTTATGAGTTTTAAGCCTGAAATATAGAAAATCTCAAGCGCAGCTCCTCTTGATGCCATCTTAAATTTCTCAAAGCCCCAGGATGATTCTTGGGGACTTTTAGTATGTTATTCCTCGACAGTTTTCTGAAAACATTTCTGAAGTTTCAGCTGTTATAATTTTTTTCCCGGGTCTAAACCATTACTCCTGGGCTATTAAGAGCACTCATGATTGTTTTCTTTCTGATAATTTGCAGCACTTTCTCCTGCCAATCCATCACGTTCAATGAAGAGGTGCCTTCCTTTGTGTCGATGCTGCCTTTTCACATGGATTCGCCTTCCAGTATGCAGAAATACAACAGGTTCAAAAATGAAACTTTTCTGATCTTCTTTGCTTTACCGCCTCCTTCTTGGCTGGTAGATGGTCCATGGTACTCAGGAATCGTTATATGTTTACAGCTGTTAACCTATTGTGGTTCAGGGTAAATCTTTGTTAAACCTCGTGATAGCCCCTCGTTCTCTGGATCCTTCATCAGGACTGCCTGACAGATATCTGTCTTCGATATGAAGAACCTGGTGGTTCAGCTAAGTGACATCCCGTATATTTTGAGAAGTGCCAATCTATCATTTGATTCATCAAGTCTGAAAAATATGTGAACGATCCATGCTTTATTCAGACATATGAATGAACACAATTTCCCGTTTGCCGTTTTTTCCATTTCAACAACTTTCTTTGACAATACATAAACTATTTCTTTGCTTGTCTGACATCTTGACTGTGATCTGATCTGAACGAGCTATGGTCTTGGTAAGCTAACTAATCTACCTGGAAAGAGAAAAAAAAATACCCATAAAAAGATTAGTACTCATAAAACTGAGTGTATGTATATTCAAAGTGCATCTGGGTTGTAGAGGGGTGTGTTTTTGTGTGGTGTGTGCTTTCCTGCCTTTCACTTATCCGCCATCTCAATTAAAGTCGATACAATAATAAACCTCCTTGATAAGATTATAAGACGATATTCACATGGTTCTGTCCTCTATTATTATTTACATTATAATTATTTGAAGCTGACATTGATTTTACTCTGATTTTACCATTTTAAAACCATTTTGAACCCATCTGGATTTATGGACGGCAAAAAACAAAAAAACATAATTTTTCCCCAACCCAACAAAATATGGCTTATTAGTTTCTAATAACAGGAACATATATTATTACATTAATCCAATATTAATTTACTGTATATTATTCTTAGTTTCAGGCTGTTGTATACATTTTTTGTGATTTTGCCATTGTGGTGGCCATTTTGATACCATCTGGAATTTAAGCTTGTAAACAAAATTATCCAAACCACTATGTATAGTTATCAAATGATGGAGATACAACGTTATTCCATGATAATTTAAATTTTGTCACATTTTTTGGCTGTTGTAATATAATTTCTATGATTTTGGCAGCCATTTTGGACGCCATTTTTGGATTTTAAAAATCGAACAAGCAATTATCAGAAACTAGTAACAATGACAGGAACAAATCCCAATGAATATATATTTCCCCCAATTTTTAAAATTTCCACATTTTTGAGATTTATATACCATACTTCTTGATTTTACCATTTTGGACGCCATCTTGATATGCCAGAGGCCAGGAATGTTTTTTTGATAACATCTCAATGTGTAATAAGACGATAAAGAAGTTGGTTAGTAGAGTCCCTGGGGGGGGGGGGGGGGGGGGGGGGGGGCACGGATACCCTCCGTAGATACTTGACAGAATGCTTTGCTCATCAAATGCGACTAATCGCTGGGTACATTTCAATGCTTATAAACATCGAGTGTCAAGCGTTCGTGCTTGACTATCGGGCTCCCACCGGGAGTGTACGTTAAATGATGTTGCTAATCGCATGCAAACTAACCATTTCTTAACACCCCGTTTCATATGAAGTACATGTTGAGTGCTTAAGCCACTTGGCAACCGCTCTCCCAAGCTGCTTGGTTGTTCATTTTGGTGAAAGTTCCGTGCTGGCACGGAACATCGATTTTGACAGACGTATCGTTTCACCTGCATTGGGCCCTGCGGTGCATGCGGTTGTGCCTTGGGGAAGTGTCATCCGCTGAAATGTGCAATTTTATTTTACAGATATCGCTGTTTAACCTTTGTGCGATCTCCTAATGTAGCCACCCCTCACCCCTCACTTCGACATCGATACATATTAAACAATAAGGTCCATCTTGACCAGGTTGTTTGCCAGATCTGGCTGTGAAAGCCCAGAGAGTCATAGATCGACATTAAGTTTCGGTGCGTGATATATTTTTCAATTGAATTTTGCTAATTTTCCACTTGAATTCCTCTTTCAAAGAACTCTGTTTAAAGTAAATGTTGTGTTTACGTATAAATTCATAAATACTAAAACGAAAACACACTGCATTACATAACGGAGGTGTGTCTGTGTGTCTACATATTGGGGTTTCAGAATGTGGAATGGATTCCTCCCAGGGTGGGCTCAAAGTATCGACCTTCATTACGGAAAGGGGTCACCATCTACAGACCAAGTTGAAGTATATTTGTTTATGACGGTTTCAGAAGGTGGATCGGATCCCCATGCCTCAAAGTATCTCATCGTGTGTGTGTGTGTGTGGTGTGTGTGTGTGTGTGTGTGTGTGGTGTTGGTGGCAACGCGAGGCTCCTAGCACAATAACCAGCAAACACGATTTCGATGAAACTTGGCAGAACAGGTGTCATATGAGCTGGGAATGTGCGCGTTGAGTTTCGTTGCTAAGCAACCACCCGTTGCTATGCAGCGGCCGAAAAACGCAACGTTCACTATTTTCAATACTTTGTCCTAACAGTTTTTGAATGTTGGAGAAAACGAGACTTTCGGAATTAAACGACTTCGAGATATTTAGAATTTTACTCGGCCGATTTTTGATTTAGGTTTTTTATTTTTCAAATGTAGTTCCTTTAAAAATTGGTGTGCTATTACCTCATTTTAAGGGTGTGTTACAGTGTTTGTAAGGATACTATGCACCGTTTCCACTTCGATCTCTCTCGACCCAAGTTATTGACCCAAGAGTGAAAAGGATCCAAATAAAATGGAACACCGCATTCTGTCTTTGTGTATTTCTAATAATATGGTAATAAATCAAGTTCATGTGGAATTGAACCAACATCTTAAAAAAATTTTTCTACACCCCCCCCCCGTTATGTGATCGGTCCGCTACTACCTGCCAGGTTCATCAAAAACAAGCTCGACCAGGATCTTCTCACGCTCCCATCGGTCTGGTTTCGTATTTCCTGACATCTGTTGTTCTGTTATTGGTTTATTTTTTCTCTCGTCTCTTCTCTCTCTCTCTCTCCTCTCTCTCTCTGTCCTTCACGTTACGTTTTGTTTCGTGTTCTTACTGATCGTCTCATCGTTGCCGTCATCTGAGGTAATGTCAAACAATAAATAATGACACATTTTTTTACTTAATAATTCGTCCCTAATTACTCTGACCGATTTTTGATTTATGGTTTTATTTTCAAATGTAGTCCTCAAAATAGGGGTGTCTATTTATCTGTCATTTTTATGAGGAGTTGCCAGTTTGCAAAATAACAATAGGATCCTTGCATCAGAGGAATCAATTGTATGTGAACTCAAACGTTGTGCAATGAATCTTGCGTGGATCGGTCAGAAATGAAAAGCATCGTATCCAGCCGCTTCGATCCCTAGCGGTCCTCGTCGCTACCGGCTTTGTCATTCTCTTGTTACCCACCTAACCCTCAACCTGTCCTTTTTTTTGTTTCATCTCTCCCTACCTTCTCCCACTTTGCCCCTCTTGCCCTCCTGCCCTTTCAATAAAATTGCAGCACTCTCCTCCCACAACCTCTGTCTGCTTCTCCTCTCTCGCTGTTTGTCTTGTGTGTGTCTCTCTCTCTCTCTCCCTCTCTCTCTCTCTCTCTCTCTCTCTCTCTCCTCTCTTTCTCTTCTCTGTCTCTGTCTCTCTCTCTCTCTCTTCTCTCTCTCTCGTCTCTCTCTCCTCTCTCTCTCTCTCGTGTCTCTCTGTCTCTCTGTCCTCTCTGTCTCTCTGTTCTTCTGTCTCTCTGTCTCTCTGTCTCTCTGTCTCTCTGTCTCTCTGTCCTCTCTGTCTCTCATGTCTCTCTGTCTCTCTTCTCTCTGTCTCTCTCTGTCTTCTGCTCTGTCCCTTCTGTTCTCTGTCTCTCCTCTGTCTCTCCTGTCTTTCTGTCCTCTGTCTCTCTGTCTCTTCTGTCTCTCTCTCTCTCTCCTCTCGTCTCTCTCTCGTCGTCTCTAGTCTTCTCTCTCTCTCTCTCTCCCCTCCTCCCCCCCTTCTTTCCCCATAGCGAAGAAACGGGTGTAATTTTGCTAATCAATAATAAATGTCCATGGGTCCAGTGTCCGATCAACGCGGGACATTCCCTTGGAACCCAGTCACAACTGCCGAGCAGTTATCAAAGGGCAGTTCTCATTATGTCTCCTTAGTTTATGTGAATTAACACACCAATAATTGCAAAGAAAATAAACTACACAAAATATCACACACAAAAGCAGTTCTGGTGAGTGGTGTCCCATTCTGATTGCTTCTTTTTTTATTTGCTTTGAACTCTAATCACGTGCATTCGCAGTCAAAATTTTTTTTTTTTAACACTTTTAAAAAATTTTTCCCAATGAATAATCCAGATGGCAGAACCTATCCCCCTTTTTCAACTGAACAATGCGCGACATCGCGGTGTCTATTTGAGCTTCACCTTTTTTGACAATTTTAATGAACCAGGGAACGCCCCAGGAACTATCTCCTTTTTCCCATTGAACAATGCCCAACATTTCACGGTTTCGACTTCATGCATTTTCCGAATGGCCGACCAAAGGC
>CM068962.1:84519696-84539437 GCA_035128595.1 Eptatretus atami | reverse complement strand
GAATTATACTCAAATTGAGCGTGAAGCACTGAGTCTGGTATGGGGTGTGTTGAAATTTTGTCAATACTTGATAGGTCGACATTTCCTCCCACATACTTATCATCAGCCACTTCAGTTCTTGTTCACTCCTTGGAAAGGCATTCCAGTCACTACCGCTGCTTGGCTACAGAGATGTTGTCTCTTCTTCAGTGCATACGACTACAAAATCAAATTTTGTGCTTACGAATGGCACGCTAACTATGATGGCCTCTCTCGACTGCCATCTCCTAAGGTCGTCGCTGAACCTGCAGATGCGGTTGAGGAGTACATGTTCAAACAGATCGAGTCTAGTCTGGTAACCACTGCAGAAGTGGCCGCTGCCATGTGTCGCGATCCCGTTTTGTCGTGTGTTTCACACGCTGTATTGTCTGGTTGTTGGTGCGAGTTTCCCTTGACGTCAGAATATGCTCCATATGCCGCGTGTGTCTGAGCTGTCTTACCTCAAGGTTGTGTTATGTGGGGCATGAGGCTGGTCATTCCTGCTTCATTTCATCAACACTGTCTCAATGGGTTGGACGAGGATCATTTAGGTTTGGTCAAAACAAAGAGTTTAGCCTGAAGTATGTTGTGGTGGCCCAGGCTTGATGCGGACATCAGGTGGACGGTAATAGCATGCGCTATTTGTCGAACTGATGCTGATAATCCCTTACGTGTCTCGGCGTTGTAGCTGCACACCGATAGAATGTGGCAGCGCATTCATGTAGATTTTGTGCGGCCGGTCATGGGCCGTATGTTTCTTGTGGTGATCGACGCTTACTCAAAGTGGCCGGAAGTAGCTATCATGCAGTCCATCTTGGCAGAGATTGTGGTTGAACGTCTGAAGAGTATTTTTGCAAACAAACATGTTCTGGAGATTCTAGCTTCGGACAATGGTCCACATTTTGTATCTGAGGTGCTTGCTGTGTTCATGCGTGGTAATGGTATCAAACACCTGAGGTTGGTGTCTTACCTGCCAGATACAAATGGCCAGGCCGAATCATTTGTCAAAACTTTGAAACATGCCTTACGTAGGGGCCAAGCAGTATGATCTGGGCACAGTCGGGTCGATGTGTTTTCGCACACCAATCATAATTCGGTACATTCTACTATGCAAGAAACGCCTGCATTCCACATGAATAGCCAACAGTTACGGTTGCAGCTGGGTTTGCTTCCACATTGTGCATCGGCAGTTGTTACGGCGCCCAAAGTTCTTTTGTTCATTGTGGACCAGCCAGTTTTGGCACGAGACTATTTACATCGACAGAAATTGGAACAAGCTACTGTTATACGTGTTTTTGGACTGGCTTACTACCTTGTTTGTACTTCGGCCAGTCTGACCTGGAAACATCAAATTAATCAATTGTTGGCTCGCGGATCTGATCATTCTCACACTGCCGATTCCATTCCACCGTCCAACGTGTCCTCATCCATCGAGGTGCCTGTGACCACGTTCCGACCGCCTGTCCTTTTATCTGTGGATCCAGATGTTCAGGGCGGTGATAGTAGCATGGATGTTCCTCCGGTATCGGTTGCACCTGGTTTGGGGTCTGATGGGGAGCCGTCACTTGTTTCCAATGCCCTGCCGTCACCGGTTGTGTCTTCAGCTCATTGTCTGCGTGTTTCTTCCAGACATGTCATACGACCTGCGTATTCGGGTGACTATGTGACTTCAGGGGGGAGGAGTGTAGTATTGCGTACAGCCGAGTAAGGCTACTGTTTGCTCAGCTGAGTGAGCCCTGCTTTGATGTAATAAAATGGTGCTTGATCCTCTCCTTGTGTCCTCATCATTGTGCTAGAGACATCACAGTCCCACCCACGTGGTGGCCACAATAAAAAAATAACTGTCTTCACATCTTCTTCCAAGCTCCACAGCCTATTTCACCACCGTGGCTCACACACTGGCCAGAAAGATTGTGATGGTCCTACCAAGCAGAAAATTCCATTGTCCTCATTTCACACATATCCCCCCCACCCCATTTTGAGATCCATGCTCTCTCTATTCCTTAGATATTATGGAGAAAGCAGGAGAGGTGTAGGTATAATCCTGAGAGCTTGTGGGAGGTTCTTGATATAAGAGCATATATATATATATTTATAGATATTTGAGGTTCTTGAATGCAAATATTGTTCAAAACAATTTCGTTTTCTCAATTTTTTTTCTTTAGTCAACCTTTTTTTTCACGAAGAAAAAACCTCTCAAACCGAATAACTTCCTGCTCTAAAGTAAGAACAAGTTGCCTTGTTTGAGTGTGACCCTATGCTTTAATCCCATAAAATGTTTTGTTTTTAACGAGTGATCTGAGGCTCCTGGAGGGCCTTGTACATCTCGAGCATTTAGGACAAAGGCATTAGGAGGCAGTGGACAAATCAAGATGAGGTTTGAACCCAGGACCCCAGATTCTCGTTATTGAACAATGTACTCAATGGGAACACAAAACAGCAGAATGGTGGAAGATTTTTTTCGTTCATTGTCTCCTGATATCCTAATAATCCATGTCGAGATGAATTGATTTATTCCCATCTTATTGTCCTGTTTGGATGGCTCGGAAGTCGTGCATATGCATCTTCAACTGCTTGGGTATGATTCCTGCCCAAACCATAAACGGTCACCCTGTTACCTGGCAGGTAGCCATCTGACCTTGTGGATAGACATTGTGAATGAAAGAAGGTTGAGAGTCTGATGAATAAGTTTTTCATTCCTAAGTCGTACAATGTTTTTATGATGTCCTGAATGTTATTGCTATCTATTTCAGTGTTTTCTTGCACTATTAATTTATTACACGTTGAATTAATCTTTTTTTGGTACAACTTAGAAATGCTTCAAATTGCCCATTATATGAATATAATCAAAGGGCAGATAAATTAAAGCCACAGTCATACGTCATTGTTTCAGTTGATTGGGACATTTAACCACACAGCCATTAGTTTATGTCCATGTGAAGTGTTGCTTTGTCTATTGAATTGTAATTAACCATTGTTAAAACATTGGTTTAGTGAAGTTAGCAACAGTTTTATAATCCAAAGTTAATTTGTCCAGTTGTCATCACATCGGATTCTTGTGAGACCCTGTGAGTGGGCCCGAGGTCCTCTCTCTGGTGCTGCAGGTTGTGTGTGTGTGTGTGTGTTCTCTCCAGCAATTCAGGTGGGGTGGGGGGGGGGGGGGGGGGGGGGGGGCTGTGGGTGATCCTCTTGCTGATGCTGTGGGTGCGTGGGATGGCGGGAGTGGAAGGGAGGACGACTAGAGGGCGCTGCTGCTGCTCTGTCGGTGTTTCTGCATATGGTGCTTGGATGTTTCATGATTGGTGATGAGATGGGCTCTTACTTTTTCTGATTTCATGAATCTGAGAATTCATTGCCCTTTGTACTGACTTGTAATCACACCTCTTTGGAAATAATCTCGATTTATTTCGGGATGAACAGCTTGTGAATTTCCTTTTTTATTATTCGCCCAATATTTGGATTAAGCCTGGTGTTGGCTTAATGGTTGGGGTGGGTGGGCTAAGGATCCTAGGGTCCTGAGTTCCAATCCTGCTCTGCCGTTGAATTAATATCAGGTGGGGTTGACTCAGCCTGTCATCCTTCTGAGGTTGGCAAAAATGAATACCAGCTTGGTGGGATGTCCCAGTGTGTGCCTCAATTTAGAATAGGTACACCGTCTCCCTGCGAGTCGTAAGAGGTGACGAAAGGGTTGGTGTCAGGAAGGGCATCTGGCCATTAAAAAAAAATGCATTGCCCTCAAAAAGGGAACCATGATAGAAGATTGTCATGGGACCTTTAAGGCTATCCCCGGCTCGAGCAGGGAAAAATCGCCTTTGTGTGTGTGCGTGCGTGCGTGCGTGCGCATGTCCCCAATATTTGGATTGGTGATAAATTGGAATTTATCACCATTTTTATAAGTGTGTATGCAGTCTTTACGTTAAAAATAAAATTCTCTAAGGTGGAAGTAGAGGTCCTAAAATGCTAGTATTTTTTACATTAGAAAATGACTTGTGATTGTTTGTAAAATATCCTCAAGCAGTATAGTTTAATACTTGTAAATGTTATCAGTATCAAAAAATGTATACATTCGATCTATATATCTATATGAAGACAACTTGGCATTTGGTTGTCAGAGCTTTACTATTTAATTTGTTCTTCCTTCTCTTTTTTCTTATTATGCCCCTTATCATGGGTTGCCAAGGAAACTTGAAGGTATGCACATTTGCCTCTGAGTTGTCTCGCCTAGGTTCAAACCTCGTCCTTGCTATAAGCTCTCATCCTAGTGTTTTGGGCATCAATGTGTGTACTGTCCCTCAGATGGATGTTAAACTTGACCTCCCATTGCTAGCATTCGTTGGTGGAAATTAAATATACCAGGAAGTACTTCGAAGAGTAGAGCTATCACCGGCACCCTGAATACATTCCAAGTACCTCCACACTCACTCAAGTATCTTGGGTCAGAGTGGTTGATGACATGGTTGATGATGACGATTATGAAGTCTAACTGCAAGATATTTTGTGGGGAAGACTTTAGAGATTGAATAGAAATAATATGAAATATTTTTTTTTAATGCAAAATGTCTTTTAAATGAATACAGAGAATTCTTTCCCTCATGTAGTCTGTGGGATGCTGAAGCTTAATGTTGTTTATTACCTATTTTGAGTTTAAATTGAGCCAATGTGCTCGGCAAGTAATAAAGTTAACATCAAACCAAAGTGGCATACAGACACTACCTCTTTAATGAGTTAAAACTCATATCTAAGGAATAGAGGCATGGATCTCAAAATGGGGTGGGGAGGATATGCTTGAAATAATGCCAACGTGTGCGAGAGGAGAGAAGGGAAATGCGTGGGACACGGGGAGAAATGGGACAAAAGTTTGGGTCTTTTGCGTATGTAATCAGTCAATGCCTCCATACGCTTATGCGGTGCTGCTAGTTTGGTACATTTTGTCATAAGCAGCGGGTCGATCCAAAGAGGTCATTTTGTTTTCTTCATAGCCCTTTCACAACATAGCTTTGTGGAACTGAACAGCCTCGTTTGCTTTATTGTTAGCAGCATATAAGATGCGTCGAATCACTGATGGGAATAGCAATTTTTGCTGCAATGGTTAATCTATGGGGATATAACAAAAAATGATTCCTGGGAGATCCAATGTGTGGTGATAACCAATGTTGCAAGTTGGTGTTTTCAGTTTCGCAACATGTGTCCATGTACCCAAACACAAAACATCCTTTTTTGCATCACAATCCTTCCTGAGAGTTCCATGAATCCACCGTCGTTGGTTTCAATGAAATCCATGAATTAGTTTTCAAGTAATAGCACAACAAAGACATACAGACAGACAGACAGACAGACAGACATGGCTCCTTTTATAATATGGATTTATCCCCTGTTCCTGTAGGGAGGGGAGACATATTTTTAGCCCGTAGCTGCACGATGGGGTTTTGCAATCGTGTGTGTGTGTGTTTGTCTGGGCCGTAACTTTTTACATCTCATTATACATCTCATTTGAGCCTATCTCATCAAATTTTCAACAAAGCTTTATTATGAGAATATGGAGAAGCCAAATTAAGAATTTGGTCAAAAGGTCAAACGTACGTTTTAGCATATGGAAGAAAAAAATATAAATAGACATAATAATTAATAATAATAATAATAATAATAATAATAATAAGTCCGACTGCAAAGCGGATGGGCTTTGCATTTTCAAATGCTTTCAAAAGTTTTGACTTGTGTTTTTATCCCCCGCCGCGTGGCGGAAGGGGGATATTGTTGTCACCCAGGTCGTCCGGCTGTCCGTCCGTCCGGGCGTCAACATTTATAGCTGTGAGTGCGATAACTCATAAACTGTTTGCCATATCGATTTGAAATTTGAGTCACACATGTACCACCTGAAAAGGAAGAACCCTATTGATTTTGGGCGTGGCCGGATCCAAAATGGCTGGCTGGGGCGGCCATCTTGAAAAAAATGTTTTTTCGCCATATCGATTTGAAATTTGAGTCGCACATGCATACCTGCCAACCAATTTTTGAAGGAAAAGCGGTAGGCTGGCATGTGACGCAGTAGCACGCGTCCCTAGGGGGGTCCGGGGGCATGCTCCCCCGGAAAATTTTCAAAAAAATGAAGCAAAATGGTGCAATCTCCTGCATTTGAACCACAGAGCTAAATATACAAACATATTTCTAGATGAAAAGAAACAACATCTATCACTCACCAATCTTTATTTTTCTAAGACATCATGATCATCAGTCACGTTTCTATAAATTACTCACTGTCCAAGCTCTACATGAATGTGCCCATACATGTACACAAGAGTTTACATAAACTCACCGATACATCTTTATGAATGAAATGACTGGCCACTCTGATTTCATAACATATTACAGTTTCACACATATTTACAGTTTTCAGGTTTGAACAGTTAAGATGCACATTTAGCTAATCAGAGCCTGGTAGGTGGCAGATTGGCTCTTAAGAAGGTCGGCATCGGCTCCACGAGAAGCAGCTGACTCCATCTGGCTTGAAGATGTTAATCTTCCCTGCCAGCAAACCACACAGAGTGTTTCTGACGCATGGCTGTCCTCGTACACGCTTGACTTGGCGTGACTTCCTTGCCGCGTCCCAACGTGCTCCTCTGATCAGTTGTCATTTTCTTGACCATGCTGAAAAGGACTCACAGTAGCGTTACTGTGAGGGATCAGCAGGACGTGTTTGGCCAGTCTACAGAGCGATGGGTAAATGGGCTGGCTGGTGCTAGTGGCAGGGTCCATCATCTTCTCTATGGCTGCCCAAAAAACATCCACCCTCTCATCTGGGTCACATGCTGGCAGGGTGACATCTGACTGATATGTGCAGAACTCTCTGCACAGCGCATCTCTGTTCTCTTCTGGGGCAAACAGATGCAGGGAGCTGTTCAACCAGTGTAAGTAGGCTCTGCATGGAAGCTGTCTTGGAGGAGGCTGGGTCCACGATGACCGCATCCTGATCAAAGGGTCCTGGAATGGGAATTTGTCCATCATGTAGGTCAGGGAACCAACGTAGAACATTCGACCTCTGCTCTGAATTTTGTCACTCCACTGGTCCCCTCTAGGGCATTCTTCACAATGAGCTGCATTGCCTGGAAACCGACAAATAGCTCCCTGTTCGACCTCTGGTTGTCCTGTTCAGTGACAGCTTGTATCCTAACAGCTTGTATCCCCCATGACTGATGGAGAAGTGTGATCGACACATATCACAGAAGGCATGTCCGTCTCCCTTACGCGAAGCCTTGATACACTTGAACTCTGTTGTGCAACTTGGCTTAACTTGTTGACCCAGCGTGGGGGTGGTTTTTTCTTTTCTGGTGTTTGCATTGTTGTCGTGCACTGAAGCGATGAGTCCTCTCTGTTAACTGCAGTCTTTGATCATGAATGGAAAATGGCGCGTTGTCTTGAAATGAATGCCCGCTGTTTCGTCGTCCCATTGGTCATGCTTAGTTTGGCAGCAATAACAATCGCTGACGAGATAAGAAATCAAGGTCAGGCACGAGTTTGTAGAATGTCGAAGCAGCCGCGTGTAATACGATCTTGGCAGTGAGAAACGAACGTAAAACTGAAAAAACACAACTATTTATTTTTTTCCAATAACAATTTCCAAATGCGGTATCAATAACACCAAAGCGGTATGCATTTCCAAATGCGGTATGCCAAATCTGACTAATAAATCGGTATGCGTTGGGAGCTATAGAAAATCGGTAGGCTACCGCGCAAATCGGTAGGGTTGGTAGGTACGCACAATGTACCACCTGAAAAGGAAGAACCCTATTGATTTTGGGCGTGGCCGGATCCAAGATGGCCGACTGGGGCGGGCATCTTGAAAAAAGTTTTTTGTAATAAATGGAAAACCGCTTATCTGATTTCAATTATTTTTGGTTACTAGTTCCTCACCCCTGGGGAACTTTTTCGAGATGACCAAATGGTGTCTTGTTTCCAATTCACCTCCCCATTATCTGGAACATGTATGACCTTTTTCATTCAATGGCGGGGGATTCCCCATCTCTGATGGTATATTTCTTTTTCTAACTTTCTTTCTTTCTTTTTTCAAGCCATATTGCATATGTGAGATGTACAAACTCTTATACCAGCTTGGAACACAGGAACAAAATAAAATGTAGATTTAATTTGTGATTTTAGAGGATTTCCAATGGATGCCGAACAAGGTTCTTTGTGGATTTGGAGGGGGACGGGGGAGGGATGGCATCTATACATGTTTCACACTACACTATTTCTGCAAATCGAACTATTAGCTATGAGAACGAAGATACATGAACTAATTGTGCAGCTTTTTGTATGATATGTTTGGCTTTATCTCCAAGGGTTATTCTTTGCAATGAGTTTACAGGTGGGTGGATTGATCCCATTCTTTTGCCAAGGTGTCACTTAATGCCAACACAGCTTCCAGGGCAAGGAAATACCTGGGTGGTTTGCAATTGCCTCCCCAGTGGTATCATTCGGGAGCAGGGATTGGAGTTGACCATGGTTCTGGGGCCAATCACCTTTTCTGTGAAACTTGTGGGATTTTTTAACATCCACCAGCAGCACATTATGGCATCATTCGGGCCAGCCACAGTTTTACGTCTGGTGGTGGTCGTATGGCAGCTTAGCTGCCGGGGTAGCTATCATTTCTTGAAGCGCGACTGTGTCGCTGATGCAGTGCCCCTCTATCAGTACACACACTGGAACTGGTACTCATTTTGCCGACCTCGGAAGGATGACAGGCTGAGTCAACCCCCTGGTGTATTAATTCAGCGGCTGACGGGGCTTGAACTCAGGACCCTAGGATCCCAAGCTGCCACCCTAACCACTGAGCCAACACCAGGCTGGTTTTATGTCTCATTCGACAGACCTACCGCATCTTTTGATTTAATGCATTGCCCTACCTCTATAACACCAGGGTGGCAGTTGATAGTCATCCAGGAAGCCAACCAATGCGAGCCAACTCAATGACAAGCACGGTCAAATACATATCTATGAGAAGCGGTTGAGCTAAGTTGAGGAAAAATAGGACCAGGAAGGATGAGTAAAGGCAGAAAGGAAGGTAATTTGTTCAGGGTTCCAGCAATAACTTGCCTCCTCTTCATCATTGACACCTTGGGATCTTTAATGTCCACCTGCCATCGATGCTCGTAGACGGTTATCCAACTTAGCGTCTCATCCTCATTGATGACAATGGACTCATTGATGCTGTACGCCCTGCCTGTGAAACACCATTTTGACTTTTTGCGGTCTGGTCGGTAATCAAATCCAGCCGACACAACTCGAAGTGGGGTGCACTATCCTGCCGGATATGTAATGTTCCACGAAAAATAACAACAATAACAAAACAAATGAAACTCACAAGATGGCAGTGGGAAAGGCTGTCGTCACAACATGATCTTTCCCTGTAAATGAAACTGCGTCATTTCAAAGACAAGATTGTTTAGTCATGTGGTCAAATTATTTTGAGCTGTGGCCCGCAGGTTTGAAGTAAATATGTTCGGAGAAATGCCTCCAAAGGGTAATTTTGGCATCTCTCAGAATCAAGTCATCTTTGCTGGACGATGTAAGATTAGCATTTCTCAATGCAGTCTGCATTATGTATTTTGTTAGTTGCATCACATATTCTGGAACAATACTTTTTGAGAACCAAGAAAAATGATTGTAATCGTGTGGAATCCCTGGAGCCAGTTTTGAGCTCCACCTGAACAATGTGCTGCAGCATGCAGATAGCAGAGATCTTGCTTGCTGTTTCTAAAGCTGCAATATAATGAAGTCCCAGTGGAAATCCCAAAAAGAAGCTGAGCATACAGCTTTGCCTAGTTATGGCACACAATTGACGGGGCAGTTTTAGAGCACTGTAACAGGCAAGAGTGGTTGTGATGTTCCCATTGGAAAGTTTGATGCTACTTTGACCTCCTTCATCTGACTTTTGCACCACTCTCCTACTTTGGAACTTGTTTTTAATTTGTAAGACTTGAAAAGTTCGGGGAAGAATTTATTTCTGCTGGGAACTATAATTTTTTTTTTCAAAGATTATGGTGGGGCGGTGGGTGTGGGTGGCACCCTGTGCATGGATTTCCACACTTGTGAAAGTAAGTGTCTTTGCAGTGTGCTGTGCAATCTGATTGGCTAGATTCAACCAATGGGAAGAGCATTCATTATGAGAGCATGGACAAGGTCAGTGGGAAAACCCTATTTTCATCTTCTCATGATTCAACTGCCAGTTTGATCGATCATGGGAAAGTTTTTAATGTAAGATATTTGTGGACCCACTTCACAGTTTATTAACCACTTTTATTCCAGCCTCCCCCTGTAGCATAGGTGAAGGCGTACTGTTGATATAGCGTTTGTTTCAACAATTGGCGCCCCAAAATTTTAATGGTACCACAGAGTTTATTAGGCCTCCAGGAGTACTAAAGCATAATTTATAAAAGTAGTATTATTATTATTATTTTAAATATTTTTCTTTTTTTTCTTCCTATACTCTCAAACAATGAGTACCAGTTGTACTGGGCCGGTGTATGCCCCGGTTAGAATAGGTGTACCATATCCCTTGTGTCGTAAGAGGCGACCAGGGTTGCGTCAGGAAGGGCATCCGGCGTAAAAACCTATGCCAAATCATTATGCGGACAAAAAGAATTTCCATACCGGATCGGTCGAGGCCCGGGTTACCAACTACCGCCACCGGTACCGATGGTCAGCAGGGTACCAGTGGAAATTGTGCTACTGCTGGGCGAAGGAGGAGAAGGAGACGGGGAAGGCGAGTCCGGAGGCAGTGGGAGAGGGGGAAGGGTAGAAGTGTGCAGGTGAGAGTTGGAACTCTGATGTTGGGACGATGACTGGCAAAGGGCAAGAGTTGGCTGATATGATGGAGAGAAGAAAGGTGGACATACTGTGTGTACAAGAGACCAAGTGGATGGGGATAAGGCTAGGAGCATTGGAGGTGGTTTCAAACTGTTCTACCATGGTGTGGATGGGAGGAGAAATGGTGTCGGGGTAATCCTGAAGGAAGATTATGTCAACAGGGTATTGGAGGTGAGGAGAGTGTCTGACCGAGAGTGATGAGTGTGAAGTTGGAATTGAAGGGGTGATGATGAATGTCATCAGTGCATATGCCCCCATATGGGGTGTGAGATGGAGTATAAAGAAGATTTCTGGAGTGAGTTAGATGAAGTGGTGGGAGAGTGTATCCAAGGATGAAGAGTGGTGATTGGAGCAGATTTCAATGGGCATGTTGGGGAAGGGAATAAAGAGGATGAGGAGGTGATGGGTAGGTACGGTCTCAACAAGAGAAATGTGGAAGGGCAAATGGTGGTAGAGTTTGCAAAAAGAATGGAAATGGCAGTGGTAAATACGTATTTAAGAAGAAGGAGGAAACAGGGTGACATACAAGAGTGGAGGAAAGTGCACACAGGTGGATTACATCTTAAGCAGGAGATGCAACCTGAAAGAGATTAGTGACTGTAAGGTGGTGGCAGGGGAGAGTGTAGCTCGACAGCATCGATTGGTGGTCTGTAGGATGACTTTAGAGGTGAGGTTGAGGAAGAGAGTGAGGGCTGAACCAAGGACCAGATGGTGGAAGCTGAAGGAGGAAGACTGTTGCGTGAAATTTAGGGAGGAGGTGAGACAGGCGTTGGATGGTGGTAAAGATGGGTGGGATGATTGGGCAACTACAGCAGAAGTGGTGAGGGAGATAGCTAGAAGGTACTTGGTGTGACATCTGGACAGAGGAAGGAAGATAAGGAGACTTGGTGGTGGAACGAGGAAGTACAGGAAAGTATAAGGAAGAAGGGTTTGGCGAAAGGAGTGGGATAGTCAGAAGATGAAGAAAGTAGGCAGGAGTACAAGGAGTGGCGCCGAAAGGCAAAAAGAGAGGTGGCAAAGGCCAAGGAAAAGGCATATGACGAGCTGTATGAGAAGTTGGATACAAAAAAAGGGGAAAAGGATTTATACCGATTGGCAAGACAGAGGGACCGCAGTGGGAAGGATGTGCTGCAGGTTCGGGTGATAAAGGACGCAAATGGGAATGTGCTGACGAGCGAGGAGAGTGTGTTGAGAAGGTGGATGGAGTACTTTGAGGAGCTGATGAATGAAGAAAATGAGAGAGAGAGAAGTTGGAAGAGGTGGAGATAGTGAATCTGGAAGTGGGGTGGATCAGTAAGGATGAAGTAGGACTGCTATGAAGAAGATGAAAAGTGGAAGGCGGTTGGCCAGATGGTATACCAGTGGAGGCATGGAAGTGCTTAGGAGAGATGGCAATGGGGTTGTTAACAAGATTGTTTAATAAAGTCTTGGAAAGTGAGAGGATGCCGGAGGAGTGGAGATTAAGTGTACTGGTTCCGATTTTCAAGAAATAAGGGTGATGTGCAGAGCTGTGGAAATTACAGAGGGATAAAGTTGTTAAGCCACACCATGAAGTTGTGGGAAAGAGTGTGGAAGCTAGGTTAGAAGAGAGGTGACGATCTGTGAGCAGCAATATGGGTTTATGCCAGGAAGAGCACCACTGATGCGATGTTTGCTTTGAGAATGTTGATGGAGAAGTATAGGGAAGGCCAGAAGGAGTTACATTGTGTGTTTGTGGATTTGGAGAAAGCTTATGATAGGTGCCAAGAGAGGAGTTGTGGCATTGTATGAGGAAGTCGGGAGTGGTGGAGAAGTATGTGAGGATTGTGCAGGATATGTATGAGGACAGTGTGACAGCGGTGAGGTTGCGGTAGGAATGACGGACCGGTTTAAGGTAAAAGTGTGATTGCACCAGAGATCGACTCTGAGCCCTTTCCTGTTTGTAATGGTGATGGACAGGTTGACGGACGAGATCAGACTGGAGTCTCCATGGACTATGATGTTCGCGGATGACATCATGATCTGTAGGGAGAGTAGGGAGCAGGCTGAGGCGAGCCCGAGAGGTGGAGGTACGCACTGGAGAGAAGGGGAATGATAGTCAGTCGGAGTAGAGGAGTACATGTGCGTAATGAAGAGGGAGGGTGGTGGTATGGTGCGGCTGCAAGGAGTTGAGGTGGGAAGGTGGATGGGTTTAAATACTTGGGATCAACTGTCCAAAGTAACGGAGAGTGTGGGAGAGAAGTGAAAAAGAGAGTGCAGGCAGGATGGAGTGGTTGGAGAAGAGTTGCAGGAGTGATCTGTGACAGAAGGGTAGCTGCAAGAGTAAAGGGGAAAGTATATAAGACGGTAGTGAGACAGCTATGTTGTATGGTTTGGAGGCGGTGGCACTAACAAAAAGACAGGAAGCGGAGCTGGAGGTGGCAGAGTTAAAGATGCTGCGATTCTCGTTGGGAGTGACGAGGATGGACAGGATAAGGAATGAGTATATTAGAGGGACAGCGCAGGTAGGACGGTTTGGAGACAAAGTGAGAGAGGCGAGATTGAGATGGTTTGGACATGTGCACAGGAGGGAAGCGGAGTATATCGGGAGAAGGATGTTGAAGATGTAGCCGCCAGGCAGGAGAAGAGGAAGGCCAAGAAGAGGTTCATGGATACGGTGAGGTCGGACATGCGGGTGGTTGGAGTGTCAATGGAGATGTGGAGGATAGAGCGAAATGGAGACGGATGATCCGCTGTGGCGACCCCTAACGGGCAGAGCCGAAAGAATGTAAGAAGAAGACTCTCAACACTCAAAATTTGCAAACTGTATCAATTTCCGAGCTGTATCTCGGAGCCGGTTGGAACTTTTGGAATGAAATTTTTCATCAGCAATGTGAATAGAAGGTACGTGGAGGTTTACCTAATTTTGACCTTTGACCTAATTTAAGGTCATGACCTAATTGTAGTCGTTTTAACATTTTTCACCATAATTCGACAAAAGTTTGTCCGATCAGAACAAAATTTCCCTCTCTAGATCGGTCAAGGCGCATTTAAACTTAAATTACAACATACCCCTCCAGGTTGAAGGTTTAAACTTGATTTACAAGGTCTTACATTTCTCGGAGTACCAAAAGGGCTCGGAGGCCCATTTTTTCTGCCAATGTCCGAGCTGTATCTTAGAGCCGGCTGGAACTTTCAGAATGAAATTTTGCATCAACAGTGTGAATAGAAAGTATGTGAGGTTAACTTAACCTTTTTGACCTTGACTTAATTTCTGGGGTCTTGACCCAATTATAGACATTTAACATTTTTCACCACAACTTGACTAAAGTTTGTCCAATTGGAACTAAATTGTCCTCGCTAGATACCTTAGAGCCAGTCACGTTTAAAGTTAATTTACATCATACCCCTCTGAGTAAAAAGTCAAAATCAAATGGCGGTCTCGAAAAAAATGCGTTTTTTGTCATCGCTCAATTCTGCCAATGTGGATTTGGAATATCTCAGACTGCTTGGTCCTCCAAGATGTTTTTGCATCATAGTAGTGGATCACACTGATGTTGTGCACCTGATATTTGTTTCACTTCCTTGACCTACTTTTTTCGGATTGTGACCTAATTAACAGAAAAAAACATTTTTGATCATAACTTGAATAATTTTCCTCTGATTTTCATGATGCTAAGTTTTGGAGATATACTTTAGATGGGGACAGATTTTCTTATTCTACACTCTTCCTAAATGTTGAAGGTCAAGGTCATATGATGATCTGAACAAAATATGGCCATCATTGGATTGTGGGTGATTGCTGAGGGTAACCCTCCCCCGGTCACGGGAGGGTTACCCTTGGCGATCGCTTTGTGATCGACGATATGTAGTTTTTTTTTCTAAACTTGCTAAAGGTAAAATTCATCTGTTTATTTATTTATTTAGGTTTTTAAACTAAAATTTTAGGACATTTTATGTCGAAGCTCCAGGTAAAACGGTCCTGCTCAGTTAATTGCCTGCTGCCATCTTTGAAGCGAGAACTATGTGGAGTGAGTAAGCTGACAGTGGTGAGGATACATATCTAGCTGGCCTAGTTGTGAGGATATCCTCAATGTTGTGATGTCACATCGGGCTGAAGGAAACAGTTTGAGGATTTTTATTCTCATCTTGTAGCTCAAACTGAGCTAGCCTTAAGAGAATGACTGTTGCCATTGGATTTTTAGTAAAACCCAGCAAGCTCCCTAATGAGTTTCACAAAGGACACAATTAGCAAGCAAGATTTGAAATGGTTGAGAACAGAACTACTTCAAGCTGGAACTACTCTGTTTGGTTTAGATTAATATTCTCCCATTAAGAGCCTGGCAGATATGGAGGAGTGATGTTCTTTGATCAGAATTCGGTAATGCAAAACTCTGGCAATTCAAGCTGCTGCAATTCAGATCTCACTGATGCCTCTTGGTGAACTAGCATGGGTGACAAAGGTTGACAATATTTCTTGGGTTCTAATTTCACACAGCAGCTATCATTGACGATGAAGAAGCATGTAGTTTGTTTGGAAGCATTATAATGACTCTGTGCTTGTTGCAGGTTATGTGGCTATGCAGTCGTTGTCGCCAGCAGCAGGATCTCCTACTGCGGTCTGGCACATGGCTCCCGGGCCATCCAGGGGGGAGAGGTCATCCCAATGGACACAGTCCTCCCTATGCCTGGCCTGATTCTGCACGCCCTCGTTCTCGATCCCAAAGCCAGCTAGTTCAAAGGCCATTGTCTGCCGAAGGACCGGGGTTGTTGGGTCATGGTTTGATTACTGGTGGCATCCAAGGCATGATGAGGAGAAACATGCCACGAGATAGGTATGGATGTTTGCATTGTTCCAATTTGTCTCATTACTTTCTTGATGTTCCTGCTATTGTGAAGTTTATCACCTAGTTTTCTTTTTGTTTTATCAACGACCGAGTCCGATTTTAAAGTTGTTCTCAATATTTGGACTCCATCCTCCTCAATAATTTCTCACACCATATAACCGTTCAATTCAATGCCGACTTTTGACAAAACATATGTCTGCATACGTGTATTTATTATTATCATTATTATTTTTTTTTTAATTTTTTTATTACTCACAGGGATCCGCAAAAATTCTGCGTCATGTAAAATGTAGTTTCAAGTCCTCAGACTCAACCTCAAGTCCTCAACTCCCACTCCCAACCACAACTTCTCAACTCCACCCCAACTCCAAGTCCTCAATCCCCCACCTACCCTGTCTTCAAACCTCCTCCCCAGCCAAAATCCTCAATCTCCCAAGCACGCCCCAAGTCCTCAATCCTACCTCCAATTACAAAGCGTCAACCCCCTCTCCCTACTCCCTGTCTCTCTCCTGCCCCCTTCACAACCCAACTACCTGTCCTCCCTCCCCCTGTCTTTTTCAAGTCCTCAACCCCCACCCCCAACCCCAAGTCTTCAACCCCCCTCATTCCGAGTCTTCAAACCCCTTCCCCAAAGCCTCAACCCTCTCCCAATTCTTTGCTCCACCCAATTCTCAGTCTTCCACCACCCAACCCAAAACCTCCACCACCTAACCCCAAGTCCTCAAACTCTCCCCTACCCAACCAAGCACTCAACCCCCCTCACCCAACCCCAAGTCTTCAACCACCTCTTTCCAAGTCTCCAAATCTCACCCAATCCTCCGCCCAAAGCCTTAACTCTCTCTCCCAACTCCCAGTCCCTCTATACCGCTCTCACCCCAACTCTCTGGCCTCCCCTCCCCCTTTCTTCTTCAAATCCTCAGCTCCCCCTCCCAGCTGAAAGTTCTCAACTCCCCCCCCTCACAATGCCTCATTCTCTCTCTCTCTCTCTCTCTCTCTCTCTCTCTCTCTCTCTCTCTCTCCCAACCCTCTTCCCTCCCACCCCATCCTGTCCACTCCTCCCATTTTTTCACATTCGTTCAGAACAAGGTTAAAATTAAATAACGACAGAACAAAGTTTAATTCACAATCTTGTGAAGCCTGAGCCTGAACACTTTTGATAGTTTTCACTACCGTGAAATATACATTTTACAGGGAGAGGGCCTCCATGTAATCGACTTCTCCCCGAGCAACGCCATTTTCGGATCTCGTCTTCAAGGCAAAAAAATGTAACAAACTTGCGGTCATGTGCTCAACGCGTTGCTGCTGGACGAATAATTTCCATTTGTAGTTGCTATGACTTTGCCCTTTCACATTTTGACCCAATTTTTAATTACTTCTTCATATTCTCAAACTAAAGGTTTGTTGAAAAATTGATGACAAAAGCTTGATTAGAAGAAAAGTTATTGCCTGGAAATATTGACAGACAGAAGTGATGACAAAACCCCATCTCCTGCTGTGGGGCGGGGGGGGGGGATGGGCTCACAATCAGAATACCATTGTTATTATTGTTAGTATTATTCAGCATGCTCTAAACAGAAGGTCTGTTCTGTCGAAGTAGTTTCTTGACAAGCATCACAATCCTGGACGGGTCGCCACTCTAATATGGGATACTTGGCTGAGAGTGCAGGAATTGATCATTTGTTTAGGGTGCTTTGATCGCTGTTACACACCATGGGATCTTTAACATCCACTAACGAATGCCAGCAGATGGGACACCCAGCTTAACATCCATCAGAGGGACGACACACCTACTGATGCCTCACCCTGCCTGCAAGACACCAGGGTGAGAGTTGATAGCTGAGTTGGGGTTCAAACACACGAAGGACACCTCAGAGGCCAGGGCACATGTACATTACCTACATGGTAAAATTTATAACGAACATATTAAAGAAAACTTTAATGACCTAGAAAAACTCCTCCAATGGCAAATTTCCCAATTCCAATGGGATTTCTGGCAAATGGCAAATCTCCCAATTTTGCCATTGGGATTTCTCCCAATTCTCTCTCCCAATGGCAAATCCTCCCTTCCAGACTTCCCACAAAGGTGATGACAAACTTTTCCTGAAAATGTCTCCTGCTCTTCCTCTGCTCCAATTGGCTAATCTCAGAGCCTCCTCAGCGCTCGTGAGTCTGGCAGTTCAATGAGGCAGATTTGCAGGGAATACAAGTAGCCATCTAACTTCAGGCAGGACTGGTATCCTATAGTGTTAGGGGTGCATAGGAGCTCAGATTGGAGTGTTAGGGTGCATGGGAGCTAGAATTGGAGTGTTAGGGTGCATGGGAGCTAGGTTGGAGTGTTATGGGTGCATGGGAGCTAGGATCAGGGTGTTAGCATGCATGGGAGCTAGGATCAGGGTGTTAGCATGCATGGGAGCTGGGATTGGGGTGTTAGGGGTGCATGGGAGCTAGAATCTGAATTAATACCAGGTGGGGTTGACTCTACCTGTCATCCTTCCGAGGTCGGCAAAATGAGTTCCAGCTTGCTGGTATCCTGTGTTGGAGTGGCGACCCATCCAGGATTGTGTCCAATAGCCAAGGAGACTGTTTAGGCAGCACCAACGCTCTACACAGAGTATAGTCCCAATGGATGGATGGTCTCCTATATATACCATCCCTGATAGTAACTCAGTCTGACATTTCTTCCAGAGTTCTCTCTCATGCACAGATTCATCCCATCTCATCTTCAACTATAAGGGCACTTGGTAGAGTGCATACGTCCACCATGTAATGCCTAATCCACGTGAACATATCGGGTCCAATACATTTTTGAAATATCATGATATATATATATATATATATATATATATATATATATATATATATGTGTATCGACACTGAAGTAGGTCTCTTTCACACTGACGTAGGTCGTTATGGGCCCTATCTTTCAATGGTGAAGAATCACTTTCAAAATGAAGAACTTCTCGTACTCAGATCCGGTTTCCGATCTTCACCAAAATCGAGCAAATTGTCATGGTTAAACACCCAACCTGTCCACCAAGTTTCATCTGAATCAGTCCAAGACTTTTTTTAGATAGTGCTATTTATGAGTTTAGCCCTATCTCTCAATGGTGAAGAATCACTTAAAAAAATTCTAGTAGTCGGATCCGGATCCGGATCTTCACGAAAATATATTCAATTCATCCTTGTCTAACCTGCCCCCAAATTTCAACTGGACCCGTCCACAACTTTTTGAGATATCCTGCACACAGACAGACAAAGATACAAACAAACAAGAAAAAGATGTCATGCAGAGTACAATTCTTGCAAAATCCATAAAACAAATTTGACGTCAAAAATAATTGGCTGGTTGAATTAATTGACCAAATATGCAACTCCTCTTCAAATTTCAAGTCAATCTGATGAAAATTGACGTTAAAAAAAAAAAAAATCTTTTGGCCTATGTTAACCTCAAAAATAATTGGTGGTTGAATTCTGTGACCTGATTTGCAAATCCTCTTCAAATTTCAAGTCAATGGGGATGAAAATTGAGGATTTTAGAAACTCCATCTCAGTTGTTGGCCTTTGGACATTGTTGACCTTTTGGCTGAGGTTGACTGCAAAAATAATTGGTGGTTGAATTCAGTAAAGTCATTTGAAAATCCTTTTCAAATTTGTAGTCAATCGGATGAAAGTTAAGTATTTTAGAAATTCGACAAATTTGTTGACCTTTTGATCTCAAAACCAATAGGCTTCTTGCTTATGCCAAACTCAACCATGTGGTGAAGTTTCGTGAAGTTCGGTTTTGAATTGTGACCTGGAGGCGATAGACAGACTGACAGAATAACAAAATCGACTGACCAATATACTTGAAAAATCTTCGATTTTGCAAGAAACAAACAGAGTGGTGAAACACAACCTCCTTTACCTTTGGTGGTGGAGGTAATTATACTACCCTTCTTCCTGCCCATTATACATTGAATCCTAGGGTGAGGTTGTTGCTTTGAAACAACTTGCCTTCTTTTCCTGGAATGCATATCCCACCAAAGGCGCCTTGTTAAGTCTGCCTCTGTTGTGTG
>CM068962.1:84504227-84519686 GCA_035128595.1 Eptatretus atami | reverse complement strand
CCCACTCCATCCCTTTATATGGCACCACAGTTGACTCCGCTTATGAGAAGACTGAATGCCTCAATTCTGTGTTTGCTTCCAAATCTTGTCTCCGCAATCCATCACTCTTGGTCCCCATCCTTCCCTGTCATACCCAAATGCTCTCGAAGTCTGTCCTTTTTGCACCTGAGAAGATGGAGGGTTTTCTGGCCATCCTAAACTCTGATTCTGCAGCCGAATCGGATGGCATGAGATCACTTGTCCTAAAAACCAGCGGAGTTGCTCTTAAACATCCTCTTTCTGCTCTTTTCACCATATAATTTGCCCTAGGCCATTGTCCATCTGCTTGGAAGTCAGCCAACATCACCACATTACATAAACGAGGTACAAAAACCGATTCCCTTAATTACAGACCGATCAACTTACTTCCTTTCATCAGCAAGGTCATGGAAGTAAACATAAAATCCTTTCTTTTTTCCAACGGCGCCATCTCAGATCATCAATTTGGATTCAGACCAGGTCACTCTACATGCTGCTTCAATTTGGACATGCTGCTTCAACTCTCCCAACAATGAATGGAAGCCCTCAATGTCAAACATGAGATCACAGCTGTCTCTGTCGACATATCTCGAGGTTTCAATACAGTCTGGCATCCCGTCTTGCTCTGCAAACTCTGTCTGGCATCCAAGGCTAACTCCACACATGGCTTACTGACTTCCTCTAATGTCATAGCCAACATGTGGCTCTGAATGGAATCCTTTCATCTCCTTTCCATATCAAGGCAATAGACCCCGAAGGCAGTACTCCGGAGCCCATCCTATTCCTAATCTTCATCAACGATCTTTCTGACTAGAAAATTCTCTTTATCTATTTACTGATGACTCCACCCTCTACCTTGACATCCCTCTTCATTCAGACAGACAGGCAGGCAGCAGCCTTTTCCCTCTCTTCAGACCTTGACAAAATCAAAACCTGGTTAAAAACTTGGAAAATGTCTTTCAATCCTGACAAATCTTACACTCTCATGATCTCTCTCTGAAAGGACCGTCTGGAAACCCCTCTGGATTTGCTGGATACCTACCCCCCCCCCAGGTATCTGCAGGATGCACACAGTCCACCAGCAACCCCCTCCTTGTAAACTGCCTAAATCCAGAATCACTGCTTACCTCCACTCAATTATTACTCTTTTTTTTCCCCACCTGTGGAAGCACCTTCCACACTCTCTTCAATCTCATTCATATCTTCAAGACAGCTGTTTACCACCATCTCAAGTCATCCTCTATCCAAAACCATGATCTTTCCTGCACTCGTTAAACCACCCCGACCCTTCCCAAAATTTTGTTTATGTATCCATCTTGTCCACCCCTTGCATTCACCCCTTTCATTGGATGGCATTTCCCCTTCTCCTGCTGTTCCCTTTATTATGTTGTGTCCTGATCTTTCCTCTGTCCTTGCTCTTCCCCGAGTCTTGACCATGTACATAAAAAAAAGCCAGCAGTCGACTGGTTATCTTCTGTCATACAAAGTCCTACCTTGGCACACCTGAACCCTTATCTACCTACAAGGTCTTCATCTGCAACTTCATGTAGTACTGCTCTCCCTTCTGGGCTGGCTCCCCTGCCTCACATCTTGCTCAGCTTGATGCTGTGGAAACCAAGGCCTTCAAAATCATTGGAATCTTCCACGCTGAAGCTGAGTCTATGGGTCTATGACGTCACCATTGCAGACAGGTGTCAGTGGTCTCTGTCTTATACCGCCTCCTTTCTGGTCTTGCACCCTCTGCTCTTTCTGTGATTTGTCCCCCCAAGGTTTCTGCAGGGCTCACATGGTCCACCATCAACCCTCTTCTGGTGAAATTACTTAAATCCAGGATCACTGCTCACCTTCACTCATTTGTTCGTATTTTTTTTCCTTCCTGTGGAATCAACTTCCACTCCTCTTCATTCTCATTCCTCCCTCCAGGTCTCCAAGACAGCTATTCACCACCATCTCAGATCCTTACATTATATTCACAATCTGTATTATTATTTTCTTGTTGTCCTACTCTTGTCTAATTTTATCACCTTGTTTTCTTTTCTTTTATCAACTACTGAATCCTACTTAATGTTGTTCTAAATATTTGGACTCCATGATAGGACATCAGCCACCCCCATCCAAAACCATGATCTTTTCTACTCCCGTTAAACCCACCCAGCTTTTTCCGAATTTCCAGTTCTTCCTTCCTGAGAGTTTGCTTTTTTTGTATTTACAACCTCTTTAAAAGTTTTTTTGTCAGTCATTCCATCTCCATGCAACAGTCCTTATCTGGTTGGCATGAAATACATCCAGGGCTGCCCCGATGAACTTTGTTACTTTGGGTTTCTGTGCTCACATCCACTCAAATTCATTTCTCCGTATTGCTGCCTGTGGAATGATCTTCCACATTCTCTTCAATCTCATTCATTCTTCCCTCCAGGTCTTCAATACAGCTGGATTTTTTGTGGAAGGATGAGACAAAAAGTTGAAAAATCTCACCATCTCAAGATACCCCCCCCCCCCCAATCCAAAACTATATTTCTACCCCTGTTAACCCAAACTCCCCAAACACGCCTCCTTCCAAATTTCCAGTTCTTCCTTCCTGAGAGTTTGCTTCTGTAACCATCTTGTTCAACCTGTGCATCGCACAATACCTCTCGTTCCTCCCCACATCCCTTATGTGTCCATCTGTTTTTATTTTGTGTATCAACCTTCTGTTGGTGTCCTTCCCCCACTCTTCTGCTGTTCCTTTTGTTCTGTTGTTTCCTGATCCATGTTGTTGTGTTCCAGCTCTAACTTGAGCTTTGACTTTGTTACCAAAAAAAAAAAAAACTCAGTGCAAAGACATGACAATATAAACCACAACTCATTTAACTGTGTGTTGTATTTCATTTCGTCCCCATACTTTAGTCTCATCCTTCCATCTTCAGATACTTATCCCCTTTCTTTTCTAGTGTATTCACTGCTTGCTTTTACTGCCCTTACACGCAGACTTCTTTCCTTCATACACTTCTGTTATGTATACTTGATTGTCATTTTCTTGAGCTTTATACTCATTATTTCTTTATTTTCACATGTTTGTCGTGGCTTCATTTCTGAATCCCTACCTCCCCCCTAATATTCTACTTGCCTTTTGATTTGTTTGGAGCTAAAACAACCGATTACTGCAGAATTTTAGGACATGTCTATGTGTATTCTTCTGGTCATAATGAATTATGTTTCAGAGGCTGCACTTACCTTTGAACTGTCATGTCAGTGTTGGTCTCGCCCCGACGATAAACTTCCGAATTGGTGCTTCATCGGCAGGGCGTTACATCAATGAGCGTGTCATTCCTCGGACAGGCATGAAGATGAGTGTCCCATCTGCTGGCACAGATTCTTAGACATTAATGATCCCACGGTGTCTTTTGACGAAGAGTATCGGCAAATTATCATCGGCATTCAAATTATTATCATTGTTCAAAAATTTCCGAGCCAAACCTACAAGGAGGTACAGTATCAGTGGCATAACCATTCCACCAAACAAGAATGCAATCAGCAACTTGGTATTGTTTATGAGAAAAGAATAATTATCACAATGGTACAATGCTTTTATTTCCCATTAGCATGAGGAAGTGGGAAGTGCATAATTTGCTGCAGTCATTGTTTTATCCAGTACAAGTGTTTTTTTCTAGCCAAAGAGCAATGCACTCTCATCGTCATAGAAGGCAAGTTGAATTTTAAATACCCAGAATCCAATTGAGGGCATATGATGACACAAGTTCTCTCTCTCTCTCTCTCTCTCTCTCTCTCTCTCTCTCTCTCTCTCTCTCTCTCTTGTCTATCTGCTTCTCTGTCTGTCTCTCTCTGTCTTCTCTCTGTCTATCTCTCTGTCTATCTCTCTGTCTATCTCTCTGTCTATCTCTCTGTCTCTCTCTCTGTCTCTCTCTCTGTCTCTCTCTGTCTCTCTGTCTCTCTCTCTGTCTCTCTGTCTCTCTTGTCTCTTTGTCTCTATTTGTCCTTCTCTCTCTCTCTCTCTCTCTCTCTTCTCTCTCTCTCTCTCTCTCTCTTCTCTCTCTCTCTCTCTCTCTCATCCCCCCTGCTCTCTCAATCCCCCTCTCTCTCCCTTCCCCTCTTCATTTGCTTCACTGTCCCTCTCCCTTTCTCCTCTACCTTCTGTGGCAAAATTTATTTGCATTGCTTTTCGAAAATATGGTTGCTCACACGTCTAGTTTACATTATAGATGCACTGTCCACATCCAGCACCGACAACAAATGCAAGCACAAGCTCAACGCATACTGTGGCATTCCTGATACTTTGGATGTGCAATATTGATTCTTTTGAACCATGTCCGGTTTTAAAAATTTACCGTTTTCAGAATGCCCTTATACGTCTTAATTTGTTCAAAATACTGCTGCTCCGACATTACACACGCTATTCATGTTTCAAATGTGCACAAAGTCTTCATCTTTGAAATGCCACTCATTAACAAAGAAGCAATCCTTATTCTTTTCTTCTTTACCTCGCTTCTTCCGATTCCTTTTTCTTTATCTCCTGCTACTGTTTCTTTGTTGGTGTGTTTACATTCTTCCTTTGTTCTTCCCACTGGTTCATACCAAGCAGACAGGACGTAAGGCGAGTGGTGGAAATGTAGCATGCGGCAAAGGCGGCACAAAAGAGCACGTCAGCTACCACGTGCGGCATGAAAAACACACCTCCTAGTTATTGGCTAGGGACCGTGGTGCTGTTTCAAGTCCATTGTTATCTCAGGTTCACGGAGCTGCTCATTTGCAAGCAGCCCTGTCAGCGCCCAGTTCATGACATTGCACAACATTTTGAGACCGACTTGCGCTTCCAGGAGGCGAGAAAGGTCTACCTCATTGGTCTGTTTGAGGACACCAGGTTGTGCAATTCATGCTGTGTTTGTCGTCATCGTCATGATCGTTGACAAACATCTAGCTCCAGCACATTGCGTCATGACTTAGCAAATGTGTGTTTAAACCGCTCATTTGAGTCCATGTGCATGGTTTCATCATTTTGGTCTCATTCTTCTTTGGAATGTTCTTTCAATTCTTTATTTCCTTGAAAGTTTTGGATATGTTTTGCCAGCACTTGATGACCTCATTGGAATTGAGGTCATATTTAATCAAATGTTGGACAAATCTTAAAGTCCTTAAAATGTAGATGTTCCATCTCGCAATATTGTGCAAAAATTAATCGGTTGATTCAACATAACTTCTCGTTCCTCAAGAGTACCAAAGCTGGAGTTCAAATTTTTTCAGGATCGATGACACTTCGTTCTCTATCCTACATTCGTTTTCAAAATAATTTTCCGATGCCACCGGAAAGCAGGTATCACGAAGAAAAGTCCTCGTTTAGGGAACTGTTTGTTCAACTACTCAAGGCCCCAGGTGTTAAGCAAATTCTGGCTCTGGCCTCATGTACCCAACCCGGACGTCCCAGCCCATTGTATAGCCACACAATGGCAAACGGCTCAAATTGCTGCCCTTTGTACGGCCGCTTGTCGGAACCTTGTTCAAATCGTGTTCCAACATGTTCTTTGACGAGGAACGGGTGACAGAATTGCAGACTGAGATGCCAAAGGCACACGGAGGTCTTTTGTTTTAATTTATTTTATTTATTTATTTATAATGTCGAAGCATCTTGGTGCTTCAAAGCTCACACTTTGCTTTTACAAGGCGAAAGACCCTTTTCCTTTCCTGGTCCAGGTGCAGGTAAAAGCGTAGGGGGTGGGTGGATTAATAAATGCCCATTTCTTCCATGTTGCGTGCACACAGCAGGTAATTCTGCATTGTTTGCCAAGATAAAATACACCGTTCGTCCTGCCCTGCAACCTCTCTTTCTATTTACTTCACTCCCCTAAGTGAGCGGTAATTGAAGCAAGCTGTGTTTTTAATAAGGAGTGGACTGTTTGGTCCAAATTCTCAGGAGAAAACGTGCCCGATAAAAATGAGAGCGAATTGTTTTCCACAAAAAAAAAACTTCCCGTGTACAATAATACTGTTCACTTTTCTTTTTCATGAAACATTTTACATGGTTTGTTCTTTCCCAACTTATTTAGGCATCCAGGGTATGGGAGGGGTACTTTGCTAAGGGAGGTAAACTCATGTAAGTCACCAACCGCTTGTGGAAGAGGTTTACCTCCTTATTCCTGTCCTGTGGAACTCTCTCTCTCTCTCTCTCTCTCTCTCTCTCTCTCTCTCTCTCTCTCTCTCTCTCTCTCTCTCTCTCTCTCGATATCGAGCTGCTATGTGTCTCAGCCCCTTTTGTCTCGTTTGATGTTATCCTCCTTCCTCAGCTTTGACAGCTGTATGCAATGTCGACAAGCCAAAAAACATCCTCGTTTAATTGCTTGCATGTTGGTCTGTATCCAGCACTGACAATAAGCCATAACGTGGTGACGTCTGCCCTACCCTCTTTGTGTGACGCGCGATGAGGAGGTTGGGTCAAAGAGCTGCTGGCAAGAGCCTTTCCCATTTGGACATCCCTTTAATTAGCCCTCGCAGTCCAAAGTTGTGGGATTGCTTCCCACCTGAATACCACCCAGAGTAAAAGTGCATGTCTCCCTGTAGCTCCCACCACCCGCCTCCACCCGCAACGTTTTAACAACAGTGTCGCCAACACTCCTGCAAGGTGTTTGCCAGCAGCGTTTTCTGCTGAGCGCTATGTGCGTTTTCCATATTCTGTGCCTCTCTGTGCAGGTAAGATCCAATTAAACCTTAACATGCTAACGTGTCTCATTGTACACCATTCATCGTTGGTGTCCCGGGTCAGGCTAACCTCTGTCGTTCATGGGCCTTCGTGTTATTGAAAATGCCCCATTCCACCCAAGCGTGTGGTTTTAACCTTAATTTGATTCTTTCTTTTTGCTCATTGCTAGATTCGATGCTTTGAAGGTTCTCGGGGAATAAAGTATGACGTTTTATTTATTTTGTTTTAACATTACCGACTGGAGAGTGTGAACACCTTTGGACTTTATTTCTTTTAATCATATTCTAATGTTTCATCGAAGCCTGGTGTTAGCTTAGCGGTTGAGGTGGCTGGCTTGGAACCTTAGGGTCCTGAGTTTGAGCCCCTGTTGGCCACTGAATTAGCACCAGGTGTTGTTGACTCAGCCTGTCCTTCCAAGGTGGGAGAAACGAGTACCACTGTACTGGGGTAATGACCATTTGAGGTAATCTGTGTCGGAGTGAACGACCTGTTCAGAACTGTACTCCTTCCCAATGAAACTGCCTCGGCAGCCCTATGTACATTTACGGCATAAACGGAATGGTATTATTATGATTATTATTATTATCACTTCATGGCTTTCCCTATGTCATAAAGTAGAAATCTTCCTTGTTCTGTAGTTTGTTTTATTATTTTATTTATATATGAACAGGGAGAGCATTTCCTGAATTATCGAGAGACTCGATGTCTTGGGGTTGTGTTCAGCACTCCACCCACATGTTTTCAATCAGAGTGGTAGATAACTGATTCCAGAGTCTGTTCCAACTGAGAATGATGCTGGACTCAGGAAGGCAACAGCTGTTGTTGACACTTAGCAACTGGTCAAGTAAATTGGCAGCTTTCAGAGGAGAGGTGGTCAGGCAGGATAAGATAGCAGCTGTTGGAAAAATGTCTGACGATGAAAGCGTTAAGTTTACCGACCGTTCCTCCCTCCCCTCCTCAATTAAACGTGGTGGTGTTTTTTACTTACGAAATCTTTAGATTTCGTAGGTATATTGATGTCTTCCGTCATCTGTTTGTGTGTTTGTGTATTTGTTTGTGTGTGTGTTTGTGTGTGTGTTTGTTTGTTTGTAGGCACAATAACTCGAGAACGGAAGAAGCTACCAATGTCAAATTACACCACGTGATTCAGGAGGGCGATGGCTAGGGCTGCTTAGATTTTGGTCAAAATCGGTCTAAGGTCAAGGTCACAGTGAGGTCAAACATCCAAAACATGATAACTCGAGAAAAGTTACCACAGGTATTGTTGACGGAGCGTGAGTTTGGAAGATCGAGGTAAGTTCGGCGGAATTTGTGTGTCAATTCGTCGAGTTACGGCTGTTTTAAAAATTTCAGTGTTATAAAATAATATTAAATAATTCCGTAAATTCCTGTAGAGAAATGGAGTATTTTTGCTTCGGTCGACGTTACGAGTTCGTTTTAACTTAGATTTTAATTTTGTCTTCGGTTTTTGCGATCGCTTAGGACACTTAACACTCGGTTGTCGAAATTCTGGTAAAAATCGGATGTTTTGGAGACGTTTTAAGATTGTATAAAAATATTTCACCCGCCACGTCACGGCTCGTCACGTGGTGCAGCGCGCTCGAGCAGACGCGTCGTTGAGTCATGTAAAGGTTTTGCGTGTGCGCGCTGACTGTGTTTTCGATAAAGATGGTGTTTAAGAGTCATTTTTCATCCCAATAAAGCTTATCGTCGCATGCCTGACTCGTTAAGCCGTCGGATGGTGTAAAGATTGTTTGTGGATGCCGAATATTACGTTTTATGACTTTGATAAAATAATGTTAAATAATTCCGTAAATTCCTGTGGAGAAATGGAGTATTTTTGCTTCGGTCGACGTTACGAGTTCGTTTTAACTTCGATTTTAATTTTGTCTTCGGTTTTTGTGATCGCTTAGGACGCTTAACACTCGGTTGTCGAAATTCTGGTAAAATCGGATGTTTTGGAGACGTTTTAAGGTTGTATAAATATTTCACCCGGCGCGTCACGGCTTGTCACGTGGCGAGATTTTGCGTATGCGCGCTGACGTCATCGCGCTCGCCCCGGCGTCCTTTCGAGTTGGGGGGGGGGGGCGTTGAGTGTGACCTCTACGTTACGTTAACCTCGCGGTAACTCGAGAACGGAAGAAGTACCAATGTCAAATTACACCACGTGATTCAGGAGGTGATGGCTAGCGCTGATTAGTTTTGGTCAAAATCGGTCAAAGGTCAAGGTCACAGTGAGGTCAAACATTCGATTTTTGATGGTTTGGTACAGAATCATCGTAGAAACTTCTGGTTTGCGTCGCTACCTTCTCTAGAGACAGCTTTTATTAGACAAGGTCAGAGGTCAAGTTGACGATTTATAAGTACCAGTCTATGACTGCTTGTTTTTGTTTGTTTGCTTGTTTGATTTTGAGACTGTTTGGATAAGCTCCATCAGTGGATGAAATGGTTTATCACATTGCCTTGACTGGTGTGTTGCTTCGCTGAATGATAAATATTGGTTTGCAGCTGGTGTGCTTTGTCCTCCTCCTCCTCCTCCTCCTCCTCCTACTCATCCTCCCCCCTCCTCCCCCTCCTGCTCTACCCTCTACTCATCCTCCTCCTTTTTCTTCTGTCCATCTCTATCTCTCCTCTTTTCCTGTTCATTCATTCCCCCACCATGAAATGTGTCTAATTGTTGCCACACGGTCTCACTGTTAGCTCATTTGGGTTCCTCCTGACGGCTCCAATTCCGTATTTGGTCTTTTATTTCATTGTTCATACCTTTCATCACCACACTCTCCCATGAGCCTCGTTCCTGTTAAAAAACAACAAAAAAACAGAACAGCTCGGATTTTAAAGCCATTTATTTTTGTATCACAACCTTGCATCCATGTGCATCAAGCGGATTTGGATATATAATCCGATATGTAGAATCCCAATTGGATACAATCTGGAATCGGATATATAAGCTTTTATTCTGTTATGTGCCAGCAGCGACCGACGCATCACTGAGCAGTGCCATGGTTTTGTTGTCGACGTGCAGTTTTCAGGTATAACATCCCATAGTACACCTTCTCAACTTCGTTTTACTGTCTTTGAAGAAAAAAAAAATTTGGTCAAATGGATTGCCAGAAGAAGTCCAGTTTATTTTAACATTATCAGCTAATTCAAGGAATGTCCACCTTGACAATCAAGGTTGATGTGCCGATTATTATAACTATGGGGATGCCCCCTTCCTCTCCCCAAAAGTAAACTCCTCGTTCCTGGTTATATCGTTCCTGGTTATGTGTTGAGTATCCTGAATGATTGCATGAGAGGGCTCTTTGCCGGTGTAGCTGGCAATTCTGAACAAAAAATGGTCAGTGCATCGAACAAAAGCATCGCCATGGAGGATGTACATAATACGTGGTGGAGGGGGCAATATCTTGCCCCACCTTACTCTACTTGTTTTATATCTTTGGTCTTTCATTCTGTACTCACTTCCTGTTGTAACTTGTACGATTATTGTTTTTACTTGCAAAGATTATTTTTTTGAGATTAAGAACCACCAGTTGTTATTGTGGAGGAACTTTTACACAAATCTGTCTTCACTTTAACGTGAGTTCCTTTACATGTCCGAAGTTAAATGCAGGAAGAGGCCATTAGGCCTATCAAGTCTGTGCAATGGTTGACAACCTATGTTGTTGTTTTTTTCCATGCTCTATCATTTTTAAATGCTGAGCAGTAAGCAAGGATGCAGCACATACCATTTTTAATGTCTTTGGTATGACTCGGCCGGGGTTCAAACCACTGACCTCCCAGACTCATTGTGGATGTTTTAACCATTATGCTACCAAGTCTGTTTAATTTAAAGATAAAAACAAAAATTCCTTTGCTCAGCATCAATTTTGATGAAATCAATCATCTTGCAGTAATATACAAGGAACTTTGGTGTAGGAGGAGGACATTCGGCCCATCATGCCTGCACTGCACCAAACACAAAACCAATCACGCATCCACACACAAGCACCATACAAGTCCTGCCTGCTAATATCCCTGTACCCCTCTATCACCAATGCATCTAGGTACCTATGTTTAATTCCAATTTAAACCTATCTACTCTTTCTGCTGCCACCACCTTTCCAGGGAGACTGCCTTTCTTCTCATGACCCTTTGTTTTTGTCAAAGATACAAAACCTCAGTTATGTCTTTGTAGTACATGCTGTATTAAGGAAAGTAAGATTATGATTTGACCAGCAGGGACCTGGAACATCACGCATTGTAAAATGTAACAAAGTCCTCAACGCCCCCCCCCCCCACCTCACAAACCGTAAGTCATCAACCCTCCCCACCCGAACCCTAAGCTTCAATCCCCTCCCCATTCCAAGCCTTCAAACACCACTCCCCCCCTCCCCCCCACCACAACATCCCTAACTTCTCCTCCCTCCTCCATCAAAAGTCCCCAACCATCCCCCAAAAGCCTCAATCTCCAACTTTGTCCCATCATCCCCACAAACAGTATGGCTCCGATATGGCGTGGCTCATCACAGTCGCCTGTCCAACTCACAATCCCACAATATATGTGGAAACCCCGTGGAATTGCAACTCTGAAGTGACCTTGAGCAGCCAACCTAATTGTGCCAATAAATGACCCAAAGCCAATTATCTTCTTCCTGATGCATATGTACACATCGTAAAAGTAAATAATGATGGATCTTTTCTTTCACACTCTCGGGCGATTCCCGGAACCCCTCGGACATATTCCTTTATAATGACATGGGTGTTATGGTCCCTGTTTGAGTCATTTAAGATCCTTTTAACAGTCGCTTTGGTTGTTTTACAATGAATGGAAAACTTGTAGGGGGGACATGGTGATTGTTAATATGGCAACTCCAAAGATGTCTTTGGCTTCACATATCACCAAAATGATGGCCATATGATTTTTCAGGTTACACTGTGGGTGAAGTCAAGAAACCTGTCCAACCAATGGGTGAAAGGAGCTTAATACACTGTGGGATGGATGGATAGGTGAACAAGCATATTGTCGCGGTTCTGCGAAGCCGGCGCTCCCCCAAGGCAATGGCACACAGCATATAGCACTTCCTGTGATAGTTATGTCATTGGTATTCGGTCCAGGTAGTCCTTCCCTTATGTCTAGTGGGATTATGGGTCATTTGCATTGTGTAGGTTTCAGGTAGGTTTTTTTCCCCCACTTTCTCCCCATTTTTCTGTCTTTTACTTTAAAACCACAATCAGGGATACACACCATGACCACGAAGATGCAAGGCACCATGCCTGCTGCCTTATTTGCATATCCGCGCCAAAACACTGTTCAAATCGCTCGTCCAAACTCAACCACCATACCACCTCTAAGCGCACAACACTCTCCCTACAACCACCACAATCACTACAGCACACTGGATAAAATCATACACAAACATTTATAACAAATTCATTTTTAAAACCACCTCATACAAGCTCACATTCCAGGGCTTGCTCGCATCTCTACACTCGCTGGCTAGATTCACCACAGTTCATCCCATCGTACTTCAACCACCCCCACTCCATCCACAAACACCACAGCCACCTCCATGCCACAAGACTACAACAACCGCCTTTCAACCACCGTACCTCAGCCAACACTTCCTTCTCGACGGCAATCTTCCACCAAGTGTCATTCCCACCTCTAACACCGCTTCAGCCACAATCTCAATCACTTGCCTTTGATTGACGACAGCAACCACCATCACACACGTTCAGGGCCACCACTTTGCCCTGCTCAGAGCATCATGACCAGCCAAGCTCGCTACCGTCTAGTGCAAATCTGTGCTGGAATTTCTGTTGTTCCTACCTGTTGGCGGCGACCATCGCACTGCCGAGGGAACCATTTGCGACTCTCCAGGATGTTTGCACAGCCAATGGGGAGTGATGAAAGCTGCCCCCATATTAAGTCGGGAGCTCCACTCCATGACCGGTCTTGAGGACGAATGAGTCATTTCCAGCCTGGCGAGTGCGTGGAGAAAGTGAAGCCAGTGAGGTCTGGGACCAATGAGCCTGGCGGGTTCCAAACGAGGTTGGTGGGGATTGGCCTTCACGTGGCATGGCCACACCCACTGGGACATGGACTCCACCCTGCTTGGAGGCATACTAAATATTCCGTTGGCGGCTTCGAATGTGCTCGGCTCTCATTCTCGGTTTGTGCTCTGTGGAAATCCCTCCTCCTCTTCAAGTATGCTCCTTGGACAATCGTGCTCTGGTTTGCAAGGAAAATATATAATTGTGCCAGGATACTAACCCAATGGCCTACTTTTGCAAAAGACATGACAGGATCTAAAAGGTCCAGCACAATATTTACCTCTGCCACCGAAGGTGGAAGGAGGTTGTTTTCACCCCTCTCTGGGTCTGTTTGTTTGTGCGTCTATGTGCAGGATATCTGAAAATGTTGTTGACAGATCCAGATTAAATTTGGTGGACAGGTTGGATGTGTGACAAGGATGAAATTATTTGATTTTGGTGAAGATCCGGATCCGGATCTGGTTGCTACAATTTTTTGAGTGATTCTTCACCATTGAGAGGTACGGCCAAAAACGATATATAGCACGATATCTCAAAAAGTTGTGTGCGGATTCGGCTGAAACTTGGTGGACATGTTGGGTGTGTGACGAGGATGAACTGTTTCAATTTTGGTGAAGATCCAAATCCGAATCTGGAAACGAGAATTATTTAGTTTTTAAAGTGTTGGCTCAATCCTGGTGTTGGCTTAGTGGTTAGGGTGGTGGCTTGAAATCCTAGGGTCCTGAGTTCAAGCTCCGTTTCCCGCTGAATTAACACTAGGGGGTTGATTCAGCCTGTCATCCTTCCGAGGTCAGCGAAATAATACCAGTGTAGCAGCCAAAAGGCTGCCCACGAAGGGAAGGGGTATTGACGGATTTATTAAATCTAGTATTGGTGTGGTGCAGGCATGATGCGCCGAATGGCCTCCTCCTGTTCCTTAATTCCTTGTAAATCCTTGTAAAGTGATTCTTCACCATTGAGAAATGGGGCTGAAAACGATATATGGCATGATATTTCAAAAAATTATTGGGCTCAATATGTTCCACTGGATCAGACATTGCATGGCGGAGGTATGTGCTCTACCGATTGCCCCTCTAGTTCAATATTTATTAGTCCCCTACCGGTTTCAATGGAGGGGACTATCTGTTTGCTCTCCGTCCGTCTGTCCATCCCACCTGTGGTTTTCAGACTTTTTTCCCCATACCCTTTAACTTATTCAACTGAAACTTGGTACATGGCTTTATTATGATCAGTTGCAGAACAAGTTGGAGTTTCAGGCGTTTTGTCAATTTTTTCACAGAGATATACCCTTTTTGGACTTCGAAAATATCACATCGGAAGGGGACACGTATTGCAAAAGCAATTCTCGCTCTTGTTTATGATATTGTTATTTTCTATCCCGATTTTCATTTTTCCACTTTCCTTGTTGCATTTTCACTGTTTACTTCTACTATGTTTCTCATACTTCTATTATCTTTTTTTATGTTTGACTTTCTATCTTTTCTCTTCCTATATTCCACCTCAGGCGAAGGCCCGTCTCAGCTTGTGAATTGGGGTTACAAACAAATCCGTTGGTTCATGTGCGTGATCCACATCCAGAGATTCGAGCTAATCCTGCCAGTGCCCAAGAGATCCGAAAAACTCTTATCTCTGAACGAGAAACTCTTGGTTCTGAACAAGCACAAAGCTTTGGTGAAGCACAAGACCAGACAAGCCTTGTATCTGATGCACCGAGCAACTCCAAGCTGGGTCAGAATACACAGTACGGGCGGGTGGTAAGTTGGCACGATAATCCGACACCACAAGAAGCATTAGCTTTGCCTGAAAGTGTGCAATCTGGATGTAGCCAAAGCAGTTTGGAGACCCAAACAACATTGGACGACGCAAACACGTTGGGACCCTTTGATTGTTCAAGTTGCCAGGTTACCTCATATGGAGAGGTAACCTCAGAGACCAGTTGGAAGCCTGTCAACAGGTCCCCATTACCCATCCAAGCTCAGGAAGAGGTAAGGTTAAACATCATAGAAAAATATTATGCAAAATAATGCTTTGCTTACTGTGCAAGTTGTCTTTTGCTGTGAATATTGAGGTTTTGTTAATACATTTAACCACACAGCTCAGCTCTCCTCCACAATATTATATCCAGCGAATGCCATTTGGCTTTCCATTTGTTGTGCAGGAGGAATGGGAGACTCAGCATCACTTACCAACTGTTGCTGCTGTAGAGGATGTTTCCCATGAAGCTAAGAAGAATCCAGAAGAATTACACACAACTCGGCATCCTATGGTTGATGCTGTGGTTAAGCAGCAGAAGACAAGCACAGCAAAGACTGAGCCTTCAAGAATACAGCGTATGTGTATGCCGCAACAAGATGGTATGGCCTTACCTAGGCCCGGGCCTGGGTCTTATGCAAGACAGCCTCCAACGGTTGAAACAAAAATCCGGCGGTTGCCTGAGGTACAACTGCGTGGCCATGAAGCCTCATCAATGTCTGCTGGCCTAATTAATGCAGAAGCTGAACAAGCCTCCAACACCATTTGTGGTGTACAAAATTCTCCAGTGCCTCTTCGGCGTTCCAAGCGAGAGAAATATGAAAAGATCCTCAGGAACGATTCTTTGAGGTTGGATGCCTCCGAGATGATGAGGACCCCACCAAAATCTCACCGGCTAAAGAAAGGAGGACGACGACGACCACTTACTCTCAGCAGCTCAGATGATGAGTTGGTGTCGACTCCAG
>CM068962.1:84481727-84499227 GCA_035128595.1 Eptatretus atami | reverse complement strand
GACTCCATCCAGTTGTCTATGGTGTCTGGGGTGGCAGCCAAGGCACAGAAGGCTCTAGTGACGTCATCAAAGGCTCGGTGATCAAAGCTCTGGCAAGATGAACTGCATCATTGTCAGCATCGTGCTCACATGCTTTCCCTAATGCAGCACCAACATCCTCATTGCACACGAGCACCACATCACGACCTTGCTTGTGAGCGTCCATGTCTGGGAAGTAACCCAGTATTCTGTTCTTGAGTTTAGTGGAGTGTACACGCCCCGTCACGTGTGTCCCCAGTTGTTCCAGCCTGGTACTGTACAGATTCACCAAGTCTGTTAGCTTGAACACTGGTGCAACCATATTGTCCATGCGCACTTCCTCAATATAGGCGACAAGTCCAGCAAATGCAATTCCATGGTTAACAGTGTCTACATTAGATTATTGTGCCTTTGTGTCCCTCACTTTATTGTACAAGAGAGGCGAGACACTGAGCATGGTACTTAGCCTCATGGGCAATGAGATCTCCAACACTGAGTTTGGATAGGAGGTGTTTGTCCTGGAGTTTGAGGGCACACTGCCTCACACGAATGTCAAGTTCGAATGTTGATGCATTACGCAAAGCATCTATTGCTGCAGATTTGCCACAGAAGAAGCACGTCTCTGTTGAATGAGTTTCACGTTCAATGCTCTGACGGGTGAACTTGTGGGTTTCTGGGTCATCATCGTGGTGTGTTTTCCTCTTTTCAGCCCTCTGAAGTTTTGTTTTTGTTGTACTGCAGTCTGCAGGAGTCATGCCATTTGGCTTTGTGAACCCGGAATGCTGCCTCGATGCCCTGACCCTCATCCAGTTGTGACATTTTTAGTGTTTCTGACAGGCAACTGATCTTGTCGAATGCTACAAGATGCTCAGCTATGGTCCTGTATCCTGCCCCATCTGTGCCACGTGCTGAATTATATGGACATGTCAGCATCTCATCTGTGTCTTCCTGACACAGAACACATTGTTCCAGTCTGTGGTCGGGCACTGTTTACCTGATGAGCTAGGCTCATCAGGGTCCACCACCTTGTATAGTTTGGCCATTGTCCCTATGCACTATGCTACTTTAGAACAGTATCTACTAGTTATAATATGAGAAGAGTATATACGAGTTATACCACCACCATTCTATCATAAGCTGAAATCTCCAGAAAATATGTTGGCTGCCACCACAGTCACAGTCCAGGTCAACTGAAAGCATACAGATATACATGCAGATTAGGCATTGTTACTAGGTGTACACAAGTACACAAAAGCTGTACTAACAACATAGACTATCACTGTGACGTTATTATGATGTTCTGTGTGAATATCCAGCAAAATATATGAATACACATAAACATAATTATGAGGTCAGCACAAAACTCATGGGCCGATTCTGAAATTCCGGAAAATGTGCATAACTCCGCTAATATTTGATGGTTTTACTATTATTTAATTCCCTCAATGCTAGATATATGTAGTTTGGTAGTTGCTAGCATGTTATAAATAGTACCATTGCATTCCTTATCCTTGAAAATGTACGAATAGCCACCAGAATCAATATCCTAGCTGGTCTAGAACCTGAGAAACTGGTAAAATTACAACGGGTGCGGCCATTTTGGCCACAGGGCAATTCTGCGATGGCCCTACAGCTAAATATCTACCTTAGGGCATGATCGAACAGTGTGCCAAAGTTCATGCTTGTATCATCAAAGGTACAACAATTCCCCAAATATTTCACTTATCTTCCGGACTAATAGTTTGATGGCATGAATATTCAAGCACAATGTGTGGATTGGCATGGTACATAGATCATATGAAGCAATCTGTGAAAATTGCAACCATTAACAAGCCAGCTGGGTTTTATTTCTCCCAACAGTCAAATAGCAATATGTAATATTTCCCAACACTAGCTCAGTTTCTGGAAGCTTGGAATCTAAATCTTTTATAAAAATCACTGATTTCAGCCATATGTGAACTGACAAGCTCTGGGATGCCAGTCCATTTTCCTTACCTCTGGCCACCACCATACCCCATAATCACTTTCACTTAATACAATGACAGATGTATTTATTTATTTATTTCTAGATTTTTTTCACCAACTGTACAGTAACCTTTTATGCACTGTTGTTGGTGGTGGCACACCCCCTGTCCCCTTTCCTCCTGCCACCCCCCCCCACCTCCCACAACACCATTCTTTGCACAACGTATGTAATTGCTCATCCTTGGATGCTGTGAAATTTTCCTTCGCAAATGCAAAATCTGCATTGCTGGGCTTTATTCTCGTGTGAGAAAAATCTTGAGCTGCAGTTGTCTTGCCTTGTGATTTTTAGTTCATTAAATTCCTCGCTCAGAATAATGTGCCATTGTTGGCCTTGCATTTGGGGCGCTATTTGGTTCATGCATACATACGCTCAGTAACGAAGCGACATGGTCTGAAGTGAATCCACAGCCAAGTCATTGGCCTACATTTTTGTTCTCCTTCATGCTGCCGATGAAAAACGATGGTTGCCAAATGCTTAAGTCAAAGAAGGTCCTGAATTTAATTCGTGGTTTTCAAGTGGGCCATCCCTACAATGTCAGTTGTGAAGGAGCTCAGGTCTCCGTGTAGTTGCCCTTCACCTTGATTGGATGCCTTTAACGGCTGTCTGTTGATTGTTCTGGCAGTAGAGAAGCTTGGGTGGTGGCCATGTAACAGTGGTATATTGATGAGGAAGGAGGAGGCTCTGTTGTGGTGAAGATCGACGTTCTTGTGCTAGTTATGGTTGCTTTTTATGGCCCTAGTAATTTGCATTAATGCTCTGTTGTTGCCATAGTGGATCCCCCCCCCTCTCCTTTCTCACCTTCAAACCACCCCCCTCCCCACTTCCACCCACCCCCAGAAACCTTGATTCAATTCATGCCCTGCAGTTGGTTGAGACTACAAATGCATTTTGCCAACCAACCTGTATCATTGTTTGGCCGATTGTACAATAGCATTTATCAGAGATGTGTTGATTCGATGCGAAGAGGTGCAGAATGTACAGTTCAGTACTTCCTTGGTATTTTATGAAGGAACCTTTTAAATCCTTAAAACTTGCATAACTAAGTGATTGGTAGTTTAATTTGTACCCATAATTCACAGTTTTCTGGATCTGCATGCAGTAATGTCATCGCAGCGTCGGTAAGAGTGCAAAGGGTTACATTGCGAGTTTGTGTTCACCGAAATTGGATACGGGATGCATTGCCACTCAGCTCTGCACATTAGTAATCACATTTTCTGCATCATTTGACAAATTGGCATTTGGCTTCACTTTGTTACGTCTTGTTTTTGTTTGCAATGCCACCTCTAAATCGGTTTGTCCTAGTCAGAGAGCGTCTCAGACGTGACATTGATGGATGCTGCGGAGAAAGTAAGCGGCATATTGCTCTCGAGTCTTGGTAAGGAAAGCTGAGACCAGTTGCTCTGTTACTGTATTTCTCAAATTGGAAATGTCAGCATCTTCCCATATCCCATGCTTTTTGGAATTCAGATGGGCTGCTTCTATTAATAAGACAAACTACTGGATAAGAAAAAAAAAGCTCAAGGTGCAACTCGAGGCACAACTCGACCTGCAATGCCGCACCAACCACATCTTTCCCTCTTATTCGTGCAATCCTTCTTAACGGGTAATACGACATCGTGGCCTGGTGGCAGAGGATTAAGGAATCCCATTGTCAGAAATAGTGATTGCATCCTACCTTGGTGTGTGATGCGATCTTTCAGAAAATGGATAGTTTCTGACGGTGAATATCTTCAGTCTGGGGGCATCTTCTCCGACCTAAATAATGGACATCCATTGATGCACGACAAGCAGGAGAATACATTTTCTTAATGAAAATCATAACTGGTGAGTTACAGAATAGATTCTGAGATGCCAAAAATGATTTAAATGGTGCTTTTGGATTTGTCTGTGAGCTAAGAAAGTTATGTTGGATGTAGAGAAAAGGCATTATTGATGGATGCAACGACACAATGACGTCCATTTAACATCCTTTGCCCCTTTTGTATGCAGCACATGGCTGCAGGTGTCATCATTTGCTGGTGATGCAGCTGTGTCGCTGATGCAGTGCCCCCTGTAGGTCAGAGCAGGAATTTGGAATTTGGCCAGGGTGCCAGTGATAGCTCGCTGACTCTCCGCGCAGGACGCTGTTCGATCTTTAACGTTCACCAATTAATGCTGGCAGATGGGACGACACTGCCTTGTGAAAAAAGGATGACAGTTTATAGCTGGGTCGAGATTCGAACCAGGGCTAGAGAGCTCAGAGGTGAACGTGCATACGTCTAGGCTTTCTTGCCAGTCTATCCTTTTGCCTTGTGTGGATAAGTGTCGGGATCACCACGTGATGATGCACCACTCACCTTTTCTCTTACACGAGTCTTACTCAATAATTATCGGTGTGGCCGCATTCAACTCAAAAAAAATGTCATTTTGACAGCACTTCAAATTTCAATGCATTATAACGTTGCTTTTGCCTTCAGACCTCACAGTAAGTACTAATTACTCGGGGACCAAGCCGACAAGGCTGGGTAACCTATTGTTTTTCTTCTGTTTATTAATTAATTAATTTTTCTTCCGCCAGCAATTTTTTTCGCTTAATAATTCATTTTCTCAGCAACCGTAAGTCGAAAGAAATTTTCACCATTGCATGTATCTTTTTGGATAGCATACTTAATTGATAATTATGACATCATAGGTTACGTGGTACGGGCGTCATCTTTGAAAAACCGAAAAAACTTTGGACCTCTGTATCTCTGAAACCACGTAATGGAAAAAATTGAAACTTGGCAAATGGCAAGAGCTCCCCATGGAGAAAACGTGGGATTTTTTCGTGACGTCATCGATGAAGTGGTATTCAGGTGAAAATTCGACAGTGTGAATGCTTCATCGGAAATATTTGAAATTTCTTGAGCGCCATCTACGCAATAAATCACCATAGAAAATAATTATGACGTCATAGGTCACGTGGTTCAGCAGCGATATTGTTTTGAATTTTTTTTGTAATAATCTTCTTCTCCAGAACGGCTGGACAAATTGGGGCAAAACTTTACAAGCACATTCCCCATGACATCCTTTTACAAGTTTGTTAATTTCTAATTGATAGGTCACATGGTTTAGTGGCCATATTTGATTGAAGAAAAATATTAAATAATGTTTTCTCTGGAACCATTTAACCTATTGAGGCGAAGCTTGACAACTATCATGTACCACCACAGCTGCATATAGGGTAAAAATTATGACATCAGAAGTCACATGGTTTGGTGGCCATCTTGGATAGAAAAACGTACCTTACCCGATTAACACGAAACTTCATCTACCTGATCCCCTTCCCCATTAGAGGCAGAATGTAAATTTATGATGTCACATGCTTCATCAGCCATATTGTATTGAAAATTTTAAAAAAATGAAAAATCTTCTTCTCCGAAACGGCTGAACAGATTGAGGCAAAACTTTACACACGTCTTCCTCCAGACATGCTTGATAAAGTTTGTTAATTTCTAATTGATAGGTCACATGGTTTGTCGGACATATTGAATTTACCATAAAACCTTCAAACATCTTCTCCAGAATGGCTGGTCAGCTCAAGGGGAAACTTTACACACATTCTCCAAGGCAAGGGGATATAAGTTTGTTAATGTATAATTGATAGGTTACATGGTTTGGCAGCCATATTGGATTTAAGAAAAATATTAAATACTGTTTCCTCTGGAACCACTTATCCTATCGAAGCGAAACTTTGCAACGATCATCTAATGCCATGGCTGCATATACAATAAAATTATGATGTCACAAGTCACATGGTTTGGCAGCCATATTGGATAGAAAAACGCACCTTATCTGATTAACACAAAACAGAACATGCATTATTGGTTCACGAAAAAATATTTTCAAGAAAAAAAATAAGTGACCACTATATTCGTTATTGTTGTATGTCTGTCTGTATGTCTGTCTGTCTGTATGTCTGTCTGTCTGTCTGTCCCGAGCATAGCTCCGTGGGTTTTGATCCGATCCTGACAAAATTTGGGTGGGAGGTTTATATCATGATCTAGTTGTGTTTTCCTGAAAATGGGCGTAGCCACGCCCAAAAAACGTGTTTTTAGGGGGTAGCCAATTTCAATTTGCATCTTCTCCTAGGGGGTTTGTCGAATCTGATGGGTTTCGGTATTTGGTTAGCCCAATGGCACCTGCATAGCCCCACGGAGCTCGATTTTTCATTATCGTCCCAAGGTCAAGGTCACAAGGTCACGAATTAGAAAATTGTGAATTTTGACATAAAAATCATACGACCGCCCAAACTTTGAGATCTTGGATGACAATATTTTTTATGCATAATCTTGAGGTCATTCTCCACCTAAAGTCTTGAAACCATTTTGCTCTATCTCGAACACCTTGCCCGTGGCACCCCCTTCAAATTTGTTTTTACGCTGATTTCATCAAAGTATGGATAATCCGATGAGTGCAAAATGCCATATACCTATAGACGTTATATTGTTCCTGGAATGTTCCAGAGGAAGTTTTGCACCAAAGGTCATAATCCTTGACCTTTGACCTTTAAAGGTCACAAAGGCAAATTTTCAAAGTTGTGGAATCGAACCGGGTTTTCGACCTTCTTCGACGAACTGACTCCAATAAGCTATAGCATATCTATCTGTTTCGTTATTTTAATGTCCACAACATTGTTTTGTGACCTTTAAAGGTTATGCAAAGGTCAAATTTTTAAAGTTGTTGAACGAAACCGGGTTTCGACATTTGGCAGCTAATAACCTGTCACTCGTACCACATCATGTTGATCATTTTTATAACTTGGTCAAACATCATCACATTGTCTCATCCTTGACTTCTGAAACAATCTACATCGTCAAATACCGCTCGTGAACCATCGTCGTCTTCAGACTTGTCCCATACTATATTAGAGGCAGAATTTAAATTTATGATGTCATACGTCACGTGGTTCGTCAGTCATATTGGATTGAAAATAAAAAAAATTAAAAAGTCTTCTACTCTGCAATGGTTCAACAGATTGAGGCGAAACTTTACAGGTATGACTGCCCATCCATGACAAACAAAAAGTTCACCTCCTTTTCATGTAGGTCACATGGTTTGGCAGCCATGTTGGATTGAAGGAAAAATATGAAATAATGTTTACTCTGGAACCCCTGCATCATTCAATGTGAAACTTCAAAATTATGATCTTGCAGAGAGGTGAAATGTTAGCTTTGAATTTCAACCCAATCGGCCATATGGTTTGGCAGCCATATTGGATTGAATTGAAATATTAAATCATGTTTTCTCTGGAACCACTGTATCAATCAATGTGAAACTTCACAATTTCCATCGAGCAGAGATGTGGAATTTCAGTTTTAAATTTCAACCCGATCGACCACAAGGTCTGGCAGCCAGAATTATTTAATTATTTTAATCTGAGAACTTTTAGAATTTTTTTTTTTTGCATTAGGCTCACTTGGCTGCGCATGCATGCATTTGATGGCACAGGAGTTGCAATTCAATTGATACCAATGATGGCCCCAGGAAAAAATGGTCAACTGTGTGCATAATAAATGGATGGAACGTGGCCTGTTCCTCGGTCCATAACTTGTGAATCTCTCATCAGTAGAGTACGTAATAAATAGATTGAACACTTCGTGTTACTTGGTAGGTAACTCATTAGTCCTGTGTTGTATCAAAGCAGGGTGGTATTTGCATCAAGCTGGACGTCTTGGTACCCGGTTATCACTGCCAGCAGTTATAAAGTGGCAGTTCTAGTTTTTATTATTATTATTATTATTATTATTATTATTATTATGCAAACACAGGACAAAGGTTTATTAGTCAACACAAACCCTTTAGCTCCAGAAATGGTTCGGTTCTGGGAGATGCAGGGCTTACTGTAATGGTATTGACTGGTGGAAGGTCAGTCAGGTGTACTCTTGTCATGCATTGCTAGATCTTTTGGGTGGCACAACTTCAACATTGTACTTTAACCTGACTATCTTCTCTCCTGCTGACCGGTTTTAATGGCCTCCTTGTCCTTGTACAATGAAGGTCCTTGCACCCCCACATATCATCAGTTTTGATAGTTTGCCAATTATATTTACTGTTGCCCAGATTCCATCTTGTATTCATTTTGGTGTTAGTGCACATGAGATGCCCATCACTTTTGACTGCTTATTCAGCTTCAAGGACACAGTTTACAACCCTTTAACCACAGTTGCCTTGTTTCAAACCTAAGAGGCTAAAACTATTGAAAATCCATTTCTTAGCTGTGCCATTCTTATATACACTTTATCTTCTGTTTTTTTTTTTCTTCTCCTTTTGTCTCCTCTTCTACTTACTGTTATATTCACTTTCATAATCCTTGGTTTTATCTTCTCGCTCTCTTTTCTCTTTTCATCTCTTTTCATCTCTTTTCTCTGTCTCTGTCTGTCGGGGTCCAAAAAGAAAGGAGAATAAAACTGAAGTCACAAACCAAAAAATATTTTCACAATCTCACATGTGCAGCTTCGTTATAAGTCCAAAAGGATGGTGCAGAGGTAGCGCCTTTACCTTTGAGATGTCTAGTCTCAGTTTGATTCTCGGCCTGACTATAAACTATTGGTTCAGTGCTTATTGCATTGCATCACACAGTGCGTCCTCCTGCAAATGGATGTTAAGCTGACTGTTCTGTCTGTGAGCATGATTCGGAGGATGTTAGTTAGAGTCTGTAGTGATTCATTACTTTTCCTTTACATTTGCTAATAGCCGTAATCAGGTCGTGATAAGAAAGAAACTCATCGCAATATCAAAAGCCTTAACACAGCCACCTCGAAGGATTTCAACATGGTTACCAAGGCACGGCATGGAGATGAGGAACTGCAGCATCTCGGAGCCAGCTCCACATCACTCAAGTTCAGTGAAGTGCCTCTCCCTATTTCTGAAGGCACTATTGTTTGTGACATATCCACTGGCACTCCTTGTCCATACAATCCTGCAGAGTTCAGATGCGCTGTATTTGATGTGTTGCACAATCTTTCAAACCCTGGTATCAGAACAATGCAGCACCTTGTGCCTCAACATTTTGTCTGCTGTGCAATGAACCGAGACTTGAGAGAAACTGGTGTCAGAGCCTGTTTTTGATGTCAACGAGCAAAAGTACATCATCACACGGTGACAACATTTGGTACCTTTGCATCTCCTGATGGCCGTTTTGATGATGTGGACGTTGATTTGGTCAGTCCTCTTCCACGATCTGGCAGTAACACGTATCTACTCACATGCTGAGATGTATCAGTAATTTATGATAATGCATGCATACATGGGTTCACCGGGGCGTGGTTAAGCAGAGACACATACCCCGCCCATGTTCCGATGCTGTGCTGTGCTGTGTTGTGCCCGTGTCCGGATTAAACCTGTTGGTCCTTCAGAGCCTTCGTCCCTGTCTACTGAGTACATTACACATGCATTGACCATTTTATGATGTGGACGGAAGCTATTCCAATACCAGACTTAGCGGTAGAGACCATAGCCAAAGCTTTAGTTTCCATATGAGTTACAGTGTTTGGTGCCCCATCTACTATCACAATTGATAGAGGACGGCAGTTTGAGTCCTCACTTTTCCAAACACTGACTGACTTACTTGGAAGTAAATGCACTGGAACTACTGCTTACCACCAAACACAGAGCAAACTGGCTTGTTTAACGGTTCCTACTGGTAATAAAACATACTGGAAGTGCTTTTGGGCATTCAGGTGACATTGAAAACTGATCCGGCTTACAGCGCAGCTGAGTTAGTTTTTGGATCAATACTTTGGCTTCCTGGGCACAAAATAATGGAACAAACCAGGCAGTTGACAGATGCAGATTGGGACAGAAGGGAGGAAACACCTATCTTACGAGTATGTACAAATGTAAAGAAATAACCCACGATGGCACCAACATACCAGACTCAAACCATGAAGGGGAACACAGGTGAAGGCTTAAGGCAGGCATGAGCTGGTTGAGGCTGCAAGATAATGTGGCACAGGACGAAGGCATGAGGAGCGATGGTGGTGATGAGGCTAGGGGATGAGAGGATGGTGATGAGCAATTTCACAGAGACCGAGGTGTTGTCTTCATCAAAACCAAATGTGATCTGCTGCTCGCATATGTAGACATGGCCTTCATCACCTCTGGAACCGATCTCATTGGCCGCCCACTAGTGTGTGAGGTGCCATATTTTTGGGCTGTCCCACCCTACGGGGTGGCCCTTCGCAAATGTTTCACCCCTCTCCAGGGATCTGCAGCTCACCTTTCCACCTCAGCTGACAGTCCTCTGATCAAACGGCACTTGATGTGTCCCATTAAAAGCAAGTTTTTCTTTTCCATATGACTTTGTGCCCAAGTCCTCCACCTGGCCTCTCCTGCACAGGAGGTTTTACACAACACAATCTTACCCTATTCTGCTCTTTGGTTTACAATCACCGCCACACCGGTGCACGTTTTACCCTACTAATTACCTCTGACATCTATACAGTATATATGATGGAGCAAGTATATCTATGTCCAGCCACTAACGGCACCTTTTATAGCATTTATCCGTGTTGGTTGTGCTCCTGTGGATATATTTGCAATAAATTGCATACGTGTTGGTAGTACCCAGGATCAGGTCACAACTCCCCCCTCCCCTCTTCTCGGTGCATGGGGGCGGGTGGAACATACAATTTTCTCCCAATCTCCACCAAAAAAACTCACAGGACTAGGTCATTGGGAAATATCATTTTTCTTTTACATCTCATATAAGGGCTGTAAGAAGTAATGGACAAATCAACATCATGATACGGCATTTCACCCTGGGATCCCAGCATAATGAGTCATGTGCTCAGACCAGAACGCCAAGTCACAAAGGGTATCTTGAAGGGAAAACGCCAGAAATTAAATTCACAAATTGGAATATACGATTTGACATACAAACTCGCCTTTCTCAAATGCTCTTTACCGAATAATAAGAGTACAGTTAACAGTATTTAATTTAGCATAATTGTGGGAAGGATAACGATGACCTTTTTGCTTTTCCTTAATTCTGCTTTTGAACGCTTTGTACGCCGTAGATCACACGACCTGATTCAAAGTGAGCCGCTTTCAGTGGCACCCTGTCGTAAAAGAGCTGCCGATAAATAATGAGCAGAAAGGAGAGCGGATTTTAGTGGCGTTTCCTGGAGCCCCGCTGACGCCTTCCCACAAGCTGGTGAGCTGGGCATCCGATGCCCTTTCCTGGCCGTAAGGGGCACTGTTTGTTCTGTTCTCAATACCTTTGTTGCAATTTTGCAGAGGACTAAAAAGCCAGACCCCGGCTGGTAACCTCCCCTTCCCCCTCTTCCTTTTGAAACAATGGCACACAAACAATGCATTGCGGGTGATTTAAACAGGAGGAGAAACCTATTTTGGGGGACAGTGCTGCTGTACTTGGACCTTTTTTGGTTTTAAGAACAAAACAATTTTAACACACAATGGGCTCTTTACGTAAAGAAAAACAGATTTGTACATTGTCACATGATTGATTGATTTGGTCGACTTGTTTGCTGTCCCCATCTGAGCACCTGCCACATTCTGCAGGAAACTCAGATTTAAATCCCATCTTCTGTTAAGATTCGACCGTTGTCCACCAATGTCTTTGTAATTGAAGAAACACCCACTAATATCTCCAATTGTCCTCGTCCTGCACGGAATTATATTGCACAAGCTCTTCAATGAGCTTTGGGCATTGCAAGAGGAAAACATTGTCATCTTTCATTTGTAGTTCTGGAGTTAATCGAGTACACTGAGACTATCGTGAAGGCCAGTTGAAAGGGATTCATATTTTTGGGGGTAAATATGGATGATTGTTAAATGGAAGTTCACGATAAAGCTTTGTGAATGCCAAAAGTAGTTCTGATGTTCTTTAAGAACTTTTCAATTATGCAATATTTGAAAGGATCACCTTCATTTGTTCAGTTGTTGGCTTGTTGCTGAGGAATTGATGCTGTGAAGGTGCCAAAAACACAAGTGGTTGTAAAGCAGTATAATTCCTCTTTTCTTCAAATTGTGATCTCGCATTCCGGAGTATATTCAATCACACTCTTTTCCCTCGAGGGCTTCAAGCAGGTGGTATAGGACCATGTCATGTCACCCTCATTCCAACCCATGATCTTTTCAATCCCGCATTAACCCTACGCAAAAGAACCATCTTACTTGCAGGTTGAGGTGTTTTCCTGTCCTCTCCCTCTCCTCTCTTCCTTTTCAGCCATTCCCTTGTTTGTGTCCACTGCATTGTCTTTATCACTTTAGTCACCCCACTCTTCCATGAGACGAGATATATTGTATCACCTACGCCACCGAAAGAGGACAGTGGTTATGTTTTCACCCCTGTCGATCTGTCTGTCTGTCTGTGAGCAAGATATCTCAATAAGCTATAGACGGATTCAGACCAAACAGTGGACATGTTGGGTGTGTTACAAGGACAAATTCATTCGATTTTGGTGAAGATCCAGATCCAGATGCAATAATCTTTTCAAAGAATTCTTCAACATTGAAAGAGAGAGCCAAAAACGATATATAGCACGATATTCAAAACTTTGCAGATGCATTTGGGCAAAACTTGGGGGGACATGTTGGGTGTGTGACAAGGACGAATTGATTCGATTTTGCTTCACATCCGGATCTGGATACGAGTTTTTTTCAATTAAACAAGTGATTCTTCATCATTATGTTTGGTGTTGGCTTAATGGTTAGGGTGGCGGGCTTTGGATCCAAGGGTCCTGAGTTCAAATCCCGTTCAGCTGTTGAATTATTACCAGGTGGGGTTAACTCGGCCTGTCATCCTTCCGAGGTAGGCAAAATGAGTGCCAGCATGCTGCTATACTGTGTCGGAGTGGCGACCCGTCCAGGATTGTGTCCAATAGCCAAGGAGACTGCTGAAGCAGCACCATCGCTCTGCACAGAGTATGGTCCCAATCTCCTCCTCCTCCTTCATCATTGAAAGATCGGACCCAAAACGATAAATAACACGATATTTGAAAACGCTGTGGATGGATTTGGATGAAACTTGGTTGACGGGTTGTGTGTGTTACAAGGACAAATTTATTAGATTTTCGTGAAGATCCAGATTTGGATCCGGCCTATCAGTGGGATGCAAAATGTAAACTGTTTAACCTGGGGGAGGTGTGCCCTCTACGGCTCTACAGAGTGCCATTCTAATTACCCTCGCCGGAGAAGAGGGTATTGCATTTGGGTCTGTTTGTTTGTTTGTTTGTGTGTCTGTCTGTTTGTTTCTTTGTCTGCACAGAACTTTCGTGTTTTTCTCTGCAACCACTTGTTGGATTGAGCCAAAATTTTCACCATTTGAGTGACTACTCATGTAGAATGTTCTTTTGATAATTATGACATCATAGGTCACGTGGCGTGGTATGGCAGCCATGTTGGAAAAACGGAACAACTTTGGACCTCTGTATCTCAGAAACTGCACCAAGGCAATAATTGAAACTTGGCACATGGCAAGTACTCCTCATGAGGAATATGATTTTTTAAATGACGTCATAGGTGCCTTCCTTATGTCAAAATTGCATATGTAGAATGCTCCATGTGATCAGTATAAAAACTTTTGAGGGTCATCTAGGGATAAAATGGTCCACAGAAAAAATTTGATGACATCATCGGTCACGTGATTCGGCAGCCATATTGTTAAAAAAAAAACAACAACAAAAACTTCAAAAATCTTCTTTTCTGAAATGGCTGAACAGATCGAGGTGAAACTTTACACAATGACCGTCTATCCATGAGGAACAAAAGGTTCACACATATCACAGGTCACATGGGATGGCAGCCATGTTGGATTTACCCTAAAACCGATAAAATATCTTCTTCTCCAGAACGGCTAGACAGATCAAGAGGAAACTTCACACAAATGTTCCCCAACCCTTGGGGATACCAGGGTATTCAGGAATAATTGATGTCACATGGTCTGGCAGCCATATTGTATTGAGTAAAAATCTTAAAAAAAAAAAAAAAATTTCTCTTGAACCGTTTAATCAATCAACGTGAAACTTCACAATTATGATCTTGTAGTGATGGGGCATAAATATTTTAAATTTCAACCTGATCGGATGCATGGTGTGGTAGCATAATTATTATTTTTTTAATCTGGGTTATTTTTTTATTTTTGAATGAGGCTCACTTGGCTGTGCCTGGGTGGGTTTTGAGGGTCGAGGAGAAGCATCTGAAATGTGAATCCTATCCAGGTTCCTTCTGATGATGCCATCTTTGCTCTTTGCTTGTTTGGGTTCCTTATTATTAGTCCACTACAGGACTGTACCGATTTGGTCTTCAATTTAATTTTTATTTAATTTATTTTAATCACATTCTAAATTCAATGGAATAATGATAAACGTCATGGGTCCATCAGTGAGTCAGTGAGTGTCCGATCAAAGTGGGATTGCATCAAAGCAGGACGTCTTGGTACCCGGTAATCACTGCCAGAAGTTATGAAGTGGCAGTTCAAGTTCTGTCTCTTATTAATTACATAACACACCAGAACAAAAACGCCACACAAAATACACCACATAAAAGAAGTCCTGGTGAGGGTCGATTGCTCGTTTTTTTGTTGGTATTGTTACCCCACGCATGTGACGCTAAAAGCGGGGTCAGGCAATTGGTTCATGTCTCTCCGTCTGTCCTGTCCACAAAAGTCAGTTTATGATTGAGGAACAACTTAATTTCAATTGCTGTTATCAGAGAGGAGAGCCAGAAAAGAGCCTCAGCAGAGCCAGAAAACAACTTCTTTCTAATCTCAAGTCTGAACTCTCAAACCTCTCTCCCTCCTCCAAATCCTGTGGCATCAATAAAATCTGTTTCTGGTGTGGGGCTGTATTTGTTGTTGTTTGCATTGGTGCATGACATCTCTATTCACATTTGTTTTTGGAAATTTTTTGCAAGGTGAGTGAGAGATATCTTTTCTGGCTTGTGTTCATCCATCCATCCATCATCCATTGGGACCATACTCTGTGTGGAGCGTTGGTGCTGCTGAAGCAGTCTCCTTGGCTATTGGGCACAATCCTGGACGGGTCGCCTCCCGACACAGGATACTAACATGTTGGCACTCATTTTGCCGATCCGCGAAGGATGACGGCAGAGTCAACCCACCTGGTATTATTCAATCCTGCGAGTGGGATTTGAACTCAGGATCCTAGGATCCAAGCTCACCACCTATAACATTTAGCCACACCAGGCAGTTGGTGCTGCATGGCTGGGCGTGTTCAAGATTGTATTTGATAGTCTGTTGAACTTTTCATGCACTCTGCTAATCCTCCAGTCCTCTCTCTGCACACTTGATTGAGTTGCATTAGGCCAGCACCTCCTTATTTCCTCGGCAGGTGCATTCTCAGGATGCCTTGATTTTTGTAGAACATTTTTTGGATCGTGAGGAGTTTCCTTGTTCTGATATCTCGTTTTCTGATTTCCACTGGTGGCTAGTTTACCATTCTGCAGCTGTATTGGAATACTGGTCCTGCTAGTTGGTTTATGGCTTTAATTTTGTTCCTTGGGGAGAGCTATGTTTTCAAGATCATCCTCGTTCTATGCATGGATTATTTTTGAATTGTTTTGCAGATTCTTGACATATTTGGTGGCCCTCGTGTACTCCAAGGTAATTGTAAGATGCTTTGTTGTCTCGCTCTTTCCTGTATTGTTAAATCTAGGTCGATTTTTATTATTATTATTATTAATGTTTCCGTTTTTGTTCATCAACCTTGTACGAATGTGCACTTGGCACACATAACGAGGCCAAATTCCATTTGGATGTCGTCAGAGTACCGTTTCACTAATTTCAATTATTCTGCCAATATTTCATCATTCGGTGTGAAGAGTTTTAAATAATCCATGTAATGTACATGTGCCACCTGTTTTGTTTCTTTGGATGTTATTTTATTTGTTGTTAGGGTGTATCTGTGTCCTTGCTCTTAATGAGGTTACTTAGTGGATCCAGAGTCAGGAAAAACAGAAGGGAGGAAAGACTGTCTCCTTGGAAGATCCTGTGTCGTATCTTCACTCCTGGTATTTCGATCTTTCCTTCTGAGTGTTGCAGGATTTGTGTGGTATTCCATAGATCCATGGCTTTCTCAATCAAATTGATTATTTGGGATTTATCTTGTACATTTGCATGCACTTTATCATTCCTGAATGTAGGATATGTCAAAAGCTTCTTCGTTTAAAAAAAAAAAAAATCTACTCAGGCTGTGGACAATTTGGTTCTTGTATTGCAGTTTTCGAGTATGGCCTTGTTTAGTAGGAAGTAGTTTATTGTTCCGTAACATCCTCTCTTGCATTGCTTCTGTTCTGCCTCTAGGCCACCTTGTTGTGCTACTGTAGGTGGTGGTACATCGTTTCTGTGATGTTAAAAGTTCATACGCTGTTGGTAGACAGGTTATTGGCTGGTATTTGTGAGGTAATTGGGTTTCTTCAGATTTTGGGATGAGGAAGGTGTTACCTTCTGTGAGCCATTCATCCATTTCCTGATCCCCTGGGATAAGTTCATGGAATGCTGGAGCATAGTGAACATGGAGAGCATCAACTTACTTTAGCCAGAAGTTTGGGATCCCATCTGGGCCAGGGCTTTTGAAGTTTGCCACCTTTGCTAGTTGTTGTCTCATCTTTTCTGCATCCAATATTACTGGGGGCATTTCCTTGAGATGTTGCAATATAGATGTGTGTTTGTATATATATATATATATATATATATATATATATATATATATATATATATAATCTTGCATAAATTTATATGTTTATATATTTAATATCTGTATATCTATATAGATATATTTATATATATATATATATATATATATATATATATATATATATCTGTATATATATATATATCTGTATATCAGTATATCTGTATATATATATATATATATATATAATATATATAAACATATATATATATATATACATACAGATATATATATATATATATAATATATATATATATATATATATATATATATATATATAATTATATATATATAAATACAAGATATATATATTATTTTTATAGACATACAGATATATCGATATATTGTTATGGACCCGGGGTCTGGGGCGAAGACCACGAGGGGTGAACTAGCTCGGGTTCCTACCAGACTCACCGGAATCGCAGGCCATCTCACCTGAATAACTTTGTGATGCAGCGGGTCGCTAATCAACCGTGAATGCCAATAACTCGACCACGTGACTTCGGTCCTCCATCTATAAAACCACTTACCGAAAGGTCACGTGATCTAATTACCAGGGAACATGCCCTTGGTACGCACTTGCTCAAACCGGATCATCTTCCCAGATCAGATGCAGCTGAGCGGAAATGCCAAGCACGTACCGTCTCGGAAACAGATCGTTGGGGAATAACGTTCTGGATAAAGTAGGGTGCGGGCCATGCTGGACCAATGGAAGAAAACACGAAAACAAGCTGGGAACATTTCTATACAATGCATTTAT
>CM068962.1:84465511-84479659 GCA_035128595.1 Eptatretus atami | reverse complement strand
GGTGAGTGAGGTGCGGAGTAAGGTGAGGTGCCAGTTGCAAAGCAGGATACGCAAAACTGATCGTGTTGACTATTGAAGTGGTCAGATAAGAAAACCCAAACTCTCTAAAAGTGATTTTAAGAATCTCAGTGTACGTCCTGCACATTAGAGACGACAATCCAGGAAAGATCTTGCAAATGATGTACCTGTAAGTACGGATGTTTACGTTTCTTCAACAACAGTGAGATAAACATTCGTGCATAGTGGTCTCAATGTATGTGAAGCTGCTCACAAATCTTTGCTGAGGCAAAAGGAGTGCTACAGACAGTATTCCATTGTAAGAAACCTTTTTTTCATGCAGAATGCCCATCGTAGTGTGGGAGTTTCTACTCATGGTGTGCTTGCTACATTTGTTAGATTTTTCCTTCAAAGGCCACAGGTGAAATTGTTTCATATCATCACACATCCATCTATCGGACTGACAAGCAAGTCATTTTGTCAAACTTTTGAGTTTGCTTTTTTAATTTCTGCTTTGCCGATGGTGGTGGAAGCAACGCAAGCATGCTACTTCATTTTCAGCACATTCTCTTTGCTTGCCTTGCTGTTTATTCTGATTCTAGCCTTTGTATGGGATAGCTTGGAATAATGCACACTCAACTTTGAGCTGTCTCGTGTGGGTTTGAATCTCACCCCAGCTATGAACTGTCTTCCTGGTGTTCTGCATGCAGTCGATTCATCAATGTCTGCGTCCTCAATTAGAAGGGCGTTAAGCCGGAGGACCCATCTTCCAGCCCTGGCTGTTGGTGGACATTAAATATCCCATGTTGTGTCTCAGGAAGAGTCGGTGATCAGTCATCTCTGGAACACTGAATATATTACAAATTCCTACCATGACTGACTGCTGGAAAGGCAATGGCAAACCACCCAGCATGAACCTTGCCAAGAGAATGCTTCAGTAACACCGATGTTCTGTTAAGAGTATGGATCATTCATCATCATGAGCTCTTGACTCCATGTGCCTTACTTTGGAAATACAAATTGAAATCCATGAAATTCTGAGAGATTGTAAAAGTGAAGACAATACAATATTAACTCCAAGGTCACTGGGTGGAGCGCATAACTCCGACACGTAATTCCTGATCCACGAGAACATATCGGGCCCATTACATGATTGAAATGCAGTGCTATATATATTTTTTGACCCTATCTCTCAATGGTGAAGAATCACTTTAAGAATTAAATAATTCTCGTATCCAGATCCGGATTCAGATCTTCACCAAAATCGATTCAATTTGACAAGGTCACACACACACACACAACGTGTCCACCAAGTTTCATCCAAATCCATCAACAGCTTTGAGATATCGTGCTATATATTAGTTTAGCCCAATCTCTCAATGGTGAAAAATCACTTAAAAAAATTATCGGATCCATATTCGGATCTTCACCAAAATTTAATCAATTCTTCCTTGTCACACCCCCAAAGTGTCCACCAAGTTTCGTCCGAATCCATCCACAATTTATTAGATATCGTGCTACATATAATTTTTGGCCCGATCTCTGATTGGTGATGAATTACTTAAAAAATTCTCGGACCGGATATAGATCTTCACCAAATCTAATCAGTTTGTCCTTGTCACACACCCAACCTTCCCACCAAATTTCATCTGGATCCGTCTTCAACTTTGAGATATTTGAGACTTTGAGATACACAAACAAATGGACAAATAAACAGACAGAGAGGGGTTAAAACATAACCTCTTTCACCTTCAGTTGCGGAGGTAAATATTGTTATGGTTGTGGGGGAAGATGGAACAATTTAATGGGGAATATAGCATTGTGTAGAGTTGCTTGGTCCGTGGACGTGTAGGAGGCATCTCAATGTGATTAAGTAGGAACCTGTGAGCTTAAGTGTTACGTTTCACACACGAGGGGGTGTGTCATGTCAATTAGCTATTTATCGTTTTTAGCCCAATCTCTCAATGGTGAAGAATCATTAAAAAAAATTTTTTTAATCATATCCGGATCAGATCAGATCTTCACCAAGATAGAATCAATTTGTCCTCATCACCCACACAACATGTCCACCAAGTTTCATTCGAATCTGTCCACAACTATTTTAGATATCGTGCTGTTGGTTCACGAAAAAATATTTCACGAAAAAAATAAGTGACAACTATATTCGTTATTGTTGTGTGTCTGTCTGTCTGTCTGTCTGTCTGTCTGTCTGTATGTATGTTTGTCTGTTGGGTAGTCGATGTAGTCGAAATATTTTTTTTTAAACTTTTTTTGATTTGCTCTACCCTTATTATCAGTATTTAAAATGGCGATTTCATTTAATACAATGGCGATTTCGATGAAACTTGGTTGGTAGGTTCATACCATGACCTAGTTGTGTTGCAAATGAGAACCGTGTGCTATGGACACCACCGTTGCCTTTAACGGGACTTTGAAATTTTAGAAAAATCATAAAAAATGTATTTTTTTGAAAATCAAAAATCGGGCCACGAGCGACTGTGGGCAGTACATTCAGCCATATTGTCAAAAATTTCCGCCGGATCCTATGAAAACTGTCGGAGAAGATAGTCTTTGAATGAACCCGCGTCGAAAACAATTAAAAAACGAAGTTCATTATATCTCAGAGACTATGAGTCAGATATACATGAAACTGGTATGGTAGGTTCATGGTATGTCCTAGTTATGTGTGAGAAAGAACCGTTGCTATGGACCCCTCCGTTGCCTAGCAACGGCGAAAAACCTCTAAATGTGGGGGTATTTTAACGAAAAAACAATCTGCAGCATTAACCCTTGAAGCTAGAATCATGAATTTTCTGTGCTTAATCCTCAGGTCATTCCCCATCGAACGGGCCCATCCGTGAGGTTCTATTGGGTAGTCGACTACCCATGTCGCCTACCGGCTTGTCGTCTGTCTGTTCTGCTGTCTGATCTGTCCTGAGCATAGCTCCTGGGTTTTGATCCGATCCTGATAAAAATTTTGGTGGGAGGTTTATATCATATCTAGTTGTGTTTTCCTGAAAAATGGCGTGGTGCCGCCATATGGGCGAGCACCCACCAAAAACATGTGTTTTTAGGGGTAGCCGATTTCAATTTGCATCTTCTCCTCGGGGTTTGTTGAATCTGACAGGGTTTCGGTATTTGGTTAGCCCAATGGCACTGCATAGCCCCACGGAGCTCGATTTTTCATTTTCATTTCGTCCAAGGTCAAGGTCACAAGGTCACGAACTTAGAAAATTGCGAATTTTGACATAAAAATCCATTCTCCGAGGGGTTGTCGAATCTGGCAGAGGTTTCGTATTTGGTTAGCCCAATGGCACCTGCATAGCCCCACGGAGCTCGATTTTTCATTTTGTCCCAAGGTCAAGTCACAAGGTCACAACTTAGAAAATTTCGAATTTTGACATAAAAAATCATACGACCGCCCAAACTTTGAGAGCTAGGATGACAATATTTTCTATGCATATCTTGAGGTCATTCCCCACCTAAAGTCTTGAAACCATTTTGCTCTATCTCGAAACACCTTGCCCGTGGCGGCCCCTTCAAGTTTGTTTTACGCTGATTTCATCAAAGTTGGATAATCCGAGAGTGCAAATGCCATATAGCTATATGACTTATATTTTCCTGGAATGTTCCAGAGGAAGTTTTGCACCAAAGGTCATAATCCTGACCTTTGACCTTTAAAGGTCACAAAGGTCAAATTTTCAAAGTTGTGGGAATCGAACCGGGTTTTCGACCTTCTTCGACGAACTAACTCCATTAAGCTATAGCACGTATCCTTGTTTCCTTATTTTAATGTCCACAACATTGTTTTGTGACCTTTAAAGGTTATGCAAAGGTTAAATTTTTGAAGTTGTTGAACGAAACCGGGTTTTCGACATTTGCAGCTAATAACCTGTCACTCGTACCACATCATGTTGACATTTTTAAACTTGGTCACACATTATCACATTGTCTCATCCTTGACTTCTGAAACAATCTACATGTCAAATACGCCATTGAACCATCGTCGTCTTCAGACTTGTATATTGTTTTTGTCCTTATCTCTCAATGGTGAAGAATCAATTAAAAATTTTTTTATAGTATCCGGATCCCGATCTTCACCAAATTCTAATCAGTTTGTCCTTGTCACACATTCAACCTGCCCACCAAATTTCATCCGAATCTGCCTGCAACTTTTTGAGATGTTCTGCACACAAACAAACAAACAGACAGACAGAGACGGTGAAAACATAACCTCCTTCCACCTCCAGTGCAGAGGTAAAAATTCCAAATAAATAGTGTATACGTAAACCATCAGAATAAAATAAATTACATTTATTGTTTCTTTTTTTAAGCCGAATCAACATAAGTCTAGTAATGTGAACTATGAAAGTTATGTTTTTTTTCGTTTGTCTGTTCGGTCGCTAGACTACCCTTATTCTCAGGTTTTCCGTCTGTATGTCTGTTGGGTGGTCGCTAGACTACCCTTATTCTCAGGTTTTCCGTCTGTCTGTATGTCTGTCTGTTTGTTTGTATTAATGGACAGCTCTGGAGGCCAGAGGGAGTCAACTATTTTGATGAAACTTGACTGGTAGGTTCATACCGGATCTAGTTGTATGCTTTTGAGCACCGTTGCTATGGACGCCACCGTTGCCTAGCAACGCGGACTTTGAATTTTTTGAAAAAATCCGAAAAATTGTGTTTTTTCGAAAATCCAAAAATCGTCTTCCGTCCTTTTATGCACTATAATCACCTCTTTTTCAAACATTTTCAGCCCGATCTGTCAAACACTGTGTCTAGTATGCAATCAGTTATAGCGACCACCCATGTCGCCTACCGGCTTGTCTGCTTGTCTGTCTGTGTACAGGATATCTCAAAAAGTTGTGGATGGATTCGGATGAAATTTTGAGGACATGTTGGGTGTGTTACAAGGAAGGATTTTTTCGATTTTGGTGAAGATCCAAATTTGGATCCTAGAATTTTTAAAGTGATTCTTCACCATTGAGAGATAGGCTAAAAACGATAAATAGCACGATATCTCAAAAGTTGTGGACGGTTGAGTGTGTCGCACGGACGAAATGATTCGATTTTGGTGAAGATCCGAATCCGGACCTGGATATGAGAATTATTTAATTTTTAAAGTGAATCTTCACCATTGAGAGATAGGGCCAAAAACGATTCCGTACTGTTCAGCATGATATTTCAAAAATGTATTGGGCCCGATATGTTCTCGTGGATCATGATTATGTGGCGGAGGTATGCGCTCTACCGAGTGCCCTTCTAGTTTTCATTGGAATCGTGATGGATATGAGATTACTTGCCTACTCCCTTTCCCAGTCGCATGACTTTTTTTTTTTTTTAACAGTGTTCTAAGGTTGGTGGTGGCATTTACACAACGATCACAGGCAGACAAGGACATTAATAAACATGTGTATTTTACCTGAATTACAAGGACATTAGTAGACAATGGACAAACACATATCACGTTTCGATATTTAAACACAGACCACGAAACACAGTTTGGAGAGAAATTTTTAATTTGTAATTTGTTTGGGATGCCAATGATAACTTGCCTACTACTCTTCACAAAAGACAACATGGGACATTTATTGTCCATCAGCTCATCCTAATAGATATAGGACACCCAGCTTAATGCCCCTCCGATGGATGAGACACTTTATGATGCAACTCCCAGCCTCAGATTTGATTTTTCATGAGTTATGGGGATGGAACCTGAGTTTCCTCCCTCACGAACCAGGGGTTCAGATTGGAACACTACCAGGCCAATCATTCCAAGGAGAAAGAAAAGGAGTAGGTTGTGAATGAGGATTGAGAAAGATATTTCTGGACCAACAAAATCAAATAACTAACCAAATACAGCACTGGCATATCAGGAGGAACCCAAACAGACAAAGATGGAGTGATCAGGAGGAACTGGATAGGATTCAGGTTTCGGCTGCTACTCCTCTACCCTCAAACCCATCCAAGCACAGCCAAGTGAACCTTTCAAATATTATTTGCAAGATTCACCCCTCCATAGACAAAGAAAAAGAAAGAAAGAGATCGAGAGAACAGAAAGTTGAAAGAAAGAGAGATGGAGGACAGTAGTCTTCATCAGCCCAATCTCTCCGAGAATTTGTACTCCAAGGCAAAGCATTCCGAGAAAGGCCACATGCTGGATGACGTTTTATTTTGAACCTGGAAAGATGCTTATCTAGTGTATATATATCATGTGAAGATAAGTAACATCACCCTCCCTCCCCATCCCCCCCTCTATTGGAGTGTTGGTGAGAGTATCCAGTGTTGTTTGGTATTAACAGGTGAAAATTATTTTTGAGGTCGGGGTTGGGAAGGTCGAGACTATTTTGTAAACAGCATTTTGAACAATTCAAGTTGAGGTGTAGCTGATTGTGTAATACGTAGTGACGATTGCCTTTTCCCAGTCAAAAGGGATTATGTTTCAGCATTGAGTGGTGCTAAGGAAGCAGATCACAATTCTGGTATGGCCACTCATTTTAATCTTTCAATTTTATTTGCATGACGGCAGTTAAGTTCAGCCAAGATGCGTTGACCAGATGTTGCGGAAGTCGTGCACTTACCTTTGAGCTGTCTAGTCTAGGTTCGATTCCCAACCTGACTATAAAGTGTTGGTTTTGCCCTTCACAGGCAGGGCGTTGTATCTCAGAGTGCGCTGTCCCCTCAGATGGATTTTAGGCTAGGTGTCCCGTCTCCCCGCATTCGTTGGTGGACTTTAAAGATCTCTTGGTGTCCTTTATAAAGTTGTTGTTCGTCTTTCGGCTGCTCCCGTTAGGGGTCGCCACAGCGGATCATCCGTTATGATCCGCATAACTGATTTGCACAGGTTTTACGCCGCATGCCCTTCCTGACGCAACCCTGGTCGCCTCTTACGACACAGGGATAAGGATTGGGTTTCGCCATGATTCCGGGCAGCCCTACACCCTCTCATAGCGGGCCCAGTGCAGAGCCCCCGTCCTCAAGCGATCCTCCAACCCAAGCCTCCGAGTAGCCGGATTACAGGCGCACGCCACTACGCCCGGTGGTGTCCTTTATAAAGTATACCTATTAATTCCCCAAAGCCTGAACAAATTATAAGTTGCTGCTACCTTCAGTCAAACGGCAGGCCCGGTCACCTGGATTATATAAGACTTCGGCAAAGTGTACATGCTCTTTGAACCCCGACCCAAACTTATTTGGAATATTGCGTAAGGAGTGAGGTGAGCAGTCAAGATGGAGGACATTAAGTAGCTTTTCCATCTTCTTCATCAGCAGTAGTACAAATGCATTGCAGAGAAGCATAAAAGGGTTAGTAAAGGATATGGAATTGTTGTGGGGGTGAGGGATGTTATTTGGGAGATTGGTGGTAGGGGTGGAAGGTGGGGGAGGGAGGGGCAGTAGTTTTGCCATTAAGGTGCGGAGACAGTTTTACCTGAAGTGAAATGTCTTGCAATGGTCTATAAGGTATCCTCAGAATACCAATTATTCATAATCCGATATTAAAGCCTCCCTCCCCACCCCCCATCAATATTATGTAATAATGCTTTGCTACTGAATATTTGCAAGCACCTATTGATTAGAGGATAGCTGGTTAATTGCTGAAACAATTTTTTCATTGTAATTAAATAATTCTAACAATTCCAATTATAAGCTTGTACCTTTGCCTGCTGTGATCTTTCTCCACTTGCAAATTATTTTTCTTTGCCTTTGTTCATTGGCCTGTGCCCACATTCCTGTAAGCCAGCATAATTTTATCCTTTTTGACAAGCTGGGTGTCATCCGATCAGACGTACATCTCTCCTGGAGCAATTTATTTGGTCTCGACCTTAGATCCGACTGTGTGGTTCCTTTTTGTGATTTAACAGGATCCATCCATTTTCTCTAGATATTGTTTGATCCTGTGAAATTGCCAGAGGGACTTACAATTGCTGTTTCACCATTTTGTATTGCACAGCAAACACGCATGTATCTCCAAAACGAAAAAAAATATAAATGAGAAAATCATCTGAAACAAAAAAGGATCAAGACTAGAAGGGCACTCGGTAGACCGTATACCTCTGCCATGCAATGCCTGATCCACGATAACATTTCGGGCCCAATACATTTTTGAAATATCATGCTATACAGTACTATACCGTTTTTGGCCCTATCTCTCTCTATGGAGAAGAATCACTCTAGAAATTAAATAATTCTCGTATCTAGATCTGGATTCAGATCTTCACCAAAATCGAATCGATTCTTCCTTGTCACACACCCAACCTGTTAACCAAATTTCATCCGAATCCGTCCACAACTTTTTGAGAAATCGTGACAGCAGTTTAGCTCGAGCTCACAATGGTGAAGAATCACTTAAAAAATTCTAATAGCTGGATATGCATTCGGATCTTCACCAACTTCTAATCAGTGCGTCCTGGTCACACACCCAACTTGCCCACCAAATTTCATCTGGGTCTGTCCACAACTTTTTGAGATCTTCGGTGGCGGAGGTAAAAACAACTTGTCGTTTGGTTAATCACCCAAAGCAATCTTTAAACAGACAATAATGTTCATTAACCATGTGACCAGCAACGGAAGATATGCACATCACGTTATTAATTGTTGGCTTCCATTGAGAAAAGCAAATTTTTAGAGCAACTGTCATTACCTTTTCATGGTTGTTCCTTAACCATCATCTTTGGACACCTTTCCAGGCATATTGGGGTCCAAACGCACCTGTCTGTTCTGGAAAAGCCCTGGCAGAAAAGCTAGGATGAATAATTAAAGACTGATGAATAGGGTTTGCCTCGCTCTAAAAAACACGATTATCCATGGGTGGGAAATGCTGCGGCATCCAGGAATAACTGCTGCCTCTTCCTTCTCTCTCTCTCCTTTTCTCCTTCTCTCTTCTTTTTTCTCCTCTCTCTCTCTCTCTCTCTCTCCTCTCTCTCTCTCCTCTCTCTCTCTCTCTCTCTGTTTCCTCTCTGTGTATCTCTTCTTCCATTTTAGCAATGAGGAGCCAAAATTGTTGCGACACTGGTTATCTGCGTATTCTGTCCACCAACGTCTCCTATCAACTCTTCCCTTTATTGTTATATACAAAGCTGAGAATCATGGAAGAACAAACACAATAGAGGATGAGGGTTATTTATTGATATGGAAGGGAACAAGGGACATGGATGACTTACAAGAAAAGGTGGGGGCATGGCCAGAGGTTACAGGGAATGTATATGATAATCAGTAGAAATGATAAACGACGTGAGATGGTGGTGAGCTGCAACCCTGACACAGGAGAGGGAAGACATGATTGGAGATGATTTTCATAAGTGGGGAAGCAAACAAACAAGGGAATACAAGTTAGTAAGAAGCCTGGACTTTGAAATATTGATAAGGAGGTTTACTCTTTGCCTCCACATAGCATCCAACCCTGAATTTTTCATTTTTCATCAGCCATCATCCTTTTTTTGTTCGCTTTCTAAAATACAATCATGGCAACCAAAACAAAAAAGAAAAGGAAAATAAAGACAGGTTTCGAAATATAGACTCAAAATATAATATGAAGTCGAGCTTGGTGAAGCAGCAAAAATCTCCTCTTCATAATCATCTGTACAGCAGTATGGTGTATGCTAAAAATGATCTCTGAATTGTCCTGGAATTATCTTTCTCTTGGAATTCTTCCTTTGTGACACATTGGCTGCCAGGATGATTTCCGGATCAAGGGATGAGACCGCTGACCCCACTTCTCCATTGCTTACATAGCAGTTGTCTCGCAGCGCCACCCACAGCTTGCGAACCCGCCTCTCTTTTTTCAGCAAAATGGGAAGCGAGAGAAGGGGAGTCAATGCGAATAAGGGAGAGGTAAAATATACGGGAGGGGTAGGAGAAATCGGAGGGCGCGATTTCCTTGCTCCGGCAGCAGGGGCGACGTAGGCAGCGGTGAGAGATGTTCTCTGGTTTTATTCGGCTGCTTATAGACTCGCTGCACTCAGGTAATGTGTGCTGGACCTGCCATTCCACCAGTCCTTCAGTCATCCTCTCCTGTCATGCTTCCATCGTCGCCTGCTTCCCTGTCCAGCTGTTTCGCCGACCATGCTCCTTTGAATTCTCACAATGTCTGATCTTTTAATCAATCCTCCCATCATCCCTTCATTTCTGTTAATTTTTTTTTGTGCATCGTCATGTTTTCCAGTCCTTCATTTCAACCACGTACTGCTCATTCTGTATGAACCCTCATCTTTAAATTATATCCTGTTGTCACATCCTTTCCACATCCAGCCTTTAACCTTTCTCGCCTTGTCCCTAATTTTTTTCTTTTTTGCACTTTAGTCCTCCAATCCTTCATCGCTTTGGGTTTGTTTTTTTTGCTGGATCTCACGATCTCTTACTTAATCATATTTGAATTCCTCACTTCTGGAGATCTGTGATGATCTTATTATGACATCAATGAAATCATTTGCATATCCTGCTCTTTATTCCTTCTTTTATATTTTTTTTCACCAAAGGTTTTCTAATTCCCTGTTTATATTGTTTCTACCATTTACTTTTTAAAGCTTCTTTGCATTTCAGCATTGGCCGAACCACAGATCTTGTGTTGGTTTTTGTTATATAGTTTGTAACTCAGGGTTAATTTTCCTGATGGATATCTGCAAATTTGCTTCAAAGCAAATAAAACTAAATCCAAAACTGTTTGATGATTTGGGATTATTATACTCAAAAAACTGTTGTACAAAGCTTTTAAGTTAAACCTCGTTTCCAGATTGGAAGGACCAGAAGGAGATCAAAGGCTATAACCTGAAGGTACGGGACCAGGGAACGGGTATGAGGTCATCCCTTCATTGCCCGGATTCTCTTCTTTTCTTAGTTCTTCGAAAGCGCGGTGTCCGACAATAGATTCTGTACCTTGAATGCGTGCGTGTTAACTGTTCAAATTAAAGAGGTGTTCGATTGTCGGATGCACCAAACAACTGCCATTCATTACATTAATTGTCAATATCAACCGCCATCGTTACCTGTGTTGTGCTTACGTGTGTGATTTTCAAATAAAGCGTCCTAGCGTTATTCGATCGTCGAATGTGCACCAAAAGTGCCGTTCATTGAAATTTGCATTCTGATTCTCGGCCACCCTCCACTGCTCTGTTCAGTCTCGGGCTAGGCCTAATACATGTTTAAACTTGCCCATCAGACACCAACCTCCAGTCACACTGCAGAGATGCAATTTCCAGTCAGACTCCGCATACTCGATGACCATAAACAAATCCCAGGGCCAAACATTTGACAAACTCGGAATATACCTCCCAGCCCCTGTGTTCTCCCATGGCCAACTATATGTTGCATTTTCACGTGCAAGAGGTTACTCCTATATATCTATCAAAGTGGACATAATTCCTCACAATGACTATTCAGCAACAAGACACTCACCAAAAATGTCATCTACAGGGAGGTCCTTTAGAAAACAAAGGACAGGTACCATAGTGCATACATCCCCAATGACACCCTCCCCAGCTTCCCATAACATCAACTATTATGCCTCATCCACCTTTTCCCACCCATTCAACTCCGTGCGGAGCACCGGGTATATGCTAGTATATATATATATATATATATATATATATATATATATATATATATATATATATATATTATATATAAATTAACTGTATATATATATATATATATATATATATATATATATTTCTGCATATATATATATATTATATATACTTACTTCTTCTCTGGCTGCCCCGTTAGGGTCGCCACAGCGGATTATCCGTTATGATCCGCATAATGATTTGGCAATAGGTTTTATCCGGATGCCCTTCCTGACGCAACCCTGGTCGCCTCTTACGACACAGGGATATGGTACACCTATTCTAAACCGGGGCATACACCGGGCCCAGCACACTGGTACTCACTTTGCCGACCTCGGAAGGATGACAGGCTGGGTCAACCTCCTGGTGTGTATTAATTCAAGCGGCCAACGGGGATTGAAACTCAGGACCTTTTGGATCCCAAGCCGCTACCCTAACCACTACGCCAACACCAGGCTATACATACATATATATATATATATATAATATACAATAATAATATATATATAATAACATAACATATATATATATATATATATATATATATATATATACATATATATATATAATGGTGTCCCCAAAAAAATATACAACTTTTAAAATGCTTCGTTTGATCCTAAAAAGCAGTAATTTTGTCACTATTGCTTCATTTCTTGTTGCAGAGACCCTGAAGTTTATTTTGATACCAAGCAAGTGCCAGAAAAATGCCAAGACTGACCGTACAACAACGGACGAAAATTGTTGAACTTTGGCACCGGACGAAAAGTGTCATACAGGTGCAACTTCTTTACTCGAGACATTTCGGTATCCACTTGCGCCATGCACCAAACTTTCGGACAATAAAGTGCACAATCGCAAAGTTTACCAATGTGGGAACCATCTGTGACCTTCACAAGGGTCACAGTGGTTGGAAGAGGACAGGTGTAGTGAAGAAAATGTGGAAATGGTGAGACAGGCGGTCGTTCAGAGTCCAAAAAAAATGATTCGACGACTTTTCTGCCGAGACAAACGTTCATAAGAGCACCGTTCAGAGGATCCTTCGCCAAGACATTCATGCCTTTCCATACAAAATTCAAACGGAAACGGTGCTACTGATCAACAGAAACGCAAACGACTAGACTTTGCAAATTGGTTTCAGGAAAGTTGGAGGAAGATGCAGACTTCCTCAAAAAACTTCACGACGGACGAATGCCATGCTCACTTGTCCGGGGAGGTAAACAAGCAAAACTTTCGGTACTGGGGAACTGAAAATCCTGGTAATGCATCAACTGAACTGGTGCCTCGATCTGTTCTCAAAGTCACCATGTGGGTGGCGGTTGGTTGGTATGGGTTAATTGGTCCATACTTCTTTGAAGATGACCAGAGACGCACTTGCACGGTAAACCAGAGGAACTATCGCGAAATGATTCAGGGATTATATCTGCCTGAGCTACGTACTCAGGCCCGTAGGAGAAACAACCTGATCCAGATGAGAACCAGTGGTTCCAGCAGGGTGGGGGCACCGCCCCATACAGCCAGGGAAACAAGGCGTTTTCTCAACCAACATTTTGAGAGCCGCTTTATCTCCTCTACGAGACGTTGAGTGGCCACCGTATTCCCCTGACCTTACCTCCTCCAGACTTCTTCTTGTGGGGGTATCTCAAGGACAGGATCTATGGAAACCCTAGGCCTCAGACTCTTGATCAGCTGAAGGAAAACATCACCGAGAAAATCCAGAACATTCCTCAGAAAACGTTTCCCAAAGTGATGGAGAACATGACAGCGTTGCAGCAGTGATCGGACAACGTGTAGCCTACGTCGAACATGTGGTCTAAAATAAAAACGACGATTCTGTCCCAAAATTTTTAATTTTGGTGGCAATTTTACATTGGTGCAATAAACTTCAACCTTTCAGCTTTCTATCAGCCATATATCTTTTTTTTTACATATATGTATGACCATCCTCTTTGCAGATGAAAAATGTATTTTTTTTGGGACACCTGAATATATATATATATATATATATATATATATATATATATATATATATATATATATATATATATAGGGCGTAGTGGCGTGCCCTGTAATCCGGCTATTGGGAGCTTGGGTTGGAGGATCGCTTGAGGACGGGGGCTCTGCGCTGGGCCACGCTATGAGAGGGTGTAGGGCAGCCCGGAATCATGGCGAAACCCAATCCTTATCCCTGTGTCGTAAGAGGCGACCAGGGTTGCGTCAGGAAGAGCATCCGGCGTAAAATCTATGCCAAATCAGTATGCGGATCATAACGGATGATCCGCTGTGGCGACCCCTAACGGGAGCAGCCGAAAGACGAACAACATATATGTATATATATATATCATATATATATATATATATATACACAAATCCATATATAATATATATATATATATATTATATATACACCTATACAGTCAACCCCCGCTTCATCGCGGTTCACCTATCGCGCCCCCGGTTCATCGCGGGTTTTCCCTTGGAAACGTAAACTATTTTTTCTGCGGATTCCCCCGGTACATCGCGTAATAATATATAAAATATAAATTATTTAAACAATAAATTATAACGCGTGGTGCTCGACCAGTCAACAACGCAC
>CM068962.1:84445774-84461596 GCA_035128595.1 Eptatretus atami | reverse complement strand
GTCTTCTGATTGTGTTGTGGCTTTGGGTCTGCCAGACCTCTTCTTGTCAGAGTTTATTCCAGTTTCCAAGTGCCTTTTGATGGTGTAGGAAACTGTACTCACTGATACCTTGGCTTACTTTGCAATTAAGGAAGACCTACACTTTTAAGGGTTATAATGGTCTGTCTGTCTTCCTTTGTTAATTGTCTTTTTCTCGCCATTATGATAACAATATACTACTTCATGCAGTGCAATATTGTCCAAATCATGCTTCCGAGGGTGTAGTAACACAGTCTGTTCCAACACTGCTTTTATACAGACAGAGGGGTTGCAACGAATCAACAAAAGTTGGGACACCTGTAGGAATTGTTTGCATCAACTTTCAAGGATTAATTTACTTCCATTGCTGCAGAATAGCTGCAGTTGCTCACCAATTACTTGTTCCCTGAAAAGAGCCTTTTTAAAAAAAACTCTGTAATTTACATTATTTTTCAGTTTTTGGTTACCGAAACTTTTTTTTTTTTACTTCTGGCAGTTTACCTTTGCTTTGTTCCATTTCAGGTTTATTCACTGGACTTGAACTGCTTAAATTTCAGTAAAAACTGGAAAAATTGGGTGTTCTAAACCTTTGACGGTAGTGTATATATATATATATATATATAAATATCATATATGTATATATATATGTATTATATGTATGTATATATTATATGTTTGTTAACATATTATATATATATATATATGTTTGTGTACATATTACCATATTATGTATATATATATATATTTATTTATATTCACAAAGATGTACAAACATGCATGGGTTGACCTTTTCCCCCATATTCATGATTTCTTCATTATTTTCCTCCCTTTTGGGAAGCACCTATCTTGTTTTTTCCTTGACATTCTCATTTATTCCTTCACTTTTACACATACATTTCTTCTCATCCATTTTGCCAGATTGCTTGTTTTTCTTCAGCACACTCCTTTTGACCATGTTTACAAAAACAAAAAACACAAAACGCACTTTACGATTTCACCTTTCCAGCACCATTAGCCTTTCCAATCCCCTCACTCCCCACCCTTCACCTTCCTCATCGCCTGCTTGAATGCATCTCCAATGGAAGGTCTGTGTGCTCCGTCGGGTGCTCTGACCGTCTTCATGTGTGCATGTGTGCACTGCCAACCACGGCCTCACGGCATTCTTGCTTCATTTGCAGCGGCCGTACTCAGGCGACGTCAACTACCCTGCCCACCCTCGCCCGTCCGCTGTGGTCAGTAGCACACTGCTTGTATGTGACTCCATCGCATTGCCGACATGTCCCGCATCCACCTTGTATGCCTTCTTTGTATCTTGCAGACACCATGTGGTATTGCGCAGCGGTACATGCATGTCCGTGTACGACATAGTTTCTGAATTGTACAATTCACAGAGTAATTACTACACAACCTTGTGAATTCCCTCTTCGAAATATATAACTGTAAACAGACTCTGTTGTGCCAAGTTGACCTTCGTTTGTGGTATATTGTAATCAATTCTCATTTTAGTTTCTCTGCTCTTGTCTTGTGTATTTTGTGCTTGATAATTTAGCTATTGTATACATCACACACACACACAACACCACACACACCACACACCAACACCAACACCACACACACACACACACACACACACACACACACACACACACACACACACACACACAACAACAACACACACACACACACACACAACACACACACACACACACACACACACACACACACACACACACACACATACACACACACATATAATATATGTATATATATATATATATATATTATATGTATAATATATATATATTTACACATTTATACAATATCTATATATATTATTTCTATATCTTATATATATATGTATATGTATATGTAATGTTCATTTCCTACCTAAAGCCATCATTGCACAGTCATGGTTGCGAAGACAGACGTTCACATGTGGAACGGGACCAACCCAGCAAGTGAATTTGTTTCTGGTGTTGACGCTGCCGCAAAGACAACAACCACACTTTTTGCTTTGAAATGGCAAACAGTGTAACCTGGTGTGAAGGGATATGCAAAAAGACATGATTGACCACTTGTTACTTGTCGTGCTTAAAAGTCAGTAACTTGTAATTTATTCAGGGTGCCGATGATAACTCGCCTGCTTGTCACAAAATACACCATAATCAAATGGAAGACCAAGAAGGACCCCGAAGAAGTAAAGAGCAAAGATGGAGTCATCAAGAGGAACCTGGATAGGATTCACATTTCAGCTGCTACTCCTCTACCCTCAAACCCATCCGGGTGCAGTCAAGTGAGCCTGACAGAAAAATTTCTGCAATAATTCACTTCTCCTTATATATGTGGATACCAAAAGAGAGGAATAGAGAGTAAAAGAGATGCAAGAGAAGAAAAAGCAAAAATTTTGAATAAGTAAAGATAATTATGAAAAAATAGATTCGAAAGAAATGTGAAAGGAACAAAAAACAAAGATGTCAGGAAGAACCCAGACATAGATTTCAGCAGTGACTCCCCCCCTCAAACACAGCAACATGTACAACCTACATATATATATATATATATATACACATATTAATTATACACACACAATGATGAAAAGTAAATGGTAAGATCTTTAACACTGAGTATAACTGGTGCTGACAGACTGGTCCTCTGGCTAGTGTCCTTCGACATATGAAGCACAAATTGATGATTTGCCCTCATGCAGAACACGAGGATGACAGTTTAGTCGAGTCGAGATTCAAACCTTTCAAGTGAATGCACATCCATCTCAGCTATCCTATTCGCCTTCCATTGTGCAATACACATACATGCACGGAACAGCGTAAATGGACGCACGCACACACACACACACACACCACACACACACACACACACCCACACACCCACACACACACACACACACACACACACTCACTACTTCAAGGTAATGTGAACAATTACAAATGATAAACTATTTTATTTGAGAAAACAATGTTCATTGTGTCTCACGTTACTGTTGTACATTGATGTTTTTCCATGTTTGAGGACTTCAAAATGAATTGAACTGTTTAGCTTTCAAAACACGATTGCCATTATTTTATTTTTTTTCCTGCTGATGACTGAACATTTAATCTTTGTGGTGGTGAGGACCAAACATGTCTCCATTCCATACTGGCTCACTTTGACTCTGGCATGAAATGATGGGCACAGGTCTCATCACATATCACAATCTTCTTGCACAAATCATCTCCCACTCTTGTCACATTCCAGGAGCTTGCTTAAATGGCCACATGAGTTGTCTTTTGATCAAATGTCAAGTCCTTTTGTACCCACCTTGCACTCACCTCATTGAATTTCAAGTGAGAATGAATGATTATTTCCACATTTCTAACAATAACATCCAATTATTCTGAATTTTCATGCATTGTGATCTGGTGATGCGATGATATTTGCTGTTCGCTGCTTTTAATGTTTGCCTGAGTGACAGCAATTGGTCGGTGCGAGAATGCTCAAAATTGCTCACAAATTCACGTTTTTGAAGTCACGGTGCCATTTATAGACTTGTCTATGCAAAAGCCATGCATCACCATGATGTTCAGACAGTACCCTGTGAATTTCAGCTGGTTTAATGTTTTCCAGAAGGAGCTTCATCATATTCCTCTGTTTCACAGTACACGGGACTATTTTGGTCACCTTCATTATTTTACCCAGAATGCTTTGACCAGCGTTTATTTCACTTCCTGTATAAACTTGCTTGGAGTTCACAGTATCATTTCACAAAATGTCAATATCAAACTTTTTTTCGAGAGATTTTGAAAGGGTCTGCGCCTCTTCATTGTTGGCATTTTGATGTCCTTGCATGCTGCCCTGAGGGAATTAAGAGTGAACAACGTGTGGGCTGGCACACCATGTTGATCAGACCAGGTGGGGGTAGGCAGATTGTGCCCCCTCCTTCGACGGTCATTCGGTGAATTGGCTGGGTTGTTTTTAACCTACATTCCAATAGTAATATGGTGCTTGAATTTGAGATGATGAAGTAAAAATATGAGATACTCCATCTTGCATTTTGGGAGTGAATTTTTGTTGAATTTCTGAAAGCAATTAAATATATATTTAAATCACAACATCCCGGCGCTACTTCTCGGAAATTAAGGGATGACATCTGTACTCCCTCCCCCATGTACCTTTATCCTTACCAGTGAATGGTTGGTGTCAATTGTTACTTTTAAATTGCATAGCCATCTAAGGTCATGGGGTGGCTGCACTTGCCATACAGGTTTAAACTGTTGGTAGTATTGAAGAGATTTTTTTTTAACGGATGTGTAATTCCAACTCAGATATTTGCAAGCTTATCCTTTCAGCAGAAACTTAGAAGGATGTTCAAATTGATCTAAATTTGTCAATTTTATGCTTGGACAACCCTGTGTGGTCTGCAACTGGATGGATAATGTTGACAGAGTAGCTTTATCTCAAAGAAGAGGTGAGTATAAAAGTTTTCAGGAGAGAATCTTAAATTGTGAATGTAGGCAGACTTTCAAAAAAAAAATATATATATATACAGTATATGTTTTCTATTTTTGAAATGCTGATATGATGACCTAACATTAAATAATTAGCGGATATACCTGCCATGAATGCGTGATGGGATAGAATGGCATTTGATAGGACAGGAGGTCCATAAAGCAACAACAATCCTGTGATAAATTAAATGGAGATAACAAGTCCATGATGGTTGGTCTTGAAGTGCCAACCACCAAAATCCTGTGGTCATCTGGAATGGCAAACACTCTCACAAAACTCTATTTTTGACTGGACCCAACGGAATAAATGATGGAAGTAAATTTAGATGTCATAAGCAGAATTGTAAGAGATTGTTAATTATGCCTACGGAATTTGGTGATGCATGGAGAGAAGGGATATTTTACGTCAATGTGGATTTCCATCGAATGATTGATGATGAATAATGTCCTGCAGTGAAATTGAAGGTAAACTTCGCTTCTGTTGCACTGTTATCAGCATATTTGTCTACAAACATTAACAAACGAATGATGTTAAAGACAGACCTCAATCTAGATGACCCAGACTGACCTCTAACAAAGAACATGCAACTCTAATCAGGCTTTTCAGACATACTCCTTTTGCCACAAGCAGAGTGTTACTTACAGAATGAATGGAATCTGCCTTGGAGGTTATCCACAAGAACTGTCTGGAACCAGGTTCTTGCTGCACGTTAGAAAGCCAGGAGACCGATAAGACACCCTGTTCTCACCCCAGAAAACTACGCATCCCGCTTGGCATGGTGCCAGGCATGTAAACCCTGGAATCTGTCATTTTGGAGAAAGATCTATTGGACGGATGAAAGCCAATTTCTCCTGCATGTGCCTGATGGTACAACTCTGGTTTGTGGGCAACCAAACACAGCCTATACACCCAAGAACATTGTAGAGTCCGTCTCATTTGGTGGCGGTTCTGTTGTGATTGTAATCCTGAGCTTGTGACAGCACAGGGTAAACTGACGGGTGAAAAATACGACAGGGCCATTTTGAATAATGTTGTTTTCCCACATTTTAACAACCACGCACCTCTCACAAGATCTGTATTCATCGATGACATTGCCAGACCCCACTCTTCGTGCAGTTAACGACCTTTTGCAAAACAATCCCATCACAACATTGCCCTGACCAGCAAGGAGTCCTGATTTTAATCCAATAGAGCATGCTTGGGACATTCTTGGGCATATATTTAAGAAAATGGACCCCCCTGTGAAGATTCTGGCACAGTTAGAGGCAGCTTTGCACCAGGAATGGCAACAACTCCTTTTGGATTTTCTCTGTAGGCTTCTACAGGGGACGAGAAGGAGGGTTTCAGCAGTCATTCGTTCTAATGGTGTTTGCACACTTTATTTATCTTTGGAGACATTCACTCGATTGTGACGTCATTGAATCGTATTATTCACTGGTCTTGAGTCCTACATCACATGGTTAGTTGTCAGCAGCCCTATTCTGAAGTCATCTTGCTTTTTGGTATAAAACATTGCCATTACAGAAATCCCTACTTTGTGATTAAATATCTCAACAAAACCCCTGAATTTGTCTCATGTCATTTGTCGAGCATGCACACTTCACCAAAACTGGACTGTATATGGTTTTATTTCTGATAAACATTACGGTTTCCAAATTATTTTCTCGGTTATTGCAATCTAGTATATAAAACGAGCTCGGTCTCGGCGTGCCTGCATTCATGCATCCGGCTGTCAACAATTGTACTTTCGGGGATACCACTAATTATGAAATAATGGTACACTCTACACACTGCAGCATAGCAATACACACATATACACGCATACACATATACGTACACGCAGCATATAATGTGCTGCACATACATGCATGGAGAGAATTTGTTTCCTGCCATGGCCCGCGCCTCATACGTACCCCTGACAGTTTGATCAAAAGAAGAGAGTGAGGGGGAGAGTGATAATTTTTTTTAAACTTTGATCTAACTCTTCGTGTTTTGTATATTATTCGGAATTCAGCATCTAAAAAGGCTGTGATGAATATCCCATTAACACTCTCCCCTTCGTTGCTCACTGAGTGTATAGCTTGGCTGGTATAATTTTGTTATTTTGGTATAATTTTGTCGGTCAAAATTATATACACCGCCTAATATAATTTTGCCATTAACAACAACCGTTTTTTTAAAAGCAATTACACAAAGATTGCTATTCTCGTCAGTGAAACGACGGGTCTTACATTCTAGTGATCCAGAAAACGCAGCCCGTCCTAAAAATTTTTTTCCACGTGTATATTTATATAGATATCAACAGACCATAAGATGGGTAACAGCAGCTATAACCCACAGTGATGATGTCTGTCGTGTTAAAATAAGCATTGGGGATTGTCGAGGATGTAGCTGGCATAGCATTGATCATGGTTGGTGTTCATGCCATGGGGCTGTCGTGACTGGCTTTCTGACAAGCATCGATTGCAGAATGTATTATGAAGATTTACCAATCAGTCTTTTTGGGAAAAGAGCTGAAATGCAAGTCTGGTTTTATAATTGTCTTGTTCCAAGTTTTGAGCAAATGTTTGCTTTCATTGAGATTGGCAGACAATTGATGCTGCTGAAGTTGACCTTTTGCTGGATGAAAGAATGGTGAAACATTGAGTGGAGCTGTTTGGAAAGTAGCGCAGAGGTTTTCAGACAAGCTCACCAGATATAAATGTACGAGAGGAAAAGCCCGTCAAAATGACAGGTGCTCATTACTCAACACAACACAGAGGATTACAATAAACGCAAAGTTCTGGAGTACGTCCCATGAATTTGCAATAAATAATAGTCTGAGAAACGAGATTTTCCCTGGGGAGGATTAGTGGTGAGGGAGCAATTTGTCAAAACAATGCATATTGGAACTAGAACAGCACTGGGTAGAGTGCATACCTCCCTCCGCCAGGCTGTGCATTTTACCTTTACGATCCAACTGATCGGCCGGATCTGCATTTGGACTTTAACCAAAATCTAATTGGCTTGTTCTTGTCACCCACCCCAACTCATCTGTGAAGTTTTGTCATAATCCGTGCATAACTTTTTGAGATATTATGCTATATATAATGTTTGGCCCCATCTCTCAATGGTGAAGAATCATGTAGAATAATAAAAAAAATTTCTAGTGTCCAGATCCATATCCAGATCTATACCAAAATCTAATCAATTTGGCCTTGTAACACACGCAACCTGCCCACCAAATTTCATTTGAATCTGTCTGTAACTTTTTGAGATATCTTACACACAAACAAACAAACAAACAAGAAAGATGTCACATGTAGCACGATACTTGCAAAATGCACAAAACAAATTTAACCTTAAAAAATAATTGGTGCTTGAATCAAATGACAAAATACACAAATCCTCTTCAAATTTCAAGTCAAATTCATGAAAATTGACAATTTTAGAAATGGCTCTGTCGACTTTTTGGCCTTTGTCGACTTTTTGGCCTATGTTGACCTTTTGGCCTATGTTGACCTCAAAAATAATTGGATGGTTGAATTCAGTAACCTGATATGCAAATCTTGTTCAAATTTCTTGTCAATCGGATGAAAATTGAGGATTTTAGAAAACTCACCTTAGTTGTTGACCTTTGGCCTTTGTTGACTTTTTGGTCTATGATGACCTACAATAATATGTGGTTGAATTCAATGACCAAATATACCACCCCTCTTCATATTTCAAGTCGATCACATGAAAAGTGTGAGATGGCGTTTATCAGGAGGAGGAAGTGGAGTAGGGGGAGGGGAGTGGAGGAGAAGGAGAAGAAGGAGGAGGAGGAGGGAGAAAAGGAAGAGGAGAAGGAGGAGGTTGACAGGATTGTTTGGAAGTAGCATGCTTGCCTTTGAGCTGTCTACTCCGTGTTTGATTCCTTACCTGACTCTCTCCTGTCACCCTGGTGCTCTGCAGGCAGGTTGTTGCATCAAATGGTATGTCATTTTCAGAGGGAAGGTTAAACTGCCAGTCCCGTTTGATAGCATTTGCTGCCGATGGACGTTAAAGATCCCACAGTACTTTCTGCAAATAGTAGTCCATTGTATGTTGGTACATTGGTCGAATTCATAATAATGATTGCCCTTCTATAAACAGAGCACTGCATATACATGAATGAATTGAGAGTTGCATGCAGATATTTGACCATCACCAACAACGTGCTGCTTTTCAGCAAAGTGGAGGTCATATACTGTAGCTGTGCATGAGGGAGTTGACAAGTATGCAGCAAATTGGGGATGGGGGGGGGGTGTGGGGGGTGGAGGGGTATGCAAAGAGTCTATCCTGACTATTATCAAATTTAGGACACGTTGAGACACAAGGTACAGAAGGAACTTGGATGCAGGACGAGGCTATTTGGCCCATCAAGCCTGCACTACTACATCTAAAGTCTATTGTCTACACCATATCAAAATGAGGGAGGACATGTGTTTGTGTGTGTATATATACATATATATATATAAATTTTTGGGTGGGATGAACACAGTTGTAGGGTGAGACATGAACAGACAACACATTCATGATACAGGTATGCAATCACCGATCCATATCTCAGGTACTGACCATTCCTGCCAATATTCATCTACCACTCTATCCCCAATGCTTCAAGGTAGCCATCTGACCCAAATGTAAATGTATCTACTGCTTCTGCTGTCACTACCTTTCCAGGGAGACAGTTCCATGCATTAACTACTCTCTAAGTGAAAGACCCATTGCCTTACTTCTGTCTTAACTCTTGTCCTCTTTCCTCTCAGGCCCCTGGTCCTGTCACTGTCCATTAAACTGAAAAACACTTCCACACTTATTTTGTCAACACCCTTCATTATCTAAAACATCTCCATCAGACCCCCTCATAATTCCATCCTTTCTCATGTAAAAGGTCTTGTCATTATTACTACTTTCATGGCCTTAATTAATCCCTCCTTCTTGTGGTAGGCTGCAGGACGTGGAATGTCCCAAGTCTTTCATTGTTATTGACCTGGCTGGCCTGCCCTGATGTTTGACTGTCGAGCTAGTTAGGACAGGGATTTGTGATTTCTTCATGGTACTGGCAATGATGCTCACCTATTTGTCATGAAAAACACCGAGAGATCTATCATGTCCAGTGTCCACCAACTAATGCTGGCTTTACATGCATCCAAGTGATGGCAGATTTTGTATTGCAACACCCTGCCTGTAAAACACCCCTTCAAGGTTACAGTCAGGCTGAGAATCAAGCCCAGACCCGAGCTCAGAGGCAAGTGTTCTACCTTTGCACTCCCGTGTTGCACATATGTTAATAACCTGACTGATACGTTTCATGACTCCGTCGGTCTTTGGATGACTGGGATTTTGCTGGACCATTTTTTTTAATTAAAGGTTGGTGCATTAAAATGGCACCAAAGGCTTTGCTGCCTTTGAAAGACAGAATTTGATGAAAGGGCTTGATGAGTCATCTCAAACCCTGGTAATGCCAGTCTGAGAGATAATTGAGGACTCCTGTGGGAATTCTTATTAGCTCCAGTGGTGAAGAATAATCAGCATGATGGTTGAGTATAGGGTAAAGCCTTGTTGCATTGCCCTCGCTCGTGTCTGTTCGAATGTCATACACCGAGACAATAGTGACCTGTGCAGGATTAATTCCTGGCCTTGAGGTGTTCATGACTTGCCTTGAGTGCCCTGAAGCCCGATCGACGGTACGGGCTCAACCACCGCTGAGTTGAAAGACACGTTGAGTTCTGCCAGATACGTCTCAAGGATGTTTATGGAAAAATATCATCTCAGGATCTTCAAATCGTGACACAGTGGGCATTAATTTAGGACATGGATTTCAAACCGAGGCCTGCAGATATATAGCAAGGCCAACTACATGTCCATTCTCACATTGTGCCCTCACATCATTCACAGACTGCACAGGGTTTTGAATCTCCTTTCTGCGGACGCAGCAAATAAGTTAATGAGAGGACTCATTTGAAAGGCACTCTTTGCCTCACTCGGAGCTGACAAACGATGCATTCTGTGTAAATGCCAGGGGAAAAGGTTAAAGCCTCTTTGCCGACATGGTGCATCTTATTAGGCTGATTTGGGAACGGCTCTGCATGCCTTTGATTAACGTGTTGCGTAGCCAGACCGTCCACGGAGAGTCCGAAGCACCTCTTGGCTTCTAATGCTCGGCCTGGCACGGGATCCATTGAGAGATGCATTTGGCCAGGTGCTCGCTGGGGCCATTGTACGTTTTGTTTCTCGTTTTGTGCACAGGTATTATTTATTGATCACGGGTTGCAACTGCTTTCTCCGGTGTTTGTGTGACGATGTTTATTACGGTGAACGAACAATGGATAACTCGGCTTTGTAGCTTTTGGGTTGATGCCACAGTTTGTTGTGTTTTAGTACACAATGTCGAGGCTCGTGGAGGAGCTAGAAAGGTTTTGAATACGACTTGATTTTCTGTCAGATTTTAATATATTTTATATTTTTTTGAGCATGGATATCTCCTCAGTCTTTCCTTCTTTACGTCTCCCTCACCTCTTGTACTTGCGTCCATTCAGGAGAGCTGGATTGCTGCCTGCTGGACGACTCGTGGGCTAACAACAAGGACTTAGAGCCATCACACGTGGTGAGTACAAATCACTGCAACACCCTCAAATTCCTGATGATGATACTGTGAAAACAAGCTTTTGTCCAAAGTCTGTAAACTTTGCGACCTCTAAGAGCTCCAAGCCTGGACCCTGGGGAAGGGAAGCAGAGGGGGGTACGGCGTCAGTACTACACATTGCACATGCAACATAAGAAATGAAGGGGATTGGGTATCAAAATTCCACCATTTTTGCACGTGTACAGTTCAAATGGAGCTTTATGGTTTCCCGACGCTTAATCCAGTCAAGGATGTTCCTTCATGGTTTCTCATTTATTTTGGGTGGCCTGCACAGCCCAATAACCATGGCTCAAGATCAAATCTTGTGTTCCACATTAATTAATCCATTGTGTCCTCATGTCCTTGTCCTGCATTATATATTGCAGATGCAAGCTGCTGCATGAGCTAAAGCCATTCTTAAAGACATGACAAAAATATGAGACTTCCAAGTTATTCTCCTTTGTCTCAAAACACCTTTCACTTCCATCATTCCCAATGGATTTGCCTTCAAGCTAGCAAAGATGTTTCCCTTTGCAGTTTGGAAACGTCTCACCAAGTCTTGACACCTTAAGTGCCATTCCGGGTGACCCTCCACACACAGTGATAATTGCATGAGGATGGCCTGGCTTCTGCGCAAATGAGTCATTTTTTTTTTCTTCTTCTTTAAGGCACAAGCGCAGTGTACACCAATAGTGCATTCTGTTCATGGTGCTGGTAATACCTTTTTGGTCAGCCTGCAAAACCTTTTTTGGTTCCGTGTTTTGCTGTTGATTTGTGCACTCGATTCCGGGGATTGGACGTGGTGCATAAATACAATTTCGGTGGAATGATGGCTGCAGGTGCTGAGCGGGTCACTGATGCCAATCATTGCAAGGCTCTGACGCAAAACTGTAGCTTGCCTTGTGGCTGAGTGATCGCCCAACTCCTGATTTTGGCCACAGTGAATCAGATTGGTCAGTATTTGTATTCCAAACTGGTCTGATACGTTTATGCACTTCAGCCGCTTGAATGGCATAGCTTGGGGTAGGACATCTGTATTGAATCTAATCGATTCGATTTGCTGAGATAATTTCATTTTGGCACGGGAGTTGTGAGGAATTGGTCGCGGGGGAGTGTGAAGTGGAAGTGTGATGGGTGATGGGAGTTTGAGGATTCATTAGAAGTTTGTTTAGCACATAAGGTGGAAGTCGAATCAAACTTTTGTCATTGCCTTATTATTCATCCTTGTAAATGACAAATGGCTCTCTGGCAGATTGATTTCCCCATGAAATACTGATCCTCCTTGGGTAAAGGTGATTGTTGTCCATAACTTCATAAAAAGCCTTTCGTGTTTTGGTCACGTGTTATAACTGAATTAAGGTTCTACCTCCAGCTATCAAAGGGTAGTGTTTCCTGCCTCTTGAGACATAACCATAACTCTGAGCCAGTCTGTTTCAACTTTATTTTAAAAGGAAATTTTGTCATATTGTAATTTTCATCATTAGGGTGCTGAGTATATATGGTTGAAACCCACATTGACAGGGTCATTTCTGTTTTTCTGCCATTTTCCATTTCTCCTATCTATTTCTAGGTCATTGAATCAAGCAGTTAGCAAGCTGAAGGAATTTTTCAGATCTGTTATCACTTATTCACATTGATGTGTGCTTATATCAATGTGTAAACATAAGTGGTGTGACGGGGTATGATGGAGTGAGGAAATGTGAAAGACCTCCCAACATTAATAGGGTTTTCTATTCTTCCTTTCCAGCAGCCAGTGACCTGGCAACCATCCAAGGAAGGCGACCAGCTAATCGGACGCGTCGTGCTGAATAAGAGGACGTGTGACAGTACCATGGCTCAGGACTCCGGTGCATTGCTTGGGCTTAAGGTTTGAATAGACCACTCTTTTACTGTGGAAGTATACCTCACCGCTGTTATTAATCCCCTACCGGTTTCACCAGAGGGGAGTATAGGTTTGCTCTCTATCTGTCCATCCATCCGTCTATCCATCTGTCCATCCCTCTTGTGGTTTTTCAGACTTTTTCCCCATACCCTTTAACATATTCAACTGAAACTCGGTACATGGCTTTATTGTGATAAGCTACAGAACAAGCTCGAGTTTCAGGGCATTTTGTCAATTTTTTCACAGTTATGCCCTTTTTGGAATCAGAGAATATCACATCGGTAGGAGACATGGATTGAAAAGCAATTCTCGCTCTTGTTGATTTTGCTGCTCCGAGGAAACCAAAATGGTTGCAAGTGTCATCTATGGCCTACCATTCGTAATTGGCATCCCACACCCATTTTTATTGGGATGCCAAATGATGGCTTGTCAACCAAAGACCCATGCACCGATGCTTCCAACTCTGTGCAATGCCGTCTGACATCTATAAATATGGAACCTTGCCTTAATGAATAAATGAGGCCTCACACTCATTTTGCAATGCAATTTTCCTGCCATCCTTCAGCCTCCCGCTGTCTCCAAGTTTGCATCAGGTTTTGGCGTCATGGACTTTCACTTTTTAATTTGCAGTAGTCCATTTGCTGGCAGAATTTAATATTAGAATCATCTGGTGCACCCAGGCCCGGTAAATGCACCCGGGTGCACCCACCCAGCGGTCTTCGAAATCTGTGAGTGCGTGGCTGCCGCCAGAAATACAGCACGGATGGTGCACGCATATAATGCGGGCTTGGATGCTGTACAACACTGGCACCTTGATTTGCTGTTTTATATTTTTTTTTCATCTTGCCCTATCCACTCTTTGATGGTTCCACTGTCAGTGGGTGATCAACATGCTTTTTCTGTGCCGCTGCAATTGGTCGATATCTCATTAGAGGCGATTAGGAAGGAAGTTCCTGTGTCGGAGCTGGTGCAGGATTTTCCTGCGGACACGGATAGGTGGGGAGGGAGGTTGAGGGAACGTTTTAATGTGCTGGGAATGCGAGTTCACAACAAACTACAGCAAAACCTGATCAAATAACTGACCAAGTAGTTATGACATTTCATACTTAATGAAATGACTTATTTTGCACTTGTTTTGCAGAAATATTATTTCACTGAGGAATTTCACAATGTCCGATGAGAGCGTATTGAGGATTCTGAGAAAACGTTGTGTGAATTGTTCTTGTCCTCAGCCATTTCCACATTATTGGCCTGTTTGGGCTAATCAGATATGTGGAGTAATGGATTGAATCTGAGTATGTTGACTGCCGTCGGAGGAAGAGGAGATGACTTTTCGATCCTTAACCATTCCTTGGAGCACACAAACCCCTCTTTCACTCCGATGAGGGGTTAATACTCGAAATATCGGCTTTTCCTTGCTTCCTACGGCATATATCATACTTTGATTGATATTCTGTAAATTCCATCCATTGTTCCACCTGTCCACCATCACAGGCCTACACTAGCTTTCACAAAGACCATCGTTCCATTGATAGGCCGAGCATTATTTTTAACAATGTGGCCATGGTGCTGCTTACATAGCTTATTATGTGATCATAACTAATCATAACTAGTTTGTTTTTGAATGATAAAACTGCATTAAATTCGGATTTAATCTGATGATATGAGCTGAATGAAAATGGAGACTGGCAACTGAACTTTGTGCATAAACCTACAGAAAGAGGTTTCACTTTGGGATTGACTATTTATATTAGGTTTGCGTGGCCAATATGTCATCAGAATGTAACAAAACGGTGTTCTGGAAAATGCTTTAAAGCATTTAATAATTAAATATTATTTATTTTCTCTTTCCTTTCAGTGTTTCATGATAGATATATATATATACATATATATATATATATATTATATTATATATAATTATATATATATTAGGGTAGTCCAAAAACAGCAAAAAAAATAAAAAAATTCAGATGTTGTCTCCACAAGCCTTAATTATTCCACTGATTCATAACGCGCATAAAAAATTTAAGTTGATCGGAGGTGATTTAGAGGTCGCTCATATGACGACTTTTAGTTTCATGAGTTGGTTAAATTAGGGTATGGTCAGGTACGATTACGGGTACTTCTGGATGTCCGAGGTGGGAATGGAGTGCATTTTCGAACTCTATGGCATCGATTTACTCTAAGAAATGACTGCACCGACATTGAATTCACTACCATTCGAAAATATGACCCAAAAACAGATTTATCATTACTGGAGTTAAGTAACTAATCCTAATCATTTCGATATTTTCTAATCTATAATTAATTTGTTGTCCGTCTAAACATTTCTTAGAGTAAATCGACCCCACTGAGTTCGAAAATGCAGCTTTTTCACCTAGAAAGTACAGAAGTGTACGGATTCGCATCTCACATACCCTAATTTTTCAATCAATGGAATTACAAACTATTATAATATTTCGTCTCATTTACCAAATACCACTATCATCTCCGCCTCTATTGCTGTTCTCACTCCCGCCTGAACTTATTTAGCCGGCCAACATCCAGTGTTTTAGATTCAATGATTCACGAAAAATATGTTAGTTATTTATTTAGTTATTATTATATTAAATTATTTGTATAATTTAATATAATAATTATTATATTAAATAATAATTTAATATTATTGAATTTAACATTGAATTATTGAATATTGAATTATTGAATATTATTGAATTTAATAAATTGAAAATCAATTTCAAAGCTCAGTCAGCGCGCCGTCCCACATGCATCTGAAGAGGTAGACAGGCTG
>CM068962.1:84411882-84433761 GCA_035128595.1 Eptatretus atami | reverse complement strand
ACCCAAATCCCCTGCCCAAATTTGTGGTGACGGGCAGTTAACACCGCCAGCCCGGATGGTTGAGCAGTCAATTCCTTATTTGGAGACAGACACATTGATCCTCGGAGATTATCACGCGTGCGAAAGGGCATGAGGCAATGGCGGTGAAATGGGGCACAGAATGGATGCACAGGGAGGTTTATACTCGAACCCCATGACAAATACACTGACACAGCCACTTAAAATGAACTTATTTAATAAAAATAGACAAATATTTACAAAGGACAATAATCAGAACTAGCCGAAACCCCATCACAGGCGGATTCCGTTCATTCAACCACCCTCAGCAGCTCAACCACACTCGAGGGACATGGACTGACAGGGCGTGCTTGCCCCCGCCTACTCATCCCCCCCCCCGCCTCTTCACTCCCCGCCCCCATCTCTTGATTCCCTCACTTGCCTCCACCCCCTGTCCACCCCCTCACACTCAACCCGCCTAATTCACCCCAGCCCCCGCCCACTCATCCCCCGCCCATTTCCCCCCGTCTCCCACTTTCAATTTGCTTACCCCGCCAAAAATTTGCTTACCTTGCCCCCCCCCGCCTCTTCGCTCCCTGCCCCGTCTTTTCATCCCCCGCCCCCACCTCTTCACTCCTCGCCCCCGTCTCAACGAAATGTGTTTATTCTGCTTCAGAGTTGAAGGTTGACTATTGCCACTATGTGCGATGCACTCTTACAGGTACGAAGTTTCTTTCAGTCCAGGTCACAGTACCGAGAAAAACGTGACGCGACCGCTAGGAGGAGCACAAAATTGGTCCTTCAGTATTAATATATAGATATAACAATACATGAGGTTAATTAAAGTCTAAGTCAAGGTGCCTCTATACACAGACTTAAATATAGACAAGGGGAAACAAAATAAAAGAAAATCACTCATTTATTCTGGCACTTAGCTTTGTCCAGAGATGGTCTTTGTGGAACGTGGAATCGGGGCGCTTCTATTTGCACGTGTAGACGCGCGCAAAGTGGTGCCAAGTCGTTCTCTCGCAGCGGGAACGTTCTTCAGGCAATTTGGGAGTGGTATTCAACACCAAGGCTCAGAGACCCCATGCAACTGCTTCATGCGTCGATCGTCCTCACCAACCCGCTATTTGACATACACAAAGCTCAGGGTCTGTTCCTCACGACCTAACCAAGAGCCCAAAGGCCAGTGTCTTGCCTCAACACGAACATAAGAATCGTGCTGTCTTCTTCATGCATCAAAGGAAAGCCAACCGTAAAGCCCTCTTCTTACAGGCCATCTCATAACTATATTCTTTCTCGACTGCATGCGTCCCTCAGTCCGCACTCATGCGTCCCTCCTCCAAACTCTCCACTCTTCATGTGTCTCAAGTCACGCCCATCAAGCCACCGCTTGTAGTTTTTTTTCGGGACGTGTTCCCCACCTTTATTGCCGATCTTGGAATACAAAATGAAGGGAAAGTCACGGGGGGGGGGGGGGGGGGGGGGGGGGGGGGGGGGGGGGGACGGGGGGGGGGGGGGGGGGTGATTACATACTGGGGCAATTAGTCTTAAACCCTACCTAATTAACACGGCACCATGCCCTGTGTGGTGACAAGTAACACTGAAGCTCACAGTTTCCCTACTTAATTACATCAAGATGTCTCCGACACGTCCACGGACCAAACACCTCTATTCAATCTTAACTTTCCTATTAAATTCCTCCATCTACCCCACAACCGTAACAATATATGTATGTATATATATATATATATATATATATATATATATATATATATATTATTATATATATATATATATATATATACACACACATACATATTTCAATCTTGCCTCCTGGCTGTGATTGTGGGCATCAGCCATGGATCATCTTCACATGGTAAAACCGCATAATCTGCAAAGAACAACAGTCTGTCTCTCACCCAGACAATGCTTCTGGTAATGCAAACCAATCAAGTAGAAGACACGTGGTGTGATGGGATGGATAAATTGAAATGTGTGGCGTGTGACGAGCACTCCCCCAGATTCCAATGGACATAAAGTCCTGCGCAAGTGCACACAGACAAATACAAGCAAGGGAATTAACAAACAGGAATAAAATAGAGGAGAGGAGGAGCAGAAACATGATAACCTGTAAGCAAGAAGGTTCGATCAATAGGGGTAGAAATGATTGTGAGTTGGGATGGGGGATTTTGTCATATCAATTGTTGTTGCCACCTTTATAATCTTGCTGTATCATAAACGAGTTGCTTTTGTTGTAAATTGGTGTTTCATATTTTTTTTCTATCACTCGGTTTATGCTGGAGTATGGTTTGCATCTACCTATCTTTGGAGAATCTCGGAGACTTTTCCTCATGTGTACAGTATAATGAATAGAAAGTTACTTTTCAGCTCTGTTTTCATTTTTGTAAATATATAGAGCACAGAGTTTTACTGGTAAATGGAAATGTTATCGAATGCATTGAATATCACATATCCTTTGGACTTTGTGTAAATCTTATAATTCCTTCACGATACAGTGATATGTAGTGAAGTTTTTTTTGAACCCAATCATACCTTTTCTTCTTATTTCCTTTTATTATTATCATACTATACAGTTGGGCCTACAAATATCTGTTCGTAAGTATCGTGTCTTACTGAAGAAAAAGATGCACAGAATTTGGGGGAACACAATAATGCTGCTTTTGTGTTCGAGTGATGATTGTTTTGCCTGGATTTTGGAGGGAAGACAAAGATAGCATGAAGATTTCAATGTGGTGATAACTTTAACAAACAATATACAGTGCCCATAGAAAGTCGACACCCCCTTTAAAAAATTTTCACCTTTTGTTGCCTTTTCACCTGGAATTACATTGCATTAAATCAACTGCATTAAAAGCTTTAAATCCTACCTTTATTTACACACCGTAATCCACAACTTCCAAGTGAAAAACAAATTCTGCAAATTTCAGAAAATTAATTTAAAATACAAAACTAGAATATCCTGGTTGGATAAGTGTCCACCTCCCTTATAACAGCAAATAAATTAGCTCAGGTGTAACCAATCACCTGAAAAATCACACAAGTTAATTGACCTCCACCTGTGTTAAATTGTCGTGATTCTGATTATTTCAGAATAAAATCAGCTGTTCCTGCAGGATTTCTCTGCTGAGTAGTGCATTTCACAGCAAAGACTCAACCATGAGTACCAATGACCTTTCAAAAGACCTCCGGGATAAAGTTATGGAAAGGCACAGATCAGGGGATGGGAATAAAGAAAATTTTCAAAGGCTTTGAATATCCCTTCGAGCACAGTCAAGACAATCATGAAGAAGTGGAAGGCATGTGGTACCACCAAAACCCTGCCTAGATCAGGCTGTCCCTCCAAACTGGATGACCAAGCAAGTAGGAGACTGATTGGAGAAGCTACCAAGAGGCCAATGGCAACTTTGAAAGAGCTACAGGCCTCTACAGCAAAGACTGGTCACTGTGTGCATGTGACAACAATATCCCAAGCACCACAAGTCTGGCCTGTACGGTAGGGTGGCAAGAAGGAAACCATTACTCAAAAAAGCCTACCTTGAGTCCCGTTTGAGGTATGCAAAAAAAAAAAACACTTCAGAGATTCTGAAGCCATGTGACAAAAAGTTTTGTGGTCTGACAAGACCAAGATGGAACTTTTTTGTCTAAATGCAAAACGTTACGTTTGGTACAAACCCAACACAGCACATCACCTAAAGAACACCATCCCGACTAAAGCATGGTGGTGGCATCATCATGTGATTGGGATGTTTCTGGGCACTTGTCAGGATAGAAGGGAAAATGGATGGAGCAAAATACAGAAATATCCCAGAGAAAAACCTGCTACCCTCAACAAGAAAGTGGAAATTGAGACTGAAGTTCACCTTTCAGCATGACAATGACCTGAAGCACACAGACAAAGGTACACTGGAGTGGTTATGGTACATAAAGATAAATGTTCTTGAGTGGCCCAGTCAGAGCCCTGACCTAAATCCAATGGAAAATCTGTGGCATGACTTGAAGATTGCTGTCCTTTTGTATATGCTCCCCCCATAACTTGACTGAGTTTGAACAGTTTTGTACAGATGAATGGGCAAATATTGCTCAATGAAGGTGTGGAAATTTTGTAGAGACCTATCCCAACAGACTCACAGCTGTAATTGTTGTCAAAGGTGCTTCCATGAAGTATTAACTCAGGGGGGTGGACACACTTTATTGGTCTGATGCAGTGCTCAAGTAAGGTTAGACCAGGACGTTCTACCCCACTAATTTGCTTTGTCAGCCAGTGCACACTTACTGTAATGCTCGGCAGTAATCCGAGTGTGCGCTGAGGGCACTGGTCCCAATTAGCCGGCCATCCACAGGTAAGGTATCACACAAAGTAGTGTAACCCTGCCCAGATTGGCCATGCCAATCGGCTTTTGTTGTTGTTTAGCAACCTGTCGGTGTGCGGAGTTATTTGTGCCCAGCGGCCTCAGGACCGGGTGTTAAGGAGGGACCCAAGTGCTTCCCCTCGTGGTAAGCCTTTAACCCCAGATCCGCGACAATATTTAATTTCTCAATCACTTGCCGAATAACATACCTAAACCACTACCATTTCATCTGAATCTGTAACTTTTTTTAAAATTAAGTAATTAATCGAAAAATGAATAATTAATTGATTAATTGATGAATGAATCAAAAATACCCTTTATGGCCAAATCACTTGGTCACTGTTATGTCCAAACATCAGCTTGAAAAAAGATATTGCCCAAATGAGAAATAACATAAATAACTGATTAATAAATCGATAATAATTCGGCAATTAATTGATTAATCGAAAAAAAATAATTAAGTTTTTGCCAAAGCACATCTTCACTTTTGTCCCCAAATTTCAGCTTCCGAGCTCAAAGGATGGCTGAGATATCGCTCGGACAAACAAACAAGAAAACAAACACGAAAAAGAAAAACAAGAAAGAAAACATACAGCGTAAAAACTGAGGACCCCCTTCCTTCAGCACCCAGCGATGATGTCATGTATCGCCTGTATATGGAATAGGGAAGGAGCGGTGTACAACAATAGGGTTGCATTAAAATGAAGAGCCAGAAGAAGGGGTTATTTTTTCCACTCTTCATTTCTCTATGTAAATCAAGTATTTGTGGGTTTGTATGTGCATTTGTACGTTATTCTTTCACGGCTGAACCGGAGAACCCAAAGGCCCCAAGTTTTGAGTGTAGGAACTTCAGAATCTGGGCAAGGTTTTTAGCTACCCCTCTCCCTCCAAGGAAATTTTCTGCATGTATTGTGTGTTCGTCTGAAAATCATAGAAAAAACAAAAAAATGGCTGATACAATCTCCACCAAGTTTTTCAAATGTGTTGGGGGTTCCCAAGGTAAGGTCATGGGTGCAAAAAAACACAATCCCCCTCTCAAAAGGTGCTTCACTGGAATAAACTAGGTTCTGGCAAGATTGCATTGAAAACGTTGAAATCTTATAAATAATTCTGTTTGTGTGTTGTTGTTGTTTTGGTGTGTTTGTTTGTTATTCTTTCATGGCCAAAACCACTGCTGGAAAAATCTCACCCAGCTAGACACTACTGGGAGCCCCCCACCCACTACAAATTTTTAACATAACCAGTAACCACTGTGCCACTGAAAACATGCATGTGCATGTTATCCTTCATTATTTTCTATTCCCATAAAATGTCTTATCTTCCATGGTTTCCCTTTTCCCACAGTTCGTTAATATGCTCTATGACTTTCTTCTCGTTTTCTCCCTTTTTCTTCTGCTCTTCTGATTCCTCTACTTTTTAGCCTATCTGGAATTGAAATTCCAGATAAGGTATTGTCATCGCGTACCATCTGTCCATCCGTCACCTATTTTGACTTCCATGGTTTCCCTTTTCCCACAGTTCTCTTCTCAGTTCTCTTATCTTCCATGGTCTCTTATGTTCTTATCTTCCATGTCTCCCATCTTCAAAAATCTTGTTCTCTAGACCCACCAGTCAGAATGCTACCAAATTTGGGTCACAACATTAGGACAGGGCCCTGATGATAAATTGTGGAGACCGTGCTGATCACGTGACCGGAAGTATGTCAAAATTGCCATCGTGTAAATTCCTTCAAAAATCCTCACCAGATACACCAGTCAGAATGTTCCCAAATTTGGGTTGGAACATTAGGCCACAGTTGGGATGTTAACTTGCGGAGGTCATGCCGATCACATAAAAATCGGAAGTTTGTCAAAATGGCTGATGGTCAATGTTTTTGAATATTGTTGAAAGTCCTTCAAAAAATCTTCTTCTCCAGACTCACCAATCAGAATGCTACCAAATTTGGGTTACACCATTAGGACAGGTTCCTGATGTTAAATTGTAGAGGCTATGCTGATCCGTTGACTGGAAGTGTCAAAATGGCGGTTGCGTAAATTCCTTCAAAAATCTTCTTCTCCAGATGCACTTGTCAGAATGCTACCAAATTTGGGTTACAACATTAGGTGACCGAAAATGTGTCAAAATGGCGGACTCAGTAAATTTTTTGGAAAATAGCGTAAATTCCTTCAAAAATCTTCTTCTCCAGACCCAGCAGTCAGAATGCTGCCAAATTTGAGTTCCAACATTAGGCCAGGGTAGGGGCGTTAAATTGCAACGGTCATGCCGATCACCTGACAGAAAGTGTCAAAATGGCAGACTTAATAAATTTTTGGGAAAATCGCATAAATTCCTTCAAAAATCTTCTCTGCTCCACACCCACCAGTCAGAACACTACCAAATTTGGGTTACAACATTAGGCCAGGGCCCAGATAATCTACAGGTCCAGTGGTCCTATTTTTTTCAGTGCGATATACTGTTTGGCAACAAGGTGAGGCCGAAGGCAAATGGATCTCAAAATATTTTGGAATTAACCATGACATGGACCATGATGTGTTAACCAATGTTAACTCCAACCCTTTGACCAACTCGAGTAAATAAATAAACGAGCTTACATGACAGACACACATGTGGCATGTTTACTTATTAGCAACTTTGCCAGGATGTTCTTGATATGTCAAAAATAATTATCGATACATGTTTCGATGATAATTCATGCCTTTTTACAAGTAATACCCAACTGCCCACTGCAAAAAATTTCAGCACCACACATAAATGTACACATGCGACTTACTTAATCTGGCACAGAAACCTGGCACAGAAACTTTACCTGGCACAGAAACCACCCAAAGTCAGTTTCCATCTCAAACTAACTTTATTTTCCCAAAAATGTTTCCTTACAGCATCTACAGGGATTCTATACATTTTGAAACCCTTCTCTGATCGATTGGTGCATCCAATAACACAGCATCCTGTTATTTTAAAAAGAATGATGAGCTACGACGATCATGCGCCTATTTAATGAACGATGAATGTTAACAAAATGGCTCTATGTCCCACGTGACCAGAAATTTCCAGAATGCACCATGTCGCCACTCCGAGTACATCGGGACTCTAACCCTCCCTACCCTATGTACATGTAATAAGTAGACGCCTTAAAAGGGTTACATGATTACATCTATTTACATAAGGAGGTACTGCACAATTTGCTTGAATAATTAATAGGACATATACTGTACAGTATATGGAAGATTAATTTAGAATGTTCTTTTCAATAAGCAGTATGACACCCTGTGAACTACAAAGAAAGCATCAGCAGTCCATTCTGGGCCTTTTCCCTTCATAAATTACACATTTTTTCATACCTTGCAATCCACCGAGTCTCTCAATCCATGACAGAGACTTTATGGCAAACAATGAGTTTTACAGGAGAGTTTCTAACTCTTCCGATGCGTAAGTGGTGTTCAACAGGTTGTGATGTATTGTGGTTGTTTTATTGTTTTAATCTGATTATGCATGTGGTACAGACATAATGAAATGGAAGACCAAGAAGAAACCCAAAGCAAAAATGGAGTCATCAGGAGGAACCTGTGCCTGGTGTTGGCTTAATGGTTCGGTTGGCAAGCTTGGGATCCCAGAGTCCTGAGTTCAAATCCCGCTTTGCCGTTGAATTAATACCAGGTGGGGTTTACTCAGCCTGTCAGCCTTCTGAGGTCGGCAAAATGAGTACCAGCTTGCTGGGATGATTGTGCCATTCGAGTATCCTGTGTTGGAGTGGCGACCCGTCCAAGATTGTGACCAATAGCCCAGGAAACTGCTTTGGCAGCACCAACACTCTGTTCACAGTATGGTCCTAATGGATGGATATATATATATATATATATATATATATATATATAATATAATATATATTATATTTGGATATAATTTGGATACATATATATATATAATTTGGATATAATTTGGATACATATATATATATATATATATATATATATATTATATATAATTTGGATACATATATATATATATATGTATCCATCCATTAGGACCATACTGTGAACAGAGTGTTGGTGCTGCCAAAGCTTTCCTAGGCTATTGGTCACAATCTTGGATATATATATATATATATATATATATATATATATATATATATATATATATATATATATGTATATATATATATATATATTTATACATGATAATAAAGGGTGTGTGTGTGTGTGTGTGTGTGTGTGTGTGTGTCCATAACTCCAAAACCATGAAACCAAGCAGCCTGAAACTTTGCATGCATACTAAGAGAACTCCAAGGAAGTGCAAGACTAAAAATTGGGTGTTTGGGTTAATTAAAACACACCTTTTAAAGATATAATTAACGGCCTTATTTAATTATATCTTTCATCAGGCGCATCCTCGGCCTCCTCGCTCTCTGGGGTTTTAAGGCGCTTCCTGGGTAACCTTGCTGGGTCTGAAGCCACCATGTTTTTTTGGCCTGCTCAACCATGCCTTGACTTGGAACAGACCGCAACGATTTCTTAATGATAGTTTTTTTTTCCCCCCACTTTCCTCACTCATATTATAATCGAATGCCTGTTCATCATAGCTACAAATCGCTGCATACATTGCAATGCTTATAAACGCCTGAAGACGTCAGCATTCGTTGCTTTTATTTCATTTCTGCACATGTGATCACCACGAGTATCTCTTAAATTAAGGGTAATTACAAAATTTAAGCTCCAGAATCGAACTTGCAAGCAGTTCTGACTCCTATAAAAGTGTTCACTTGTTCAATTTGGACATATTTGATATTTTGCCCGTGTCTGGGAGGTGTATGTTTAATATGACTGTCGGTGAATGCCAATTGTGTGCCAAGGGAGCCCTTTCTTATCAACCGTTTCATTGGAGCGCTGAAGCCAGCACTCTACAATATTCACACCATCACTGAATTCTGTGTGTAGATCGACTTGAACAAAATTCAGGGCGACTCGCCTGCGTTGGCCACATGTTGTTCTGTAGTGCAACAGGAGGTGGCTGACTCACTGAAAATGTGAAATTTTATTTTCCACGACGTTTCCCATCCATTTTTGTTCTTCCGTTATCACTTCGGCATCGACAAATATAATTAAAAATGAAACATTTCACTTTTAAAAGTTTCTTCAAATGTTTCATGTATTGCGTGGTGAAGCCACTTGGCACATTCTTCAACTTCCATTTGCGATACCGTGGTTCTACACTGGAGGTAGGAAGGCAAAATATATTATATGATTACAATGTAAATTTTTATTTATTTATTTCTGAAGTAAGGAATCGCCACATCACGGCAGGAAAGCCGAGAGGTACGGATGCTCACTCTGTGTAGCATGGATTTGAATCCCAACCCATCTCTAAACTGTCCTCCCGGTGTTTCACAGGCTGGGCGATTCATCACTGTGTGTCGTCTCTCAGATGGATGATAAACTGGGCGTCACATCTGCTGGAATTCCTTTCCCCTCTCTCTTCCAACCCTACCCCCTCTCTCCCACGCCTATCCCAATTTATGACCCCTCTCTCTATCTCTCTCTCTCTCCAACTCCTCCCTCCACTCCTCTATCTCTCTCTCCCATCCCTCTCCCTGGTCCCCCAACTTTCTCCCTGTTGAGATGACATGTATGAATCAGATGCGGAGCCAACTGGTATGGTGCAAATGTCGCTGCAGGTACAAGCTGTTGGTTTTGAACGCTCCCTCCCCAGGTCTCAAAAAGTGTGTGTGTGTGTGTGTTGTGTGTGTGTGTGTGTGTGTTCGGTCATTAAGCATAACATATCATTCTCTTTGCTAACCCCACCTCCACCCCTCACCTTTCTCTCTTTTTTTTCATACTCCTCTTTCTCTCTCTCACCCTCCCTCCCGCAGTGTACAGCAACGTTTGGTGAGGAATAGCTCTCCCACCCCTCCCCCCATCCTCGCTCTTCCCCCTTCCAAGCTCCCTCCTTCTGCCCCTCCCTCTCTCTCCTCTCCTCTCCACTCTCCTCTTCTTCCCCCCCCTTAATACCCACGTCAGCGAAGCGACAGGTTGTATTTGTTGTGATAAATATTTGAAGTCTTTAATTTAAAAAATGTCCTTTTGTCTGTGATTGTATGTACTGTATGCTGTTGACATGTCCATGGATGTGCACCTCCGGTAGCTTGTACATGTTGCTGTGTTTGAGACTGGTGAGTAAGTGCTGAAATCTATATGTGCGGGTCTTCACGACATCTTTTTACTTTGTTTCTTTCACATTTCTTTCTAAAAAATTTTTTTCACAATTCTCTTTCTTCATTCTCAATTTTTTTCATCTCTTTTACTCTACTCTTCTCGTTCTTTGTTTATCTCTCTCAGGAGAAGTGAATTATTGCAGAATTTTTTCTGTCAGGCTCACTTGGCTGCACCTGGATGAGTTTGAGGGTTGGGGAGTAGCTGCTGAAACGGTAATCCTATCCAGGTTCCTCCTGATGACTCCATCTTTGCTCTTTACTTCTTCGAGTTCCTTCTTGAATCTTGGTCTTCCGTTTCATTCAGTTAGCAAGCAGATAGCTAGCGCTTGCCAAGCCAGCCGTTCCTTATCAACGGTCTCTAATGGAGTGTTTGCTTGAGTGCTTAAGCCACTTGGCGAGCGCTCTGCAAGAAACTTGGTAACTGAACACACTCCAGATTCATTACATGGCGATGAGGCTAAACATCTGTACCATCACTTCTTTCAGCCATATCGATGAATTTGCCCACTCAGGGGGTGGAGTTGGAGGAGGCAGGGGAAGGGGTGGTGTGGGAAGAGGGACCTGACGTTGTCCAGCAACGCCAAGTCGCCTGGTTATATATATATATATATATATATATATATATATATATATATATATATATATATATATATATATATATATATATATATATATACATGTATGTATAAAATGATATGGGTACAATGTTGCTTCCTTCCAATGGAATTGTTGAAATTGCTTCTACCATTGTTGTGCTCGGCCGGGTGGCACTTATTAACAACTAGCGAGGTACCTGCACAACGCACGGTTGGGAGCCCAAAATCTCAAAGAAAAATATGTTTCGAGAATTTTTTTAGAAAATTCCCACCCACTGGACAGCCAGTTCATGAATCACTTGTGCAAAAAACTTACTGCAGCTGACCCTACCAGAAGGTGGGTAAAGTTTCGATACACAGTCAACGGCAAAACTGCAGACGCCGAATCCACGAATGTGTTTGTTTACATACAAAAAAATTTGGTACCTCACGGGTGGAAACTGAGGATCTCAACAGTATTGAGAAATTGCCGAAGGCACGAATATTTGCACATGCGATATATGGAGAAACTGCGAATGCCGAACCTGTGAATGTGTTTACATGCGGAGAGAGAACACTTTTGGGTGGGTGGAAACTCAAAATTATAATTGTATTGAGAAATTTATGAAACCTCCCAACCACCTGAAAACACCCACTGGGGGCCCAAAACGTTCCACAGAAAGTTTGGCGAGGCAAGCAACAAAGCTTTGGGAGTAGTTCGGCGATGGACAGACAGACAGACAGACAGACAGACATTCCTGCTTTATTATATAGATGAGGTGGATGATCAATTGGTAGATTTTGTGATCTTTCGATTTGGTACTTTAGCGATGTATTCTGGCATATTTTTCAATTTTGTTAGTTATGAAAACGTCCAAGAATAAAAGCTATGTCTTTTAAAGGCTTACGACTTCACTTTATAGTAGCTTTTCAGCATAACATTTTGTACACATTTGATGGGGTGGCCATTTTGTTTCCCATGCCATCCTGACATTTGATTACTTCCAGACTCCATACACTCACATATTCAAAATAAAAATCTTGCGTTTTTAGCACTATTATGAGTCTCTTGATTGTAAATCTCAGTGTTCCTCTACTTGGTAATGTAACACACACACACACACCACACACACACACCACACAACACACACCACACCACCTGTATGGGCTTGCTGATCTGCTTAGACAGGCATTTCTGGCCATCATGTATGTTGCACCTGTCTCCACCAGGTGGTTGGTGGCAAGATGACCGATTCGGGAAAGCTTTGTGCCTTCATTACTAAGGTGAAGAAGGGAAGTCTGGCAGATGTCATGGGACAGCTACATCCAGGTACTGGAGATTCGATCATAGATTGTGTTGGGACTTTTAAAACGTGGAACCTGTTCTCATCCTGTGGGAATTTGGGAAATGGAAAATGTTATTTTACCTTGAGATCTTGGAGATGAAATCCAATTGGATTGGACATCGCATCATGTTTGTTATGTTACTTAGGTGATTCTAGCTGCAAGTTCCACTCTATTCCCCACTTGTATCCAATAGGAACAGTAAAATGCAAGGAAACCTAACACAGGTGGAGGTCATTCAGCCCATCATGCCTGTGCAAACACCATACTAATTTATCTACACAAGGTACAAGGAAGAAAATGCATAATTTTTTTAAATTAATTTATTTTGTATATTAATTTTATTTTTTTATTTTTTATTTTTAAAAGTTTTTTCTGTTTTTTTCCTTCTTTTTCTTCTTCCCCTCAGGGGAGGGGTCATGCGCTTGGTTAAAAACATACAATATCAACCACACAACAACCCTTGACAAAACCCACACCAACAGCACTGCACACATGCACAAAATCACCCATCAATGCTCAAACTACCAAAAAATCCTGTTAACATCCTCATACCCCTCTATCTCCATAACTTCCAGGTACATATCTAATTCTAATTTAAACTTATCTACTGTTTCTGCTGCCACTACCTTTCCAGGGAGGCCATTCTATGCATTAACTACTCTCTGAGTGAAAGTCCCCTGCCTTACTACCGTCTTAACTCTCCTCTTCCTTACTCTCAGGCTATGGCCCCTGGTCATATCACCGTCTACTCTGTTGAATAATTCATCTGCACTTATTTTATCTCTACCTTTCATTATCTGAAACATCTCTATCATATCTCCTCGTAACCACCTCCTTTCTAGTGAATAAAGCCCTGTCTACTTGTCTCTCCTTCAATAGCTGAGTCGAGCGAGGCCCGGAAATCAACTAGTAGCCCTGCGCTGAACCCTCTTGATGGCATCTATGTCCTTCCGGAATTGTGGTGACCAGAACTGCACACAATATCTTAGATGTGGCCCTCACTAAATTCCTGTGCAATGTACACCACCTCTTTGATTTATAAATGATCCCCCTCAAATACAGCCTAAACATTCTTTGCTTTACCTATAGCTGCCTGGCATGTGCTCGCGTTACCTCTCATATCTATGACCACACCCAGATCCTCCTCCTGTGTGACACGCTCCAAAATTACCCCTTGCATCGTAATCTCTATTTCATTGTTTCTTTCCCATTCCAACACCTTACACTTACTCTGGTTAAAATCCATCTGTCAATCTTTGCCCAATCTATGCAAGTATCAATACTTTCCTGAATCTGATCACCACCCCCTCTACTATCCACCTTACCTCCAATCTTTGTGCATCTGCAAATTTGGAAAAGCTAACTCTTTAACCCATTATCCAAAATGTTGATGTAAATAATGAATAGTAATGGTCCGGAGTGCTGATACCTGAGGTACCCCACTATTTACATCCTCCCAGCAAGACATCCTTCCACTCACAGCCACTCCCTGCTTCCTACACAAGCCAGTTTGCAATCCAATTAGCTACCCTGACCAGCCACTCCACAAGCCCTCACTTTGGCTAACAACCTCTGATGTGGTACCTTATCAAATGCCTTCTTAAAGTCTCGAATAAACTATGTCCACTGCCTTTCCATCATCCCCCAATCAGACACTGCTTCATAGAACTCTAAAAGATTTGTTAAACGGGAACTACCTTTGATAAAACCATGCTGACTACCTTTAATTAGTTGTATTTGTTTAATGGTTCTCATTGGTCCCTAATTAATGCTCCAAACACTTACCCCACAACTGAAGTCAAACTAACAGGTCTATAGTTTCCCAATTCTTCTCTGGATCCTTTCTTAAATAATGGTGTTACATTAATAATGGTCGGGTAGGGTCAATATTTTGCTTGGAGCGGATCAAAGGTATAGGTATGTTGTTACCTTGTAAAAATCCAATTGGTTGCATGTTGCTATTGGAGTGGTACAGATCTTGGGATCAGGTGGTCATCTTTATTTTTTTTCATGCACAACCAGACTGATATAAGATGCTTCCCTGGCACCAAGAAGCTTCACTGCTCTTTGCCCTTTCCTGATGCATCTTTCTTACAATTTATCATGTAACTAAGTGTCGGACTTTCACGACCACATTCCCACTGATGTTGGTGCAAGTTGCCATTCCAGGTGGATAAATGTGAGTGAATACTGAATTTTATACACACCAGCTGTCTTATTTTGTGGTTTAAATGATGCTGACAGCAAATCCTCTCATTCTTCCTCTCACTAAAAACTACTTGGTGTTCTTTTGAAACAATAACTTTAAAAAACACCTACGGGGTATCTATTTCTTTATGCCGAATGTATGGAACAGTACCATGATGAATTGTCTTCAAATCTCGTTTTTTTTGAATTTACAATATCCATAAATGGGGGCATTCAAGCCATTAAAGATGAATTTTCCATCTGCCACAGGGCTACGGGTTAAAAACTTTCTTTAGTTTTTTTTTGTCCTTCAAGCAATCGTTTCTGGTTGTCGGGGGGGGGGGGATATTTGTAGGCTTTAAAGTACTAAATATTTGCCTAAACAAGTGGCCATGTACAAACTACGTATTAGGGAAGCGTATGTTGTGAAAAAACATCACAAAAAATATAATAATTTGGTTTGAGAAGTTGGGAAGGAGAGGGAGGAAGAAGGTTATTGTTGCTGGTGAATGCAAATTTGACTGGGATATGATTCTGGATTGAGCCCGAAAGTTGCATCATCACCGAGACACAACTTTGCCTCCGATGCTATGCCCCCTATAGGTTAGAGCATGAATTTTTAAAATTTGTTCGGAGTATCAGTGATAACTCGCCTCCTCTTCGTGAAAGTCACCTTGAGATATTTAATGTCAACCAACTAATGCTAGCAGATGGGATACCTAGTCTAACATCCATTTGAAGGACAACACACGTTGCCGAATCACCTGGCCTGCAAAACACAAGGATGACAGGTTATAGCTCAGTCGACATTCAAACTCAGGCGAGACAGCTGAGAGAAGAGTGCACGTACCTTTGGCTATCCTGTCACCCCAAGAAAATGGTAAGGAGATTGGAAATTAAAGGACTGATGGTGAGGGAAGGGAGGAAAGAAAAATGTATGTTATATCTGTTTGGTAGAAAGAAACGTTAAAAAAAAATTCCACCATTTTTGCTTATGTAATTCGTCGATTGCCTCATTGGATTTTTTTATTTTAAATTCCCCAGCCCCTCAACTCCTTTATTTATCTTGTAAATGGTGTGATACTGTCAGTGTAGTTGTACTGGAATAACTGATGAGACCAATTAGAGGCTATTTCGAGAATGCCAGGAAAGCTGCTGCAGGTTTTATTTTTATCGTTTGACAATATTAAATTTGCGATAAAGGCCAGGGACTAGAGGGGTGCAGTGTGCGGTGGGCCTCTTGGCCAGAACATGCTGCCACTCCAACTCATTTGCTGCAACGTTTTGGCAGATGTTCAAGGAGCTGCGTGTGGTTTTGCATTACCGCGGGCAATCCGCCAACTGCGGTTGCTCATTGCCCTGGGATGCATGTTGACTTGAATTGCTGAGTTAAAAATTTTTTTTCCCTCCTGCAGCTTGAATTGCATCCCGCGGGTTTTCTATCGACTGTCGTTGAATGACTGTAAAAACATCCAGATGGCAGTTTTCTACTCTGCTTGGATATTTGCTTGTGTTTGTAAAGTGCCTTTTGCTGTATTGGGCTTACGGACAGTGTTTGCATTTCCCTTTTTGAGTATTTGATGGGAACCAAAGGGCTATTTATTCCTTGAGTTTTCTTCTTTAATTACGCTTTCCAAACACACCTTTTTGTGGCTGACAAATAAAGGGAAACGAAACATGAATTTGAAAAAAATGAAGAATTACCTTTGTGGATTTGTGATTGGCTAGAGAAAAGTATACAGCATTTTGCAGCTAATCACAGGCCCCAAAAAGTAAGACAAAGCCTTCACAGAAATGACAAAACTGGAGGATTTTATAACAGTTCTGATGATTATCGTTTTTTTTTTTCATTTTTCATTCTTTTGTGATGGGCAGCAAATGGAATTTCTATGGAGGCAGCAGTGTCTTAACTTTGTGGGTCTGTGATTGCTGTGAACTGTCACATGCTTTTACAGTCAATGACAGACCTGCAGAAGTAAGACTCGGCTGCTGACGTGCAAATTGCTCGGAAATTCGTTAAAGTTACATTTCTTGCTTCAAGGTGATTTTTTTTTTCCTTTCCTGTTTTCAAATGGGGAACTGTCACCTGACTATTTACTGCAATCCTCTCTGAGTAATTGTGACGTCACAGCAGAATTTTCAGAATCCTTTTTCAACACATCACTCGTTTTGATCATTGTACAGCACTGACCTCCGAGTAATCTTCTTCACGCCATCTGTCCTCTACACCAGTTACCCGCCAGCAACCGTTTCAATGATAACTTTCTTGATGTTCTTTCCATCTTTACACCTGATATCCAGGGATGTAAAGTGATAAATTTGCGAATGACCAGAACTAGCAATTATCCATTTATGAAATTTCAGTTTACCTTTAATTTACTCCTTAGATTGCAGTTGACAAGTTGTGATCAAATAACAATACCACACAAGTTCAGTAGAGATGAAAACTTACATTCTTGCTTTCACTGCCCTTTGACATATGCCATCACATCACCCGACAGGTGATAGTACCTACCTGGTACCGCTTAGCCATTCTAGTTCATTCATTTATGAGTATGTGGTATTGTAAAGTGCAATCTAAGGAGTCTATTGTATTGGAATTTGGAATAGTTCGTTGTTGTTGTTGTTGTTGTGTGTGTTTTATTTTTTTTTTACCAAACTGGTTCCTCAAAATGATTACAGGATCAGAAGCATCAATGTTGTGATTGATTTACTGGTATGAGATAATAATAATAATAATAATTAATAACTTGGTAGAGTGCATACCTCTGTCAGGCTGAACATTTTACATTTTGTATCCCACTGATGGGCCAGATCTGCATCCGGTCCTTCACCAAAGTCTAATCGGCTTGTTCTTGTTACCTATCCAACTAATCCATCAAGTTTTGTCATAATCAGTCCAAAAGTTTTTGAAATATAGTTTTTGACCCCATCTCTAAATTATGACAAATCACTTAAAAAATTCTCGTATCTGAATCCGGATCTGGATCTTTACCAAAATTGAATCAATTTGTTTTTATTGCACACCTAATCTGTCCACCAAGTTTTAATCGAATCATCCACAACTTTTTTTTTTTGTATACCTTGTCGAGGCTCGTGTGAGAGCTAACACACAACACACAGCAAGGGGGGCATGAGACAAGAGGGGAAGGAGAGGAAGGACAAAAGTGGGGAAAAGACATTAGGAGATCTGTGGAAGGGAGAGGGATGGGCAGGGAACAATGGGGAATAGAAGATGGACATTACAGGGACTTTCAGGAAGGAAAGCAGGGAATTTGAAGGAGGTGGTTGGGTGGATTATCAGGGTAGAAAAGATCGAGGATTTGGATGGGGGATGATAGAGGTGGTGGAGAACAGCTGTTTTGAAGGCCTGGAGGGAAGAATGGGAAGAATAGAGTGAGGGAGATTATTCCAAAGGTGAGAAAAAGAGAGATGAAAGAGTGAAGGGGAGCAGTGATTCGTGATTTTGGTAAGTTTACCAGAAGGGGGTTGTTGGCGGACCTTGAGCGCCCTGGGAAATGTGGTGGGGACAAATCACAGAGAGAGCAGGGGGGGGAGGCTGGAGAGGAGACGGTAGAAGACAGAAAGACCACCGACAACCTGCGGTGAGAGTGAGAGGACCAAAGACTCAGCCTCATTGCGGGAGATGCAATGATCGAAATGCCTTGGTTTCCACAGCGTGAAGCCGACAAAGGTGGGAGGCAGGAGCACCAGCCCAGGGGGAGAGCAGTACTCCATCAGGTGCGGACAAAGCTTTGTAAGTGGTCGGAGCTCAGGTGGGCCGAGGAAGGACTTTGCACATGGAGGATTCCCAGTGGCGACTGGCTTTGGAGGCGAGGTTTGAAATGTGGCTTTCCCAGGAAAGTCATGGCAGATAGTGAGACCCAGAAGCTTGAAAGAAAGGACTTCTTACTGAGGATTGTTGAGAAAGTGGATGGGGGGGTTTTCTAAAGGGTCCTTTCAGAGAGACATAGTGAGAGTGTGAGATTTGTCCGGATGAAAGACATGTTCCAGTTTGCCAGTTGTGATTTTATCCAGATCTGCAGTGAGCGAAGAGCTGCTGCTTGCCGGTCTGAGGGATGACCGATGGTACGGCAGAGGTTTTTGAGATATCATGCTGTATCGTTTTTAGGGCCCGATCTCTCAATGGTGAGGAATCACTTAAAAATTAAATAATTCTCGTGTCCGGATCTGGATTCGCATCTTCACTGAAGTTGAATCGATTCTTCCTTGTCACACAACCAACGTGTCCACCAAGTTTTGTCCGAATCCATCCATGACCTCTTGAGGTATCGTGCTATAAATCATTTTTGGCCCTATCTCTCAATAGTGAAGAATCACTTTTAAAAAACTATAATTCATAGAACACCTTACCCCATCCAGTGTTAAGTAAATAATAAAATTGAAGAAAAAGTAATGATTTTAAACATCATGTAAAAAAAAATTCCGGAAGCTTGGCACCGTTGATGCAGTCTTCTGCACCACCTTGTTTGTATAACATGTCCAAGTACTGTTAAACTGGAGGTTTCTTTTGGAAGCAATAAGAAGGTGATTTGTGTTCCAGTGTTCAAGTGTATGATTAAATTTAAATAAAATAAAGATTGTAATGGTCGAAAAAAACAATTATGGCAATTCCAGAAGTTTTTTTTTTGGTAGTTGTGTGCCATGAATGTGATAAGTGTGGTAGCAGCGTGGTGAGCAGAATGAAGGTCTGAGGTGAGACGGCAGTTGAAAATTGGCACGTAGTTTTGAATGAAATATTTGGCACACAGAATGATGTATATGAAGCGCCCGCTGTTCTGCTCACTTGATTCCTATTGCATTGTGTGCGTGCTTGCTTGCGTGTTTCGTGAGAGAGACAAAGCGGGGCAAAGGAGTGGCAGAAGTGCAAGGATTGAAGATTGGAGACATAACTAAAAGAGCCATAAGCAATGCATCTCTCCTGTAATATATCACTGTGAGGTTCGACCTTCCAGGCAAGGAGATTAATCACAGCTCACACACGCGGCCTTTAGGATCACCGCCATTGTCGCACCTCCCTGACGTCACCCCCCGCATGCCCCCGGCCCGAACCACCGATGACGATAGGGGGCGTATGCCTTTTTAAGCTTAAACTTGCAAACTTACCATTCATCCAAATACACTCGTAACTCGGGGCACGCCCTCGTGTAGCATTTGCACAAAAATCATCCGTCACAAGATTATGCCTTAACCACTTTCCATAACATAACAGTTTGCCTTCAACAACAGGAATACCAAACATTGTGAGTAACAGTACCACCAAATCATTGATGAAAGCTAATTCCAAGTTAACTTGTATGCACACTATTCACAAGTCCAAATTATTAGGAGGTCTTCTGAGGCAGGAAGAGGCGACGGAGTACCCGCTCTTCCAATGGTGCTACAGGAGGTGGTGGTTCACATTCCTCCACAGCAGGAGCACCCTGAAAAGGTTCTCTGCAAGAGCCTTCTGGAGTGTTGCCCTCTGGAATGATGTTTGCAGGCCTTTCCCATGTGTTGGCCTCGACGGATGGTTCAGATGGACCAGATACATCATTGGTTACATCACAGGTTGACAATCTCACATGATCCACATGTCTCCTCACATTCCACCTATCCAAGAGTTTCACGATGAGGAAAGAACCAAATTTATCTCCAACAGTTCCTCCCAGCCAGGGATTATCACCTCCATAATTGAGCACATAGACACGATCTCCCACACTAAAAAGTCTCACCATGGTGTGTCTGTCATGCCAGGACTTCTGCTTCGCCTGCACTCTGCGAACCTTTGCAGACTCATCTGGCTGTAATAGGTCAAGATGGGTCTTCAGCTTCCTTCCCATCAAAAGCTCTGATGGTGCTCGCCCAGTGGTTGGGTGGGGTGTTATACGGTATTTGAAAAGGAATCAGGTCACTTTTGACTCAATGCTACCCTGTTTGAGCTTCTTCATACCACCCTTAAATGTTTGTACTGAACGTTCAGCCAACCCATTGGACCCTGGATGGTCTGGAGCTGAGGTGAGCTGGATGATTTTATCGACATCCACAAACTTTTGAAATTCTGTACTAGTGAATGATGGTCCATTATCTGACACCAAAGTTGTGGGTAACCCATGTGTAGCAAATGTGGTTCTCAATTTACCAATGGTGGCTTTGGATGAAGTTGTTGTCATGGGATGCACATCCATCCACTTGGAATAGGCATCAGTAATGACCAGAAACATTTTGCCCAAAAATGGCTCGGCATAATCAATGTGTATGCGCCCCCAAGGTTTCTGGGGCCATTCCCAAAGATGCATTGGTGATGATGCAGGCAACTTTGCGGTTGCCTGACACAAATTGCAGTTGTGAACTGTACTCTCGATATCTAAATCGTGATTCGGCCACCAAACATAGCTCCTCGCAAACGCCTTCATTCGCTCCATTCCTGGGTGTGCTTCGTGAAGCATTTCCTACCTGGTGGGGGAAGTAAGACCCTACTACCCCACAAGATCACACCATCTTGGACACTCAGTTCAGATTTGCGCAGTGAATACGCCTGGAGCCTTGTATCTGATGAACCAGGCCAACCATTCGTTATGCAATGGTACACGCATGCAGAACTGGGTCATGATCCATCCACTGACGAATCTATTCAGCCATTACTGGTGAAGAATCCAGGAATTCCATGAGGAGTACCGTGTCTTCAGGAGTGGGCACAAATCTGGCGCTTTCCTGAAAAGGCAAACGACTCATGGCATCAGCATGCCCCATATCCTTGCCTGGCTTGTGCAAGAAAGGGTAATCATGTGCCACCAGAATTAGTGCCCAGCGTTGTATCCTCAAATAAGTTAACACAGGAACTCCGTTGGTAGCACTGAATAAGGACTGCAGTGGCTTGTGATCATTGGTGATTTCAAAATGCCGACCAAAAAGGTATGAATGGAATTTCTTCACCCCGAAAACCACCGCCAAGCCTTCTTTCTCGAGCTGTGAGTATTTTTTCTCTGCAGATGCGAGGCTGCGTGAGGCAAATGCGATCGGTTTCTCGGTTCCATCCGGCATACGAGACAAAACTGCCCCAACGCCGTATGGTAAGGCGTCACATGCAAGTAGTAGATCTTTCTTTGCATCATAATGCACCAGAACCTTGGAAGAATTTAACAATTGTTTTGAAGCCTTGAAAGATTCATCTTGCTTTGGTCCCCAA
>CM068962.1:84366956-84405968 GCA_035128595.1 Eptatretus atami | reverse complement strand
TAGGGCTGGGAAAAGAAACTCATTTTAATAAATTTAAAAAATGGAAAAACCAGAAGGCGTGATATCAGTAAAACTTACACGGTTTAAAAAAAGAGACTGATGTAAAATTTATCAAGCCTTGCAAGCGACAAGTTATTTAACAGGCAATGGCACCAAGTAAATTGTTGAGCATTCCCGTGCTGTAGTCACCAAACGTCAAGATCGTATTGTGACAAAAGCATGGACAAAGACCGAGCACTATCTGGATGGGGTTCAGGGCTGTTCTGATCTTTATCTGGGTCTAATGTACAATTAAAATCACCACCTAAACACAATAGGGTATTGGGGTAAAGATGATTAAGGAAGGTAAAGGATTCAGTGAAGAAAGTTGCCCTGACTGCTGTCACTTGGGGCATAAACATTGGCAATTAATATCTGCTGATGGTTATATACAAAATCAATTGCAGCTAAATATTCAGGTTCAATTTCATTAAAAGCAAGAGAGGAGATGGGAAGATCTGCAGAAATATAAAAAAACAATACTGGCACGCATGGAGGCCGTGCTACTAATAAAACCAAGTGCCTTTCAACTTCAGCCTCCAATCCATCATTACGCCCTCTGTTTATATTCAAATTTGTTATAATCATTAAAGAAAGGAAAGGGGGGGGGTGGTCAAGGAATGTTTATGCATTCAAATGCTTTCTTACTTTAAGAATGTATTTTTTCAATCTTTTGCAAGAAGCGCTAGAAATGACAATAGCTTCCAGGCTCTTAATGATTATTTATGCTTTTTGGACAAAGGTACGTAAGTTGGAGAAAAAAAAAATCATTTAGGTTTACTCGCTTCTTACGAGTAGTTTTTTGTATAAAAAAAAATCTAAGATATCGGAAATAGAAATTGCAGCATCAAGACTACTATCAGGGGGAAAATGCTCCTCACCAAATGCATTTGACGGAAGAGAGGAGCAACCGTCTGAAGCTTAGTCGTCATTTTCATCAGGACCTTCGCCCGTTTGCTCAATCTCCATGGTTGATTCAGGAGGGGGAATAAAAGATACAGGAGGGGCACTCTCAACAGTCACATCCCTTTGATGTATTGTTAGCTATAATGGTAGTGATGTTATCTCTAGCAGAAGTACTGCAAGTTTGAGGTAGCTCAGAGAGTATGGGGGCAGTGAGTCCAGTCTGGGGGGCACTGGTAGTAATAGTTGGAGCTTGCAAACCAGGGAGGAGGAGGACAAGACGAATCAGAAGGGGCAAGGGGAGGGAGGGAAGAGCAAAGGGGAGGGGAAGGAGGAGGAGCAAGAGGAGGGGTAGGAGGCAGAGAGGGATAATGGGAAGGAGAAGGAAGATAAGAAAGAGGTGGGGTGAGGGAGTAATATTAAGTCATTACATTGCATTTTAGAGGTGCCAGGTGAATCAGAAGAGGAACCTTCTGGTGAAACAGGAGCAGATGGGGTCTGTGCTGTGTGGCGAGTCCCCATGACCACTTGTGCGAAGGAGCCGCTGGAGCAGCGAGGATTTTCAATCTGGTTTCAGCAGTTCTTTGAGAAGAGGAAAGAGGTCTTTTGGTGCTTTTATTGATAACAGCAGGAGCAGGTGCTTCATTGGAAGCTTCTGCTTATGTCTTGGATGTATTATCTGAGATGGGGAGTTGCTGGAATGAGGAGCCTTCGTTAACAGTTTGATTTGACATATCTTTGGGGCACGATCTTTTTACATGGCCAAATTAACCACAACCATAACACACAAGGGTTTCTGTATTGGCATATCCCATATAAGTATGTCCCTCAATTTTAAAGGGAAGAATTGCCTTGAACTCTGAATCACCTGGTGGCAAGATCATCTATACAATCTGACGAAACGACATAATATGTGTTTTAACTTATCATTCCGATTACGAAACAGAATCATTGTTAATGGAGATACAACCGTACCGTATCTTTTCAATTGGGTTACAGTTTGATCGCTTTTAACGAAAGGTGGGAAATTTGAGATCAGAACTTTTTTTCAGGGGTGTCCAGAGGGGAAAAGGGAACATAAATATCGGGGTCAAAAAAACAGTCCACACTCCACGAGTTGAACAACCATCAGGACTTCAGAAACGAAAATAATTTGTTTGTTCATACGGGAAACCGCCTTAACATTTTCAGTCCCAATGATCTCACAGACAACAATTAACTTCTCCGTGTCAATCTCCAGCAGGGAAATGCACACATTTGAAGTGTTAGCACTTCAAACGAAGCATACTGCGAACTTTGACCAGCCATGACTCTTCAATATGCTTGGTGTTGGCTTAATGGTTAGGGTGGTGGGCTTGGGATCCTAGGGTCCTGAGTTCAAATCCCACTCACTGTTGAATTAATACCAGGTGGGGTTAACTCAACCTGTCATCCTTCCAAGGTCGGCAAAATGAGTGGCGGCATGCTGGTATCCTGTGTTGGAGTGTTGATCTGTCCAGGATTGTGCCCAATAGCCAAGAGACTGGCCTTAGCCTTAGTTATTTTATAACTTGGTTTACGCAATTCTTCAGCTAAAATGTAGGGTCGGTAGGTCGAAATATAAATATAAATATAATTTCAATTTTTAGAAATTATATATATTTTATGATTTTTTTTTGGATGTTCCATGGAAAAGACAAGGGTAGGTGGGGGGAAAATAAATATAAATCCCGGACCAGGAGGATCTAACAAAACATTGAAGATGGAAGACCATTCAAAGCAGATGCCCATGTTCACTGTATCATCTGATGTGAAAAACAATAAAGAAGGATTAAATCTTGTTTTTACAATATAGTCTGGCATGTTTTTCTTATAGAAACCTGTTGGATCATCAAACAAATGGAAACAATGCTGAGAAAATTACTGTCCAAGTCGTAGATGTGTGCGTGCACACACGTGCATAGTGCTGGATATGATTAAAAAAAAGGTGTCAACTAGGAGTCAACACGCTCAAAACGGTCAATCAGAGCCATAACCAGCTCTTACTTTTCAGTGGGCATCTGATCGTACCGTCTCCCCATCCCCATGAGCACATCAAAGGCTTATTTCTGGTCGTTGAAGGCGGAATATCAGCATCTTGCAGGGAAACTTTGACTTACTTGGCAGCGAAATCTTTCAATACGAACAGCGGTGTACAACTTTCGACGGAACAAAATCGACACGATCGAGAGTAGCCTGCGAATCATCCTGCTGCTGCACAGAATTGATGCAATCGTTCGGCCAGAATATTCGTCGTCAAGATGTTGTGTGATTATCACCAATACAGTCACTCAATTTATACCGCTGACATACTTCTTAACAATCACCTTCGCCCCAGAAACCACAGTCAATCTGAACCACACTGGCCACTGCTCAGACGCCATGAACGAAGACAACTGCGCAGTTTGGTTAAGGTGACTTGGCATTTTGGTGCGCGAGCACGAAATTATATTTTGAAAATAAATGCCGACGTTTACATTTCGGGTTTTGAAACTTTTGCACCTTCGGCGGAAAATGTATAAATATATAAAATTACCCCGTGTGGGGGTCACGGTCATCTCTATAATAAACAAGTTCTCAATGTTCAGTTATGACCGAAGACTACTGCGCAGCTCGAACTGCGCAGTTTGGTTAAAGATGACTCGGCATTTTGGCGCGCGCGCGCACGGAATTATATTTTGAAATAAATGCCGACGTTTACATTTCGGGTTTTGAAACTTTTGCACCTTCGGCGGAAATGTATAAATATACAAGGTCAGCTGCTATGCAATGACACCATTCACTAACTTTTACATGCCCAGTCGAGAAAATATAGCCTCCTGAAGGTAGGGCAGTTTTTGCAAACTTTGAAGTCACGTGCCGCGAAAACGAAAGCGAAATTCGAAAATCCGTCCGACCAAATTTAGATATTGTCCCATACATTCATATGCCACAATCAAATTCAAGATCGCTTGAGAAATGTAAGGAGATAGATTTTGAAAATCGTCATTTTCGCATTTTTTTGCCAACTTTGAAGTCACGTGACACGAAAACGAAAGCGAATATCGAAAATCGCGCCCGACCAAATTTAGATATTGTCCCATAGATTCATATGCTACAATCAAATTCTAGATCGCTTGAGAAATGGCGGAGGAGATAGAATTTGAAAATCAAAATTTTCGCAACTTCAAAGGCCTCTGTGACCTTGACCTTGACCTTCGGTGACCTTGAAAGTCATACCATCGTGTACGGCTCATCGACCTCTATCAGGATCACTAATGACCAGATCTCCCGCTTCAACTTCATTGTGAACGGACGGACGGACGGACGGATCGAAGGACATCCACACATATTATTAGGTCATGCTCGAAGAGATGACCTAAAAAGGCAAAAAATGTGTTTTATATTTATATTTCATTTCGGCAAAATATACGTCGACGGATCTGTAAACCAAGTTAAAAAATAACTAAGGCCTTAGGTAGCACCAATGCTCTGCACAGAGTATGGTCCCAATGGATGGATGGACTCTTCAATGGCCGGATGTACAAAAATACATCAGCTAACACTATTCAAACTTCAACAGGTCGTGAGAAAACGAGAACAATTTAAACGAAAGGAAAATGTATAATATATAAACGCGATAATCTAATTATGCACAGCATTATGTCGGTACAGCCACCGCCCAAAGCAGAAAGAACCTACCAAATACCATGGTAAGTGCTCTTCTCTCCCTATCATAACTTGGGGGGGGGGAGGGGAGGCCGGCACACAAGAGAGAGGTTAGGGGGTAGGGAAAGACAGCAAAAACGCTGCGAAGTAGGGGAGGGGAGAAAAGAGAGCACAATGGACAACACAGGGTTAACATACACATACACCAACACACCGCCATGACACTTACATGCAGAATGACTGACATCAGGGGGTGAGAGAGTGAGACAAACATATATATATATATATAATATATATAATATATATATATTATATATATTTGATACCTCCCACACTCCTCAAGCCAAGGAAGCTGCATAAAGCAACCAGGAAGGCCTACACAAGGTAAGCGCTTTGCTGTTACAAACCCTTCCCAGAGTTTCGCCACAACTATAAAGTCATTCACACACAGTACACATGAGAATCCCAATCCCAATCCCTGTATATATATATATATATATATATATATATAATATATATAATATATATATAATATATATATATATATATATATATATATATATACACATATATATCGAGTTTGCAGTTTCACCACGTGTCCTTTTTTTTTTCCTTTTCTCTTTTTTTTTCACCACAAACCTTCCAGGGAGTTCCCCAAATTCACCATTGTTGGTTTCATTGAAATCCTTTAATCCATTCTCAAGTTATAGCAGACAAACAAACAGACAGACACTGCTCATTTTATGCAAGAGAATTCCCAACCAGCAGATAACCCAGTTCCACCAGGCTGTTGTAATGGAATTTATTCTCAATGAGTGTGGAATATTTCAGGAGTTTGCTCGGGAAGTCTTTTGACAGGTAATATCATAGAACTGCGGAAAATCCGAGTCATGTAAAATATGTCTTTAAGTCGTCAACATATTTCTTTTTTCAAGTCCTCAACCCCCCCCCCCCCCTTTCCATCCCAAGTATTCAACCCCAAACCCTCTCCTCCCCTTTCTTTCTCAATTCCTCAACTCTCCCCCCTCCAAAATCCCAAGACTTCAAAACCTCTCTCCCAGCATCAGTCCCCTCTCTGCCTCCTCCCCACTTCAACTTTTTTTTTTGTATACATCGTCGAGGCTCACATGTGAGCTAACACACAATGCACAGCAAGGGGGGCATGAGACAAAGGGGTGGGAGAGGGAAGGACAAAACAGTGGGAACAGAGACCTTATGAGATCTGTCGAAGGGAGAGGGATGGGGCGGGAACACGGGGAATACAAAATGGACACCACAGGGATTTTCAGGAAGGAAAGCAGGGAATTTGAAGGAGGTGGGTTTGGTGTGGATTAATGGCGGTAGAAAAGATCGTGGTTTTGGATGGGGGAGATAAGAGGTGGTGGTGAACAGCTGTTTTGAAGGCCTGGAGGGAAGAGTGGATGAAAAGAGTGTGGGAGTTTATTCCATAGGCAGGAAAAAAGAGGAATGAAAGAGTGAAGTGAGCAGTGATTCGTGATTTTGGGAATTTTTTCCAGAAGGGGGTTGCGAGAATACCTTGAGCTCCCTGTGGAAATATGGGGGGGACATATTGCAGACAGAGCGTGGGGGGTGGGGGGGGGGGAGACACCGGTGAGGAGACAGTAGAGACAGAAAGACCACTGACCTGCCTGCGGTGAGAGAGTGAGAGGCCAAAGACTCAGCCTCACCGCAGGTAATACCAATGATCCTAAATGCCTTGGTTTGCACAACGTGAAGCCGAGAAAGGTAAGAGGCAGGAGCACCAGCCAGAGGGGAGAGCAGTACTCCATCCGACTGCGAAAAAAGCTTTGTATCTGTTCAGAAGCTCAGGTGGGCCGAGGAAGGACTTTGCACGAGGAGGATTCCCAGTCGGCAACTGGCTTTGGTGGCCAAGTTGGAAATGTGGCTTTCCCAGGAAAGATCATGGCAGATGTGAGACCCAGAAGCTTGAATGAAAGGACTTCTTCCAGGGATTGTTGAGAAAGTGGATGGGGGGGGGGGGTTCCAAACGGTCCTTTTGGAGAGAAATTGTGAGAGTGTGAGATTTGTCCGGATTGAAAGACATGTTCCACTGTTGGACCAGTTTGTGATTTTATCAATCTGCAGGAGCGAAGAAGCTGCTGCTGCTGGTCTGAGGGATGACAGATGCTAGGGCAGAGGGTGGAGTCATCAGCAAAGAGATAAAGAGGATTTTCCAGAGAGTCGGAGAGATCATTGGTGAAAACCAGAAAAAGAACAGGGCCAGAACGCTGCTTGAGGAACTCAAGCCTGGAAAGGAAGAGGGGATGAGAGAACTCCATTTCGGGCCACACGTTGCTGCGACAGGAGAGGAAGTCTGTGAGCCATGAGTGGAATGGCCTTGGATACCATGGGAAGAGAGTTTGGTGAGCAGGGCAGGGTGCCAGACCGTGTCAAAATCATGCGATATGTCTCGGGTTTTGGCTCTGATTTCATGTCTGGCATTGATTACCTCCATCCATTGTTGGGAGAGCAGAAGCAGCATATCCAGTGTCGAGTGACCTGGTCTAAAACCAAATTGATGATGGAAATCAAGCCATTGGAGAAGAGGAAGGATTATTTGTCTGAGGCGATGATGGATTCCATAACCTTACTGATAATTGGGAGAAGGCTGATTGTGTGATTGGTTTTATTCTCTCCTCCCCCTTTCTTCTTCAAATCCTCAACTCCCCCATCCCCCCAAGCCCCAAGTCAGCAAGCCCCTCCCAACGCCAAGTACTCAACTCCCCCACTCCGAGCTTCACCCCCCTTTCCCAAATCTGTCCCTTCTCTGCCCACCTCACTCCAACTATGTCATCCACTGCCCCCTTTCTTCTTCCAGTCCTCAACCCCAGGTCTGAAGCTCCCCCTTTTTTGTTCAAGTCCTCAGACTCCCCCCCCCCAACTCCCCCCCTCCCCAACTTCCTAATCCCAAGTCCACATAATCATTACTGACTGTGTTAAGACTGCTAAGTTTTCTCAGTGAAGTAAATGGACAAAAAAGTAATTATATGTTGGATGAATTGACTGAATAGTTTGTGGTTATATATATATATATATATATATATATATATATTAATTCCAGTCTGTGCATGAACCAGCGACTATGAGCAGAAACACCCTCTGTGTGCAACAAAAATGCACATACCTTTAAATTGCATGAATATCGACGTGTGTGCACTGTCTGGAACCAAGAGTTCTTCAATTCGTTATCATTCAGCATTATACATGCTTTGGTTGCGACGTTTACCCCATACAGACACAATCACTCAATTTGCATTTATTTAGGTAATGTAGATTATTTTCACTTTTCTCCCAGTCCATGCCCCCTTGATGTTTAACCCCTGAACCTTGAAGTTTCCTGTCAAAATCAGTCATTTTCACCCACAAGTGCTTCCTGACCTCTGACCGTGCTCTCTGATGCGGGGTCAGGGAGTGTGACCCTACCACCTCGGACTCGCTCTCACCACTAATATAAATCCTTGCCACTATCCCTTCTGTATTTTTCTCTGATAGAAGGTTAACACCCGAAACTTCAGCTTTTCCTTGCTTTCCACAGTGTTTAACATCCTTCAATCTACATTCTGTTGATGTCATCCAATGAGCAGATTAATTGTCTGAGAAACCTGGGCTTTCTGAAACATTTTGTTGGAGCACAGTCGTACACCCCGGATGGTCACTAAATTTTGTCAGCCACGGTCATTCTGAAAAATATCGATGAAAGAGAGAAAAAAGGATAACCGTTTGGCGACAGCAATAAAAATCCCATGAAGGAAATTGATTGCTGCAGGAGGTATTGATGATTCCTTGCATTGTACAGGAAGTGAACGGAAGATTCATGAAGTAAAGTTGCTTGCCTGACTTTCTTGCCTGTAAAGTTGCTTATAAAGTTGCTTGCCTTGACAAAAAATCGATTATCTAAAACTCCTGTGCAATAAAGCAAACTCTTTCAAAGGAGATACATTGAAAAATGGAAGTTGTCCCTTATGCATGGTTGTTGGCTTAACGGTTAGGGTGGTGGGCTTGGGATCCTAGGATCCTGAGTTTAAATATTGCTTATCTGTTGAATTAATACCAGGTGGGGTTAACTCAGCCTGTAATCTTTCTGAGGTTAGCAAAGTGAGTACCAGCTGCTTGGATGATTGGGCCATTTGAGTATCCTGTGTTGGAGTGGAGACCCATCCAGGATTGTGCCCAATAGCCCAGGAGAATGTTTTAGCAGCACCAATGCTCTGTGCAGAGAATGGTCCCAATGGAATTGAATGGAGTTGTGCCTTGTCATAAATAGTGAAAGTTGTGTTAGCTCTTAATATGCAGAAGTTTCACTTTGAGCTTTGTGTGTACATATTAACAGGGTAAATATTTGATCATGCACCACAGCAACATTATCCTCCGTTCAGCTCTCTCATGGACCAAACATAGCTCTGATTTAGTGGGGATTGCACCAATTGGCCTGGCTCTTGATGGCTGTGGTTGTCAACAGTGCTGACATTTGAAATATCTTTTTTATTGTTTTTCACTTTTCCCCTCGGGTCTGCCCATGTGCAGGTGATGAGGTTTTGGAGTGGAATGGAAAGTCGCTCCAGGGTGCATCCTATCAGGATGTGTACAAAATCATTTTGGACTCCAAACCAGAGCCACAGGTTGAGATGGTGGTGGCTCGGCCCACAAGGTAAGTCGTAAACCGTTGTTCATGTCGTCGGTACCCCATGAACTGGGATGTCATAACAATTGCATCTAATAAACATGACAATCTTCCAGACTCGTTTTTCTACAAGGATGTTTTGTGTTGTTGAAATTTATTGGAGCTTCTCATTTCATCAAGGTTCCATGTATGCCATACACCTTGACCGTTGTAACCCTTATTTTCTCAATGATTCCAACTGGAGTCGAAACTAAAATATACTTAAGAGTATCCCCAGTTTTTAATCCGTAGTATGTATTTTGCCCTGAATGTGCAAGCAAAGAAAAATCACACAAATCCAAACAATAATCATAACGACACTTCCCTTGAAGTCGGTGGGAAGGAATGATTTCCTAAACCACCCTTCTTCCTAAGCCTTTTTAAACTGCCGTTTCCTTACGCATGATTTATTTGGCAATGGTACTGCCGCGAAAATCTGCTGCTGAGAATAACCTGATTGGATCTTCGTCACCTGCAAGAAAATGAATGGAATAACCCAAACGGCATCCCTTCTGAAGTATTGCTAGCTCCGTAACAGTCTCATATCACACACATCATCACAATGAAGATTTAAAGTTACATGCCCGGGCAGTAAGGAGTGAACACTTCACCAAGGGAGCCATCCTCAAATTTAAAAGGCAAGAAGGAGCCTCAAGCCTCATTTGTAAGGATGAGGATTGAAAATAATTGCAGATTATTGATGCATTACAGGATTGGGGTGTCGGGGGAGTCATGCGGCATATTATGGGGATTAAAATAAATACAGTCAAAGTACGACCAGAAGCGTGCTTTTACACAGTGGAGATAATTCAATTATTTTTCAATACCGCTGATTATTCTTAATTGTGATTATGCCTCTTATGGAAAGAGAAACAACATGGAAGTGTCATCATATCGAGTTCTCAAGTTTTCAATAAATATTATGATAATGATCCATTGGGAACGATTTTACATCACTGAACAGAAATTCCACAACCGAGTCGGCCGACTTGTACATCTTCAAACGGTCAGATCGTGTTTGTGTGTGTGTGTGTGTGTGTGTTTGTGTGTGTGTGCGCGCGTGCACGCGCGAGTTGCTGTCGTTGGCTGCTATCTTCACACGTGTGCAGATTTCACGAGGTGGAATGGAGACCTACCAGGTCTCAAAGTCTCCACCTCCAAAAGTGTGTTGTCTGTGTCTGTGTCTGTGTGTGTTGTGCATTGCAGTTTCGATCCTGCCCTTGCTTGCAATCGGTATATTCCGGAGCTTTGTTTCATCCCGAGTGTGTGATTCGAGAAATAGCCCTAAACCGGCCCTTGAGATTTATAACCATCCGCTATTTCATTCAGCACAGCTGAGAAGTGTTAATTTGGAAGCATTTTGGGCATTATTATTTTGAAAGACAGGGCTGTAATTGTGGTGATAATAGTTTATATGCAGTTGTGCAAAATATCTTCCCCGCCCCCCCCCCCCCCACCCAACCACCACCCCAAGCTAGGCCTTCATCAAGGAAAGATTCCTCTGGGATGGGGAGGTTTGTGATGGACGGGGTGAGCCTAAAATTAGGCTGTCCTCAGCCTAAAATTGAAACATCTGTATTGTCGGCCGATGGCAAAGTTTGTTTTCCTAGCAGTGAGTAAAATTCAAGGTCCACCATTAGAATACAGCAATCCAACAGAGCACTTGCATTTTGAATTTGGATGACGAGAGGAGACGTCAATTTTGTCGTCTCTCCAGGGGCGAGAGGGTTAAAATTCCACCACCTTTCTTTCACCATAAAAGCACACCTTCCTGTTGAGAAAATCCTCTGTTCAGCCGTGTTGACAACTTCATAACCTTTGGGAGGACACTGCGACTAAATTAATATCATCGAGTGGCACTTGATTTTGGAGGAGAAGATTTATGGGCTGGTAGTCCTGTACATCACTTTGCCCTTCTCTTTATTTTTTTGCTGACTTTCTCAAGTAACTAAATAACTAACGATGCTGACTTGTTTTCTTTTTTTTATTCTTCCCTCAACAGGGTCATTCCAAGAATTTCTGAAGCATCAAAGAGAGCTCCTGAGTCAAGTATGTCCAATAGATAGATAGCCAGACAATTTGGTAGTTTTCCGCTAAATATATACTCACCGTATATAAATATATATATGGAGTTTATTTGAAATTGTTATTTATCTCTCAGACTGTAATATGCTTGTGGGACTAATCTTTGTGGAATAATGAGTTCTGAATTTTTTTATAGGTGGTGTTAATATTCTTCATTAATAGTGATCTAAGTTAGCTGATGGAGGTTTATTGTGCATACGGCATATCACATGAAGGATAGGGACATAAGGAGCTGGGCTTTTGCATGCATGGTATTGGGAGACGATGGATGACTCTGCACACTATGTGGGATTTGAACCTGGGATCCCAGCGTCGTGGTTGTGCATTTCAATGGGAACACCAAACAGGCTTAAAATGGTTTCCCCCAAAACCTGTTTTTCATGCAATTTGTGTTTCCAGAGCACTTGATATTTTGGCTCTTTGTCATACACTTTGCATGGTTATTTTTTTTTCCTGTCTCTGTGTTCTTGTAGAGTTGTCCAGGTGGAGTTTGCATGAAGCAACATGCATTTTTTTTCTTGATCATTTGCTTCTCGGGATATTACACTGATAGTCCTGTTGGTTGATGTTGCTGGGCCTGCAAAACAGCCGTCTTATCAGCCACTGCATCAAAGCATACGTCTTGGCTATAATCGTCCTATGTCTTTGAAGTCCTGCATTATTACTTCCCCTGTTCCAACTGCTCAATGTGGTTGGACATTTTCTTTTATTGTTTCTCCTGATTTCCATCTGTTTGGCTGACACATTACATTGTACACGTCTAAGCTTGTTGCCCAGTGTGGAATCGCTGTCATTTTGGGGCCAAATTGACATGATGCATTGTATTTGCAAACAAAAAGGAAATAACTGAAACCTCTACTGGTTTTGAAAGAAACATTTAATTGCAGTTTGCGAATGAGAGTATCAGGAATGCTAACAATGAAATTACTGCTGCACAATTTTTTCTTTGTTGAAAAAAGGTAGTTCACTCAGTGTAAGGCAGTTCTCTGTTTGGATAGACAGTTGTGATAAAAAAAATTAAAGTTTGCGAACCCTTTTGAATTTTCTGTATTTCTGCATAAATTTGACCTAAAAGGTGATCAGATCTTCATCGAAGTCCTAATATTAGTTAAAGAGAATCTGATGAAACAAATAACACAAAAAACTACTTTTCATGTATTTATTGAGCAAAATGATCCAGGATTCAATTTCTTTGTTGGAAAAAATATGTGAACCTTTAACATTCAGTAACCGTTGCCCCCCCCCCCCCTTGAGCAGCAATAACTTCAACCAAACATTTCTTGTAACTCTGATCAGTTATGACATCAGCTAGAGGAATTTTGGCCCATTCCTCCTTACATAAACGACTTCAACTCAGCAATATTTGTGGGATTTCTTGCATGAACTGCTCACTTCAGGTTCTACTACAACATTTGATTGGGTTAAAACTTAGCCATTCCAAAACGCAAAATATCTTCTGCTTCAGCCATTCTGTTGTAGATTTACTTGTGTGTTTAGGATCGTTGTCCTGCTGCATGACCCACTCTCTGTTAAGCCTCAGCTCACAGACAGATGCCCTGACATTCTCCTGTAGAATTTGCTGCTACAATGCAGAATTCATGGTTCTGTCATTGATGGCAAGCCGTCCGGGTCCTGAGGCAGCAAAGCAGCCCCAAACCATGATACTCCCACCACCATGCTTCATGGTTGTGATGAGGTTCTTTTGTTGGAATGCAGTGTTTGGTTTTCACCAAACATAATGTTTCTCATTTAAGGCAAAAAGTTCCACTTTCGACTCATCTGTCCACAGAACTTTCTTCCAATAGCCTTCCGGATCATCCAGGTGGTATTTGGCAAACCTGAGACGGGCAGAAATGTTCTTCTTGGAGAGCAGTGGTTACCTCCTTGCTATCCTCCCATGCACACCATTCTTGTTCAGTGTTTTCATGATGGTGGACTCATGAACACTGACAGCCAATGCAAGAGAGGCCTGCCGATCCTTAAATGTCACACTGGGGTTTTTTGTGAACACCTGGATTATTGTACACCTTGCTCTTGGAGTGATTTGTCTCAGAAAATTTGTTTTGAATTCTCGAGAAAAACTGGTTATGTCTTTCATCAACTGTAACATCTCTGTGTCCCTCGATCCACAGCAGTTTGCTTACAAACCTAATAGATCTGTTCATGATGCTATATCTCTGGCTTTGCATACTGCGCTAGAACATCTTGACAAGTGGAACACATGTCAAAATGCTATTTGTTTATTATAGCTCTGCATTTAACCTAATTGATAAGTGACAATGATGAGAGCGCTTACAGGTTGGGAGGTGCAGGATTTGGCAGTGAGGTGCCAAAACAATAATTTGGCCATAAATGTTAGCAAAACTAAATAACTCATTGTTAACTTTTGGAGGTATATCACAGGCCATTTTCCTATCACCTTCGATAAGGCAGCTGTGGAGGTTGTGAACAGCTTCAGATTTCTGGGCGTTCAAATCTCCGATGACATGACATGGTCCCATAACACCGGATCCATTATTACAAAAGCACAACAGTGCCTCTACTTTCTCAGATGGCTGAGAAAATTTGGACGGCATAGTTCCACACTTGTGAACTTCTATCTCTGCACAATTGAAAGTGTACTGACAGGCTGCATCACAGCCTGGTATGTCCATTCCACTGCGCAGGACTGCATGGCCATACAAAAGATTGTTCGGACTGCACAAAAAATCATACGTGCAGATCTTTCATCCATCGAGGATATTTACACCAACCGCTGCCACAGAAAGGCCCTCTGCATCATAAAAGACCCCACTCATCCTCCAAATGGACTGATCTCACCTCTGCCATCAGGCAGGCGGGTACCGTAGCTTCCGGACTCTAACCAACAGGTTTCGGGACAGTTTTTTTTCCTAAGGCTGTCCACATCCTAAATAGCTACTAAATTGGACTATGCTGATTCTCTGTTATATATAAATTGTAAAATGTTGTAAATTTGTCAGTACTGTGATAAATTTGTCATACTCTTGTTTGTTATATTGTTGTATAGATGTACAGTGTGTATAGAGTGAGAAGGCTGTTTGTGAATAAGAATTTCATTGTTTCTTAACCTTGGCTTTTAAACACATGACAATAAAGTGACTTGAATTGACTTGATTTTAGTTAGACGACCGCTCCTGGAAAGAGCAACAATGGTGTTGAATTTTCTCCATTTGTACACTATCTGTGTGACAGTGAATTACCTCTGCCACTGAAGGTGGATGGAGGTTATGTTTTCACCCCTATCTGTCTGTCTGTCTGTTTCTTGTCACAAAAAAAAAACAATTGACACGAATGTTGATCGCTTCTGTTTGTTTGTCTGTCTGCTCACCTTCAATCGCCTACAGGTCACAATTTTAAACTGATCTTCACGAAACTTCACCAAATGGTGGAATTGGTGGTCCGACAAAATTCTATTTATTTTTCAGGTCAAAAGGTCAAAAGATCGTCATAGGCCAAAGGTCAACAACTTTTTCAAATTATTTAAATCTTCAATTTTCATTCGATTGACTTGAAATTTGAAGAACATTTGCAAATCGCGTCACTGAATTCAACCAACTATTATTTTTGAGGTCAAAAGGTCAACACAGGCCTGATTTCTAAAATTGATGGGGCCAAAAACTATTTTCATATGTAGCTTTCAATGACATCTTGGATGCTGCTATCTTGTCTGTCCCAGTTTGTGGTGAGGATGTTGAGGTCACGGAGTGATTCACTTACCTTGGCAGTGAAATTCATGTCTCCGCTGGCTGTGAGCCAGAGGTCAATAGACGTCTGGGTCGTGCCTGGGGAGTCATGGATTCACTGGAGCATGGGGTGTCATGTTGTCGGTACCTGTGCAGGAGGATGAAAAGTAGGATTCTTCAGGTTCTTGGTGCTTCCAGTCTTGCTCTAGGGATGTGAGACTTGGACTCTGACCAGGGATCTGAGATGAGGCTTATATTCGTTTTGTATCAGGTTTCTTCGGAGAATCCTTGGCTATCGCTGGTCGGACTTTGTGTCCAATGAGCGGTTGCTGAGAGAGACTCAAATGAAATTTGTTACCTGCATAGTCCATGAGCATCAGCTGCGGCTGTATGGACATGTGGCTCGTTTTCCTGACGCTGATCCTGCTCACCAGATTCTTTCAGTGAGGGAGCCTCATGAGTGGAGGAGGCCATTGGGCAACCATGTGCCTCGTGATTGCAGCAGGTTGATCAGCATCTCAAGGAGATGGCGATGGGCCAGGCATCTGCCTGGGGGATGCCAGAAGGAGGCCCCTGGAGTTCTGGCGGAAAGTGGACACAGTGACGTGCTGCTCCGGCCATGCTCCCATACCTGACCTGACCTGAGCATTGACAACTCTTTTTCTGAGGTCCACAGAAATGTTCTTTATCCAGGCAACTCCGCTTCCCACAAACCAGTGTGGTGAAAACCAGACTCTGATGGTGACGAACAAAGTTTGTTTTTGAAATTGGGCAGGGCCACCCAATCTCACTCCTGATTGTCATCCCATTGATTGAAACACCTGACTGTAATTACCCCCTTAATTGAGCTGATTAACCTTGAGGTTCACATACTTTTTCCGATTAAGAAATTGAATGTTGGATCATTTTGCTCAATAAATATTTGAAAAAGTAGACTTGTTTTGTGTAATATTTGTTTAACCGGGTTCTCTTTGTCGATTATTAGGACTTAGATGAAGATCAGATCACATTTTCAGTCAAATTTATGTAGAAATAGAGAAAATTCTAATGGGTTCACAAACTTTTTCTCACCACTATATATACAAGGTCAAAGCTTGTGGAATAGTTATAACATTGAATGAATCAGGATGCAACAGAACAAAAGCAACAGTTGAGAGAGTGGGAAACACCAACAGCAGGGTTGAAGGACAAAATAGAGGGAGACATGAACAAGAAATGGGTGTGGGGAGGACAGAGGGGTATGGGAGAACACATGGGGTGGACAAGATGGATACAGAAGAATACTCTCGGGAAGAAAAAACTCGAAATTTGGAAGGAGTTGGGGTGGTTGGTGGTGGGATGGAAGGGGGGGGGGGGTGGGTGGGGTGGTTGATAGAGGCTAGAAAATATCATGGTCTTTGATGGGGGTGATCTGAGATGGTGGTGAACAGCCATCTTGAAGACTTGGAGGGAAGAATGAGATTGAAGAGAATGTGGAAGTTGGTTCCACAGGTGGGAAAAAGCGATAGATGATGGAGGTGAGCAGTGATCCTGTATTTTGAGAGTTTTGCCATAAGGGGGTTGATGGTGGACCGCGTGCGTCCTGCAGACACCTGGTGGGGACAAAGTATGGAAAGAGCAGAGGGTGTATACTTTGTGGTGTTCATATTTTAATCTCAATATCGTGTTTATTTGAATGTTATGATCCCAGATACCATTGCCAATTTCATTCAAAATTCCGCAGCCTTCGATTATGAATCCGCCAACTCACAAAATTTTGATATCCGAGTGGCCTGTGTGCATGATGAGGGAGGATGTCTTATTTCTGAAATTTATTGTGACAAATGCTGCCATTCTTGTGTCTTATTTTTAGGAAGTTTCCTTTTTTTAAATATATACTTTGATGTCCTTTCGTTTTGGCTTTCCATGTACCCTCGATTCACATGGGTAAACAAATTTGTAGATGTGTTTAACTGAAAATGCTGGCCATGTATGGCTCCATCTATATATCATTGATATAAAATGTTGGAGTTTTTAACCCCTTCCTCTCCCTGCCTTCACTCATGTTCGATTGTATGTTTAATATATTTCCCTTCCATCCCAATACTGCTATCACCTCCTAACCTCCTTTTCTTTTTATTCTTCATTCTCCTAAACTCACCTACCTAATCTCATTTCGTTTTTGCCAAATGCCTTTTTTGAATTTATTGCTCACACGCAAAATTATTTGCTACAGTACATATGACAATTAATGCATCATCAACTCACCCACCTATCTCTTTCCATCGTCAGTTACTGGAAAGGTTTCGGTCTCTTGAATATATAGGCCTCACCATCAGCCACGACCTCTCCTTGGCTGACTATATAGCAAAGCTGGCCTCCAAAGCTTGCCAAAAACTTTGCATCCTCCATCATTCCAAGTCATTCCTTGAAATATCACAACTACTAACAAACCTGCAAGGCCTTTGTCAGGACCTCATTAAAGTACTGCTCTCCCTGATGGGCTCCAGCCTCCATCATTACATCTGTTTCTCTGCAATTCTGCAGAATCTAAAGCTCCAACATTTATTGGCATCTCCCAGGATGAGGCAGAGGCACAAGGCCTGTTGCTCTCATTCCATTCCCCATCTCTATCCATGATATTTTGCACCACCATTAACTCTACCTTATCCAACCCTCATACTTGCAGGTCTCTGTTTCCTCTCCTCTTCTCTTTTCCTGTTCTTTGCCTTGCTTGTTGCATCCACCTGTTTCTCCACTCTCAATATCTTGTGTTTTTGCCCTCTTCCCCCTTCCTCTTCCATCCCCTTCTTCTTTCTATCCAAATAATATATTGGTCAAAGAAGATCTCACATGAGCAGTATCTCTCATTTCCCATTCAGGTTCCAGCTCCTTTGAGTCTCAACGATTACACGGACCTTCCATTTCCATCTCGTCTCCAACTAGTCCAAGTCTTCGTGATGTTCCTCAAACGCTTCCTGGAAAACTCTCGGTAAGATGCATTTGGGCTGTGGTTTTGACCTGTTGCACCAATCACATCCATTCTTGGAAATGATTCTTTCCATTCTTCTTCATCTTCTTAATCGTTTCTCATATTTTAGGACTGATGTAAAATCTCAGCCAGAGGAATCTTCCAGATAGTTTTAATTTTGCCTTCGTGAATGAAAGGGAAATTAAACTGAAATTTGTAAAATTGTGAATTACTATATGTGGTCGTTATTTAAGTTTGCACTTTGCGTCCTTCGATGAAATAATGCGCCATTTAAGCAGGAAATGAAACTTCAGTTAATTTTCTAGTATTTTCTGTGGATGCAACGTCTTACCTTTGTGGATTTCTGATTGATTGTAAATGATAAAATAATGTGACATTTCACAGCTAATCCTGGACAAGACAGAAGTTGTTGGTAAATTGTGTGAAGTTTCATTTGCTGCTTAATGATATACTCTTTTTCCTTTTGAAATGCAAGTTTTCTTTCCCTTTCATTTTTGACACTTTGTTGCTTTTCTTCTCCTGATTCGTAAGCTGATGCAGGACAAAATACCAAAAACACAAGTTTGTTGTTTCTTAGTCACCATTAAGCAAACGTGGTAACCAATCACTGGGGACTGTCCAACTTATGAACACTCTGCATGGAAACGTAAACTTTCATCTGGTCAAATAACCAGATTGTCTACTTCATTGCTCTCTACATACTCTACAATTAATGTGGATGACATTTTGAGCTCTACACTTCCCTCTTTACACATATCAGTGGTATGCAACCCCACCCCCCACCCCTCTCCCCCAATCTACTCCATTCCCTTATCTATATACTATGCAGGCAATCACACAGTTGTTTATTCGGTGGATCAAAACAACAAGACATTGATGAAAGTATGCTATCCACCATGGGAAACAAGGAGAAACTGACGTTTCTGGCATTAGCCTCTGCCACCCCCCACCCCATGTTGTATTATGCTTCTCCCAGGTCCCAGGGTGGACTGCAGGGTATAATTGTACAATTTATGTGTTGATTGTAACCTTTCAGAAGTCTCATTGCAGTGATTGTTGGTCCTTTGGATCCATGAGCAAATTTTCAACCTGGAAGCCTTCCAGCATGGACGCCTTGCACAAATCTTTATTTTCTCATGCGGAAAGGGTTGTGCTTATATTTTTGCAAGTACTTAGAGCCATTGATTTTCTCTTATACAAATGGAACGATACATTTCCCATATTTAAGGGGAGCGATTACGGCAGCACTCGGTGTATTTTAACTTTATTGAGCTGTACAATCTGCATAAATGCTCTGTTGTGTCCGGTCACTCTTTCACAACCCTAGTGGCACTAAAATCCATGCGGCAAGGTTATAACTCCCCATGGCAATAAAATATCGAATATTCTGGTGCAGGCATTTATGGGTTTGCATTTATGGATTTTCATGAGGTCACTACAACACTTGGAGACCAGGAAAAGTTTCCAATGAGGCTGGGTGCTCAACTCTGCTGGCATTGCACTTGAACAGTGAAATTGACGTTTGGTAGGTATACACTGTACCAAAGGTGCAGTTTTATTAAATTTCCAATAGAATCCCAAATAACTACAATACCGGCTGACTTTACTTCCCCAACTAAAATATGATGGTTTGGCGACCAGCTCACCCTCAACAGTTAGGATTGTTTTACACAGTGATTAAAACGAGGGGTAATGCAGGTGGGGAACGAGATCTAGCATGGGAACTAATATTCTTGGTGTAACCAGTGAAGTTGGTGTAACTAGGGAACTAATATCCATCCCTCCAATTGGAACCATACTCTGTGCAGAGCATTGGTGCTGCCTAAGCAGTCTCCTTGGCTATTGGACACAATCATGGACAGGTCACCACTCCAACACAGTATACCAGCAAGCTGGCACTCATTTTTGCTGACCTCAGAAGGGTGACAGGCAGAGTCAATATCACTTGGTATTAATTCAACAGCCGAGTGGGATTTGAACTCAGGATCCTAGGATCCCAAGCCCACCTCTCTAATCATTAAGCCAACACCAGGCATGAACTAATATGCTTCCCATCAGATGGACTGTTTAACTGTATAGTACACTCTCTCCCAGCTTAGTGTCCCAACTCCATTAATTCACCCCTCCCCCTCTCCTATTATATTATTAACGATTTACAAACCATTCCACCAAAATACAGCAGGCATGTGTATGGTGATTTTTACCATTGCCACCAAAGGTGGACTGAGGTTGTTTTCACCCTCATCTGTCTGTTTGTTTGTCGGTCTCTGTCTGTGAGTAGGATACCTCAAAAAGTTTTGGATGGATCCTGGCAAAATTTGGTTGAAAGGTTTGGTTACGTGACCAGGACAAATTGATTAGATTTAGGTGAAGATCCGGATCCGGATACGATAATTTTTAAATTTTCTCGTGGCTCTTCACCATTGAGTGATGGATCCAAAACGATATGGAGCATAATATTTCAAAAAGTTATGGAAGAATTTTGAGAAAACTTTGTGGATGAATTTGGGTCGGTGACGAGAATAAGCCGATTCGATTTTGGTTAAGTTCCAGATGCAGATCCGGCCTATCGGTGGGATGTAAAATGTAAACTTTTCAGCCTGACTGAGGTATGGGCTCTACAGTGCCATTCTCATTTTTCATTGTTTTTCTTAAAAGCAATTTTTTATGAGAATGAGTTGTGTGGAGCTCAGAGCTCCTCCAATAGCTCGAAGATAGCATTTGTACCTTTCTTTGAGCTGCTTCGCCTGGGTTTGATTCCTGAACCAACTACAAACTGTCAGCTAGGTGATTCATACAGACATGTTTGTGGATGCCACCAAGGCCCCTTTAGGGGTTATTGAAGCTACAACACAAAGGTTAGATTGTTGCATCATACCAGCCTACCTGTTTCCCATTATTCAGAAAATGTAGCACATGAGTTGCACTATAATATGACAACGCATTGTAAATACACTCAATAGTATGATCACACAGCATCTCAAAAACCCCGTTTGCAGCCAAGTAGCCATTAACTTGACTGCCATTCTACTTATACTTGCAGTCATTTGGCAGCCACACTGTCTTGTCAACATTTGCCAGGAGAATGAAAACCATAATGTCCCCAACATCATATTCTATTTTAATTCATTGTTATTTACAAATAGCTACACGAATAAGCAATCGACGGTATTTAAGAAATATTGTTGCTTGAGAGAATTTTACTGTAGTCCTGAGTAATGTCGAACCCCAAAAACTACCACTTTCACGAAGCTTCTGTTTGCCATGCTTTGCCATTGTCAGCATGAAAGGTCTGGTGGCAACACTGAGGATCTTTGTTCATGTGAGATGTCGTTGGCACTTCTTAGAAAAATGGCAAACCATCGTTTTTGCAGTTTCATCACAAAAATGAGGCTTTTTGATTAAGCTGCTTAAATAATTATCGATGACTCAAGAATGAGATTGCACTACAGCTCCGTGTATTTTCTGCTTCGATTCCCAGCCGTCTGGTTCGTTAATGACAGGAGGTACTGCACTGTGGACCATGCTATGTTTCACAGAAGACATTAAGCTAACAAGCCAGCCAGCTGTCCTATTTGCGATATTGATGTTGAAGGTATCGTGGAGGCTTTACGGAGAGTACACCTTTGGGCTGCTAACATGACAAAATTATCCAAATAGCTTGAGTTCACTTCCCCTAAATATAATCCTTCCTGGTCTATAACCGCTGCAGTGGCCACATACAAATCAAAGATTAGTGAATCATTAATGCATGCAATGTTGAGGCAGCTTCGATGTGGTAGGGCACTTTCAAGGGGTGTTCAAAAAGTTAGACGAGCAAGAAACTCATAATAGTGAAACATTCACAAAATTTTATTTATTTTATTTTATTTTTTTGTAAATATATATTTAGCTGGGCCGACAGGATACAATCACCTTTCATCTGTCTAGCTTGGTTTCAAATCTTGACAGCTATAAACTGCCACCCTGGTGTTTCACAGGCAGGGCGATTGATAAATGTGTGTGCCGTCCCTCGGATGGACGTTAAACTCGGCGTCCGGTCTGCCAGCATTAGTTGGTGGATGTTAAAGATCCCACGGTCGGTGTCCTTCACAAAGAGTAGGTGAGTTAATGCCAGCACCAAATTATTGCCCTGGCTACAGCTAGGATGACAATGGAAAACCACCAAAGATAACGCTTGCCAAGAGCCTGCTTTGACAGCACCAACACTGGAAAGAGTCTGGCACATTGATGATGATGATGATGATGCAGTATAATTAATAAGAAACCAAGTAACATTTAATTTACTGATAAACACCTCACCGTGCTTTGATTTTTTTTTTTTACTTTTTGGTGTCTTTTAAACAACTATTAAAGTCTCTTTTGTAAAGCTTTTTTTAAACTCCATATCTTGCACTGGAAATTGTCATGTTTGGTTCATCCCAGGAGTTTCTTGACCTCTCAGGAAATCGAGAGTCTGGTTCATGGTGTTATTTGTACTAACAGTGACATCCTCTAATCCTAAAGTCTCAGTATCTTTTTTTTCATGTTATTATTACGCAGATTATTTGGATGCATCATGGGTAGGACTCTCTGCAATTTACTATTGCGAAGTCGAGAATCAATGCTTGGGATATCTGAAGGTGTAGCTCTGACCCCGCATGCTCACCGACCCATAGCATGGCCTTCAGGTTGAAATGCACCTTGAGACATTCGCTCCATGTTTGAAATGGATGCCAGGCTTCAGTTTTCTATTGCTGTAATGTGTGTGCACCCTTCTTCCCAGATAAAGCTGCTGCACGACCGTGCCTCATCCCGCCTCGCCGTAACCGTGCTCTCTGCTACAGGAGTGCCTCCGCGGGACGACGGACAGGCACGCAATCTTTACATCAAGATTTACTTCCTGCCCGATCGCACGTACGCAGCCTGCAATATGAAATAACCCGTCTCACCACACATTTAAACAAGACACTTGTGTTATGCACATACATGCCTGCTCGATTAAAACAAAACAAAACAAAAAACTTTCATGGAACCACAATACCCACAGATCTAATGATGTGGTATCTAATGATGTGGACTTTGTTTCTACAGAATGCATTGCATGACACGGTAATTATGCACAGTTGCTGTGGTAAAACAATCATTAGCTGTCCTTCACTTGCAGGCATCGATGCTTTTGAACCACGGACGATGAGACGTGTAAATACCGGAATATTAAATCGGGAGTAGTGTCGCCTTCAGAGGGACAGTGTTTGAGATTAATTTTGATAACGGAACGGCAAAGGATAAGATGGTCCACTTACTGTTCCTGAAGATGATATTTTGGTTCTTCGAAGGATCATAAATTAATGATTGCTATGAATATTGCTCACGGGAAGAAGTGCAAATCGATGACACCAGCAGAACAAGTTTCTTTTTCTCCAAAATTTTGAACGATATAAAAAAGAAAATAACATTCGCTTTCAATCACTTTTTGGATTGTGACAAAATTTCCGTCTTTTGTACAAAGGGCTGGAAATGCCATCGGGATTCACTTCTGAGCTGAGTCGAGATAATTCTCTGTGAGATGGATGGGGAATAGAAAGTTATTGGTGACTAGTTTAACCACAAATGGGGTGTTCCACAATTATAAAATATTTACTTCTTTCCAGGGTACAACCAAATGAGCCAGGCAGGTACAGGGCAGAGAAGCCAGGAAAGTAAATTGCATTGATTTTGAACGACGGGATCAAGCGGCAGTTCAAATGACACACGTCATGTTAACGGCAATACCATGAAGCCCTTTACAAGATTCCAATTAAATTTTTTTTTTTTTGTACAGTCCATAATGTTTTTGTTTTTAATGAAAACGAATGACTTGCGATTGAAAAGGAAACATCAAACCGCTTCATCAAGCATTGTGACAGTCAGGTAGTAGCTTCGAAGGTGATAACAAACTACCAATTTATATAAATAGAAGGATGGTGTATGTTGATCTGTATGTCTGTCTGTCCATTTCCTCTCACCACTTTGCACATCATCACCAATTTTTGGAGGCTTACAATCCTACGTAGTTAGTCTTACAATTCTACTGAGTTAGTCTTACAATTCCACTTATGGCATCTCAACTTACAACAAACTCCTAAATGTATTCCTTTCAGCCAAGTTCCAAGACTCAAAAGTCTACTCATAAAGTAGACTTTTCTCAAAGCATTAGCTATGCTGGATGACACAGCATTCTGGTGGGCAGAGCCTCCAACTCAATTCTGTCATTGAATTGTTATCCCTGCACATGTAGTGAAAGTGCGGTTAAGCAATTGCTTTACTTTGTCTGTCTGTTGGTCTGTCTGTCTGTCTACAGACATCAGTCTATGATTGAGGAACAACAAAATTTAAATTTGATTTTATATTTTGCACACTGGAGAACACAAATTGGAACATGGGTCTCGGAACACAGACATGCAATTTAGCAGTACTTTGGCTCTGAATTTGGAAAATTGTACAGGATCTTGTCTGAAGTGTGCATGCGCACAGAGGAGTAGGGTAATTGTTTTACTCTCTCTGCCTGTCTTGCAGTCGAACAAAATTGAAAATCATTCCAAACAGGAAACATTGTTTTTAGGGACCTCATAAAGGACACAAACAACAAGCGCAAATAACTAATTTTTAACGTGTTAAATAAGGTGGTGTAAAAGACGGTGCATCAATAGCCGTAAACTTCTGAATTTTTTTTAAATCTTTACCTTCGCAAACTTTGTTGCGAAGGTTATGTTTTGATCGCTGTGTATTTATTTTATTTTGTGAATATGTGTGTTGTTTGTTGTTTGTTATTCGCATAACTCCAAAAGTATTGAACTGAATCGCAGCAAATTTGGTGGGATGATTGGTTATTATCCGAGGACCATTTGATTAGATTTTGTGGAGCGATCGGGTCAAAGGTCAAGGTCAAGGTCATGAAAAGGTCAAAATCGTCTTTTTACCATAGCGCGGTCAATTTGTATCCAATTTGCATGCAATTAATGCCAAAATGTTCAGAATTCAATGCCCATCTTGTGATATGTGACATGACACAATGACGTAATAACCCTTATTAGCGGTTGGGAGTCAAAGGTCAGGGGGGTCACGACATTGCAAAATGTGCGGTTTTAGTCATAACACGGTCAATTCTTATGCGATTTGCATGAAACCAACACCAAAATGTTGACTGTTCTGTTCCCCACACTCTAATACCAATTACAAAATTAAGAGTACAAAGGTCAAGGTCGAGGTCATGAAAAGGTCAAAATCGTCATTTTGCCATAGTGCGGTCGATTTGTATCCAATTTGCAAGCAACCAATGCCAAAATGTTGTGAATTCAATGCCCAATCTTGTGATATACGATATGACACAGGAAATTTAATGTTTTTAAGCCGTCATAAACAATAGAGATGGCAGATGTGGTATGGGATTAAATACCCTCACAATCAACGGTTTCGGGGGGGGGGGCAAAATGTAGCTGTTGGCGAAGGTATGCGCTCTACTGAGTGCCCGTTCTAGTTCCTTTTATTTTAATTGAAGTATATACTGGAACACTGCAGAACACAAATTGCCTTCTTGTCACTTCCAAAAACCTCCATTTTTGCAGTACTTGGACAAAATATTACACCATTTTATGCCATCACGACCAATCAAATTTGCCATGCGCTCTCGGGCAGGGGAATATCGAGATTCAGACCAAATTTTGGCTGTAGGAAATATTGATCATGCTCGGAAATGCAAAGCAGGTGTTTAAAAGACCCTTCCCATGTCCTTTTTCTCAAGATTGCATGGGGTAAGGTATTCTATGAACTCTCTAGTTCCCTCCCACTGAAGGTGAGCGGAGGTTAAGTATTCACCCGTTTGTCTGTTTGTTTGCCTGTGAGCATGATATTTCAAAAAGTTACGGACGGATTTGGACGAAACTTGGTGGACAGTTTGGGTGTGTGACAAGGACGGATTTCTTAGATTTTGTTGAGGATTCAGATCTCGATGTGGAAACTAGAATTCTTGACCATTGAGAGATAGTGCCAAAAACTATATATTGCATGATATTTCAAGAAATTGTGTACCATTTATGACAAAAATGGGTGGATGAGTTGGGTAGGTGACAAGAACAAGCTGATTAGATTTGGTTTAAGGTACGGAGGCAATCCGGCCTATGAGTGGGATACAAAACGTGAACTGTTCAGCCTGGTGGAGGTACGCACTCTCCTGAGTGTCATTCCAGTTAGCCCGTCCCCCGCGTAGCGGAAGATGAGATTTTGCAATCAGTTCTGTGTATGGGTAGGTCTGTCTGTCTGTCTGTCTGTCTGTGTGTGCGTCTGTCCGGGCCATAATTTTTTTTTTACAATTTTCAGCAAAGCTTTCTTCTGAGAATATGGAGAAGAATTAATAATTTGGTCAAAAGGTCAAAGGTCATTGTCACATAAAATCGGCAATTTTCATCCAATTGACCTGAAAATTTTAATGTCATTTCAGCTTTTGTAATCTGTAACTGTTTTACTATTCTAGCTTTTGTCATCAAATTTTCAACAAATCTTTATGATGAGAATATGGAGAAGACAAATTAAGAATTTAGGGAAAAGGTCAAAGGTACCGTTCGTTTCACATACAGAAGAAGAAGAAGTCCGAGTACAAAGCGGACGGGCTTTGCATTTTCAGATGCTTTCTTGTTGTTTTTGTTCTATGACCCTCTCAAGCTATTGAATACAACACCATTCCACCACTTGTCCATGACAGGTATATCCTCTTGTTCTTATTCATTATAAAATTCTGGGGAGCATTAATACCTAAAATTTGAGTTTAAAAAAAAAAACTTTTCGTAAATATTTAAAATATGTAATTATATTTTCTGATCCATAAAAGGTATTTTTGATATCGATCGATTATATTAGCCAGTACCATGTCATGTCAAATTCAGCTCGGGCTCTGTACCAATAAAATATAATTCAGGTAATGATAGCTGAGGTCTTTTAGGAAACTATGCCCTGGACAAATGAAGAAAAGGCTTTTTCTGTAGAATCCTACATAGAAACATAGTCCTTCGTCCAAACTCAAAGAAATTTCAAGATAAAAAATTTTAACAGCAGAGACACCCCATGCAAATTGAGAATATTCAAATGGTTGAAGAAATTTTGAGAGCAAGGAGTAAGTTGTGCACAACTTACTCAAAATCAACGGTAACAGACCAACTCATTCTGGACAACCTTAATTGAGAATTCCTGAGGTCATTGAGAGGGTCCAACAGTCGGTTCGAAACAGTCCAAAAAAGTCACTCCACCATCGCACTCAAGAACTTGGACTGACAGTGTCAAGTCTCAGGAGGATTCTCCATGATGACATGAAACTTTATCGATACAGAACACAAGTCAGACACAAACTCACTTACCCAAACAAAAACAAACATCTTGAAATGGATTGGTGATTTGTGGAGAAAATTGAGTAGTAGTCTTGATTTCTCAACGACATTTGGTTCTCTGATGAGGCTCACTTTTTGCCGAATGGAAAAATCAAGTCAAAGAACAATGTCAACTGGGGCATAGTGTTGCCTGATGAGGTTCGCCAGAGACCCTTACACACAGTCAAGTGCACGACCTGGTGTGCAATGAGCAAGAATGGCAGCATTGGACCATTCTGGTTTGAATATGAGGACAGTAATGCCATGACCATGAACTCTGAGCACTAGATTAAGTGCTGAATGAGTTCTGGGTTGCTCTTTGTCGCAGGAGAAACTTTCAAAGAGAAGAACAATGGTTTCAGCAGGATGGGGCAACCCCTCACACCGCAAATGAGTCCCGTGAGTGGCTGACGAGCTACTTCAGAGAGAGAATAATTAGTCGATGCTTCAGCATCGAGTGATTTCCACATTCCCCTGATCTGAGCCCACGAGATTTTTTATATCTGGGGATATCTCAAAGACAATGTGTACAATGATAAAACATTCCCTGGAACTCACTGATGAACCTCCTAAAGTTTGACGAAGATCCGTTCGGCCATCTGAGAAAAATGGTAACACAGACACACATATACTGACAAACAAACATCTATCAAAGCATACATCCCAAAAATAATTCGAGTATCGTTCTTTTTTTTTTTTCTTTTTTTTTAAACCTTACTTGCAATGGCCTTTCTCCAAAGGAGTCATTTTATCTTTAAGATTTCATTTTCACATCCTTCTGAATTTTCCATTTCAATTGAGCATTGCTAAACTCAATTTTCACCAACATGAATTGCACAAAATTGGTAATCTCCAAATTAGCATGTGTTGCAACAAAGAACAAAAATCACATCTGCATTGTTTTTGCTCTTTTTCTTTTCTTTTTTTTCTTTTATTTATTAAGGTATAAGGTTTGTGGAAAGTGCCATCACACAAATCATGCATACACATGCAGATCGAGACAACAGACAAAACAGAACTTCAAATCAGACAAACCAACAAATGACCTTGGGGAAAGTGACGCAACTTCCCAGGGTACTTTGGGTACTTGTTTCGCCATTTTGTGATGTCACTTTTATCTCCACAGTCAGTAGGGTAATTAAGGAGACATCTCCTACCACCTACCCCCCTACCGCATGGGATGCCAACCCATGACATTTATCCGTGCTCTGTCCTCTAAATACTAAGTGTCAAGCAAGGAATTTGCACGTACCATTTTTAGTCTTTAGTTATTTAACTTTGCAAGGGTTGGAATTGAACCGTCAACCTTTGCATAGGTTGACAGGCTCAGAACTGATGCTCTAATGTCTAACCATTACACCACTGAGTCCTGGTGAAAGCTGATCTGGCTGTTGTAAGCAGAGATGCCCAATTTCCTCCAATTAGCATATTTCTTCATTATGATCTGGAAATTGGTCAATTATACATGGGGTCTTCAACATAAAGCACCACCCAACGAGGTAACATAGAAAAACATTGAGGTCTCTTGGGTGATTATGATTATCTCGTTATCCTCACTGAAAGATTTGGAGAGGGTATTGCATTTGGGTCCGTTTGCTTGTTACTTGACGAAATCTACGATTTTGTCAAGTATGTTGGTCGGTTCAGTTTGTTTGTTTGTTTTTACTTGACGAAATCTACGATTTTGTCAAGTATGTTGGTCGGTTCAGTTTGTTTGTTTGTTTGTTTGTGTGTACGTCTCGCTCTACAGGTCGCATTTCGAGCCGGAATGTCATGGAACTTCACCAATGGACTTATTGGCCACCAGAATAGAACCCTATAACTTTTGGCATGTCAAGGTCAAAGGTCAAGGTCAGGAAAAATTCCTGAAAATCGCGAAAATCCGTATCTTTTAGCATGGGCCGATTTTCAAAAATTCATGTCTCTGCCAAATCTTAACGGATTCCTTTCAAATTTGAAACACGGACGTAGGAGGGGAGTATCTTTGACTGCATTAAAAATTGGTCACATCCGTTACGGATTACGGAGGTGACAGGTATTTTAATTTAACATGGTAAGTGCTATCTACGGTTTTTCATGGTAGTCATCACATGAATTTCGTCAAGTCCTGGCCCTATGGGCCATTTTTATTTGTTTGTTTGTCTGTTCGCCTGTTTGTCTGTCTGTTTGTCCGCACAGAACTTTCGTATTTTTCTCCACAACCACTTATCGGATTGAGCCAAAATTTTCACCATTGCTGTGACAGCTCAGGTGGAATGTTTAATGATAATTATGACATCATAGGTCACGTGGTGTGGCAGCCATATTGGAAAGACGGAAAAACTTTGGACCTCTGTATCTCTGAAACCACAACAAGGAAAAAATTGAAACCACACATAGCAAGTACTCCTCATGGGGAATGAGTGTAACTTTTTATGACATCATAGGTGCCCTCGTTATGATGTCATAATTGCATATGTAGAACACCACATCCGATCAGTATGAAAAATTTTGAGGGTCCACAGAAAAAATAATGATGTCATCAATCACGTGATTCAGCAGCCATATTTTGTTTTTTTAAACCATAAAAAAAAGAAAAATATATTTTTCTCTGAAGTGGCTGAACAGATTAAGATGAAACTTTACAAGTATGACTGCCTGTCCATAAGGAACAAAAAGTTCAGACATGTGATGCCATTGGTCTCATGGTTTGGCAGCCATATTCGATTTACCCTAAAACCTATAAAAAAATCTTCTTCTCCAGAACGGCTGGACAAATCTCAGGGAAGCTTCACACAAGTGTTGCCCAAGCCATAGGTATTCAAGTGGCACATAGCAACTACTCATGGGGAATGAGTGTGGTGTTTTTATGATGTCAATGGTGCCTTCGTTATGACGTCATAATTGCATATGTAGAATGCTACATCCTATTGGTATAAAAATTTTTGAGGGTCATCTAGGGATAAAATGGTCCACAAAATTTTTTGGGATGACATCATCGGTCACATGATTCGGCAGCCATATTGTTTTTTATTTTTTAAAAAAGACCTTCAAAAATCTTCTCTGAAATGGCTGAAAAGATCGAAGCGAAACTTTACACATATGACAACCTATCCATGAGTAACAAAAGGGTCACACATATGATGTCATAGGTAACATGGTTTTGCAGCCATATTGGATTTACCCTTAAACCTATAAAAATACACCACTCAAAAGAAGTTCCGGTGTGGGTTTGCAATCTCTGATTGCTCTTTTTCTTGTTTGTAGAAAATTTTGTACGCTGCTCATAGTTCCCACATTAATTTCTTACACAGCATGTATTTCTTACAGAGCATATTTTATGTGCCACAATTTTCAGCACCCAACATACTGCAGAAAAACAATAGCTATTTGATAATATTTCAACATCATTGTCAACTACTTAATAAAAATTTTGACCTTTGTTTTCTTCCCTTTCTTTCCTCTAAGCTATGGGTTGGCCCGTTTATGTTCCCACCTGAATTCCTTGCTCAGGATGCAAGTTCAAACCCCATATACTGTACCATGTGTTTGTCCATTGTCAATGAAATGTTCTTGTAATTCATGTAAAAGTACACTGACTCCTAATATCGTTGTCCTGATGAGCCTTCGATGAAGGTATTGGAAAATCAACGAACATTTCACACACCCTTGATTTATGTTGGCTGCTATTATTCCCTCTGTTGTAGTTGAGCCTGAACAGACGCTTTATCCTTGCCTCTTTATATTTCTGCTTTACCCCTTCTGCACTGACTACAACCCTCTCTTTGAACCACTGCAAATTTTACACCATTAACAATGAACAGACAATGTTGAAGAAACTCATTTGATTAAAAACAACCTTCTAACCATAGGGATAAAAGTAAGAGACGCACGCGGACGGCTCGCCGAACCCTGCAGCCACACTGGGACCAGGCATTTGTTTACGGTGGTGTACAACGACGGGACTTCCGTGAGCACATGTTGGAGGTGACGCTTTGGGACCAGCTGCAGGTGCCCGAGGAGGCGAGCGAGTTCTTGGGAGAGGTGAGGGCTGCAGGGAGATTAGATTAGAGAAAAGTGATCATGGGCATGGCATAAAGTTGAACAACCTGTTATGATGTACGTGGTTAATACAGTGTGATAACAAGCTCGATGACAAGTCACAGACATGTGATTAGCCCAAGAACGCTGTGATACAAACCTTCAAAAGCCTGACTAGCCACAAACCCTCGCCCTATAATATCAATACTGCGATTTTTAACAACACATTATGAAGAAGCATTAGTATATTTGAATATAATTGCCCAAATAGTTGTTTGTGACCAAAGCAAAATTGATGCATTGAGAAAGTTCTTTCAAAAGTGAGTTTGTTTTGCCAAAGGACATTATTCACGTTGCTGACTCTGGTTCCCAAGCTCTGATGCAAATGCCCTGATCATTCATTCATCTGTGTGATTTATGGTATATGTTTGGTGGTTGTGATTGTTTTGCTGCTTTCCTGTTTCATTGTTGCTTCTTGTATGCCCATGTGGCTACTTTTTGGTGATAACCTGCACTTTATGGCCTTGAAACACTAGGATTTTTCAGTGGAAGTCCCGGTGACTAAACATAAATGTATTTTCACTGCTCTTCACATTTAAATGTCCAAATATCTTTACTTTTTGTGATCAATCTTTGATTTTTACAAGCTCATGCTGCTTTTCAAACGACTTGCAAAATATTACCTTTCTTCACGTTTGCAACATTCAATATATACATTGAATTGCAAGACTGGTCATGTGATATTAATTCTGCATGATACTGGCCCAATCACCTTTTATGTCCTTTTTTGTTTCGTTTATCTTGCCTCTTTTTCCTGGGCTTTGTTTGTTGTGGTCTTACCTTTGTAAGGCTGTATTTTATTCCTGGAACATAATTTCTCATCCCTTGCATTGTTTGTTTCTTGGTCATTTCCTCCAGGTGCTTATCGAACTGGCAACGGCCTTGCTGGATGACGAGCCCCACTGGTACAAATTGCAAACGCATGATACCTCCTCAATTCCACTGCCACGGCCGTCTCCTTTCCTTCCCCGCCGCCGTCCGCCATCTGAGGGCAGCAGAAAGTTGCAACGTATGCAATGTCACCATTCTTTCTTGCTTTCCTATCTCACTGTATCAGGTGCTAGGATTATTTTGAAGGAGTATATTCAGCAATTTGCACTCGGTGCCTACTCAACTAATATAAGCATAGATTTTGGGTTTTTTCAAAATAAACTTTAGTTTTTTTGACACACACACAAACACACACACACACACACACACACACACACACACAACAAAACAACACCTCTGGGATCTTCAAAACGATACTGGAAATGTTACTACAACAAACTACAGTTGGAAGCTTCCGAGGCTAACGACAATCTTGAAAAGAGCCCTCGGAACAAAACTTTGAGAACAAGAAAACTTCACAACGTGGTCCATGAATTGTGATCCCTTACTGAAACAGAGGTGTACTTTAAGATCTGGGAGGACTTTGTTCCACCTACTGAAGCCTGCAAATGGAGCTAACAACCAAGGACACACATACACTTTTTGAGAATTATTATAAAAATGTCAGTGTGTGTGTGTGTGTGTGTGTGTTGTGTGTCAGTGTGTCAATGTGTCCCTCCATAACTCCAAGACTATGAAACCTATCAGCCTGAAATTTTGTATGCACAACGAAGGGAAACACCAAGGAAGTGCATGAGTGAAAATTGGGTGTTTGCGTTAATTAAAACACACCTTTTAAAGATAATTAACGGCTTATTTAATAATGTCCTTTATCAAGGCTTCATCCTTGGTTAACCCCTTGGGACAGCCCACTCTCCCTCACTGGGGTCTTATAATTTGCCATATTTTTTTGGCCTGCTCAACAATGTGTTGACTGGGAACAGGTCGCAACGGTTTCTTACTGATAAAGCTCTCAATTTTTTTTCTTCACTTTCCTCACTCATATCATCGAATGCCTGATCTTCATACCTTCAAATCACTGTATACAGTGCCTTCAGAAAGTATTCACACCCCTCGACTTTTGTTACATTTTGTTGTGTTACAGCCTGCATTGACAATGGATTAAATTTAATTTTTTTTTGTCACAGATCTACACAAAATACCAATTAATGACAAAGTGGAAACATGTTTTTAGAATTTTTTACAAATTAATTAAAAATGAAAAGCTGAAATGTCTTGTGTCAATAAGTGTTCAACCCCCTGAGTCGATACTTTACAGAAGCTCCAGTGGTAGCGATTACAGCTTCGAGTCTTCTTGGGTATATCTGTATCAGTCTTGCACATCTGGATTTCGGGATTTTCTTCCATTTTTCATTACAGATTTGCTCAAGCTCTGTAAAGATGGATGGGAAGCTTCGATGAATAGCAATCTTCAAGTCTTTCCACCGATTTATAATGGGATTCAAGTGTGGGCTTTGGCTGGGCCATTCAAGGACTTTCACGTTCTTTTTGTGAAGCCATTCCGGTTTTGCTTTGGCTGTATGTTTAGGGTCATTGCCCTGTTGGAACATAAATCGTCGCCGCAGTCTAATGTCTTTTGCACTCTGAAGCAGGTTCTCCTCAAGGATTTGCCTGTATTTGGCTCCATTCATTGCTCCCTCTATCCTCACAAGTCTCCCAGTCCCTGCCACTAAAAATCAACACAAAGCATGATGCTGCCACCACCATGCTTCATGGTTGGGATGGTGGTTGATGGATGATGAGCTGTGCTTGGTTTCCGCAGACATGCCACTTTGCATTCTGGCCAAAGAGTTCAGTTTTCTTCTCACCTGACCAGAGAATTTCTTGCCTCATGCTCTTGGAGTATACCACATGCCTTTTTGCAAAATCCAGGCATGCTGTCATGTGCCTTTTTCTCATCTATGCCTCCTCACAATTCTATCTCAGAGTTCTAATTTCAGAAATTGCAAAAATTTGAAAAAAACTTGTACAAGTTCTAAAAAAGAAAAAGACAATTCCACTGATATTATGGGGTATTACGTATATATCAGCAACAACAAAATTTCAATTTAATCTATTTTAAATTCAGGCTGTAACAGAACTAACATAACAAAATGTGAAAAAGTCAAGGGGTGAGAATACTTTCTTAAGGCAATATATGTATATATGTATATAGGTGTGTTCTAAAACAATGTTAGAGGAATCCATGGCTCAGGACGACGGTTTTGAGGGAGATCATTCCCTGCAGCTATACCCAGAGGTAACATTGGGGGCAACTGCGACGACGACAATGCTTGGGCACCCCCTGCATCAAATTTCCCCCACAGAGGACCGAGCGATCCTTATCGGATCCACACCCAATCAAAGCAGATCGGCTCCGCCAAAGCCGTTGGAGACGAACACGGTTATGGAGATAATGAGACGTTGCATGGAACGCATGGATTGGAATACGCAAACATGAAATGAGAATATGCAAAACTTACAAACACAAATGAAGGCGGGTCAGGAGGAAATGAAGGCGGGGCTGCGAAGCTTGAAAGTCGGGCTGGCAGAGATGAAGGGCGAAATGAAAAACGTGGACCGGAATTTCACAAATGGGATCAGGACTGTACGTGGGGAAATGACCGGGTCGAGGGGAGTGTGGAGGCTGTTCGGACCCCGATGACGACGGGCAAGGTCGAGGTGACGAGTGAAACCACGATAGTCAGGAGGGAAACCTGTGAACTTGGACAGGTCGAGACAAAGAATCAGCAATCGGGGGTCGTAAATCAGGAATTAAAAGAGGTAACAGAGACACAAAGGAAGATAGAACGGGTAAAGGACGAATTTCACAAAATAAAAGAGGAGCAGACACAAGTAGAAATGGTGAAGGACATTGAGTTTAGCTTGTGGAGTGTTTTGGGACCAGTGCGAGGGTCGGATTAACCTCCCGCAGGAACAAGGGGAGACGATATGCTCCCTCGAGGCAGACCGTGACGAGGTGAGTCCGGTAAGGCCGTACGAGGTGGAGTGGTTACATGGTGCGAAAGAGCACATGCCGAGCTTGGGGGATAGAAACCCCGGGATCTCTTGGGCTAACCCAAGCCCTCAATGTGATTGTGCCGGAGTGTGTGTCAGAACGTGAGTGGAGTGCAAATGACATGGAATGTGTGAGTAGTACAAATGACATGGAATGTGTGAGTGCACGTGAGAAAATGGGACACGGACCCACCCAGACGGGAGTCGTGGGTCGTGTAACGGACCGGAGTGGCGAGCCTAATGAGCCGGACGGAGTTATTTCGGAGACCGCGCCGGCTCCGCGGGACGATGCGTGCGAGATCCGTTCCATGCTTTACAAACCGCCCAAGCATGGATGATTGCACGATGAGGAGCCGGCGTTGAAACGATCCCCACCTGGTCCAACACCAGACCGCGGACGGCTAAAATGGAGGCAAATTGAGGGGTCGAGCAGAATAGGAAAACACATATCCCCATGTGAGCACGTGTACGGGGCCCGACGTGCTGCGCGCCGCGAGTGGTGTTCGCGGGACGTGCGGAACGAGTCCCGAGGACGACACCACCGGGCCCGTGAGCGTGGTAAACCTTGCGGAGTGGGCCGTGTGCGAGTGACGTCAGCGGGGATCTCGCAGCACGAAGGCCAGGTGTGTAACGCACGGTGGTTCACATGGGGGATGGCCCGAAAGCGAGCATGTAATGTAATTAATGGGGCGACGTTACTCTCTCGTGTATCGGCCAAACGAAAGGGACGAGCGTGTTGTAGACCGCCGCCCTGGAGGCGTAAGGCTCGTCGAGCCTTGCCACGAGTAGACGATGCCCGGCCAGGATGTAGCGAACATCCTCCCTGGGGGAAAAGGAGCATTAGTTAGGGGAAGGGTTTAGCGTTAGACAGACCGGCCTCATGGGGGCATGAGTTAGTTGGCATAACACGAGTTAGGGGAAATTTAGTATCGAATTTAGAAATGGATTGGAGACAAGGACAGAGATGGAACGTGTAGTGGGGACGTAGATTAGCTCCACAGAGTTAAATGGAACGTGCATTTGAATAAGGGATGACGGGGAGCACGAGTCAGTTAGGGGGACGTAGTTAGTAGAGAGTTGGGGTGAATTGAAAAGAGAAAAATATACGATGAGTGAATGTGGGTCAATGGTCCCGAGTGTGAATGGAGTGAATGTGGAATGCATGGTGCGAATGAATGATATGATGGGGGGGGGGGAGGAGTGAATCCCACCAAGGGATCCTGGGGTTTGTGTAATAATAGTTAGTGGGATAGTTAAATTAACCAAAAGAATGTCGTTTTGTTGTTGGTGTTGAACGAAGCATGAAACCTTTTGTAGGGTGCAGGAGACTATTGACCGGCTGGGAGCGTGGCTGGTGAAATATGCGTACTGAGTAGAGGCACCCCGGGCACGAAGTATCGGCCAGAGTAGGCCATGGGTCCAAGCGACCGAGTTAGTGTAATGGGCACGGTAGCCCACGGAAACGGGACCCGGAGCACCAAATTCCACGTGGCATCGATGGGGGAAAATGCCAGGAGGGCATCCCCCACGTTCAATAGGCTTGGAGACAGCCTCAGAGACCCGGGGATGCCGAAGATCGAGTTCGGCAGGTGGGTAGACCTGCCAGTGGAGCCATGCTGCCCCGCCCATGAAATTGTGCAAGAGCACGGGAAATTTTGCGGGCCAGGCCCAAATTAATAACGGACACCAACACAGGCGATGGGAATCGTGGTTGCGAGAACCAACAGTTTAAAGAGACAGGCGTGTTGAAAAGCCCGGGGAAGATAACGTTTAATAAATGGTAGGATAGAAAGGAAACAGTGACCCCTTCGCACCATCCACCCTCGCTGTTGTAGGCCGCTGGACTCATCTTGAAAATGCTGAAACCTGTGGGAGCTATTCTGAGGCTGCATTTAGGCTCGAGACAGATTCACTTGTCTCTTCCTCAATCCTTTCAAAGGTATCTTAGGGTTGGAATAGACAGTTTGGACAGGTTAGTCGAACAAAGACAATAAGGGGGCTAGGGACACATGTAATTTAAAAATAAAAATAAAAAAGTCTAATTTAGTTTTTTTTTTTTGTTATAAGCTAATGGGGGTGGTATGGACAAGGACAGGCATAGCCATAGGTTGGGGGGGGACTGTATGGTAGGACCGAGCCCCGCTTCGGACCGGCCACGCCACCACACTCCCTCCACAACCTCACAAAACGACACCGAGGCCGGCCAGCTTCATGTGCCGACCTGTTGTACTGCACCTTGCCTGGTCTGCTTTGCCATGGCCTTTTGCCCTTGCTATACTCCCATGCCTTTATTTGCTGTGCCTTGACTCCATTTGCTATACCTGCCCATGCCTTTATTTGCCTTGCCACATCTCTCAACTTTACCATCTGTGCCAGGACCATCTTTGTGAAAGTATTTGCAAGGACTGCCCTGCAGGCAGCCGCGTTACCGGGGACTGCATTTGTGCAGCCCAGACATCTCCTTGTTGTTTATAAAGGCCAGTTCAAATGGACTGTGAGACGGCGTGTGGCCTGCCGTGTTAGGGTGAGTTGCCTCCAGCAGCCAGGAACAGGAAAAGTAAATAAAAACAACAAACAAAGGACCATTGAGGGCCCTGGAGATGCCTGATCATTGATTGCCTGCTGCTGCACTCATCCCTCAATGTTGCCTTTATTGTTCTCTCCTTAAGTCACAGGTCCTGGGCCATGGGTAATGTAAATATTAGAAATGTATATCGTTCTAACCCACCTGTTTGTTTGTTTAGTTCTGGCAATGTAGTTAGTTGTCCGAATGAGTCTGTTAGTTTAGTTACGCAACGCACTCGGTTATTTATTTTTGGGACATGTATTCAACATGTCGCACTTAGGGATCTGTTGGTAAAATGTACTCGGGGAACCTACACCTGCATGCCACACGAATGTTAACGACTCAGGTCGAGTCTAGCAAAAGGGAGGGGGGTAGTGTTGCGGTTCTCGGAATCGCATGCATACAACAGATAGGTGTCCCGAGACAGTTATGCCATTAATATACATGTAGATAGACCCCTTCGTTTTGTTTAGTGGGAAGACAAGGGAGTGCATTGCGATGGTCTAATAGTTAGGTTATTCAATCATTTTTCCCTTTTTATTTCATCCCCACTCTTTTTATTTTCTGAGGCAAAATCCGTGACGTCGGTACCCCCGACAATAGTCGCGTTGTTCTGCACACAGCCACACGTGTGGAATCGTGTTCCGAAGGAGGAGCTTGAGTGGGAGAAGGGCGGATGTCCAGGAGGAGCGGTGAGAGTGGAGCAGTAAGGCCGGGACCAGGCAGGAGGGCCGGTTCGCGAGGTGAGACGTGGGTGGAGTCCAAGAAGCAGCGAACACACGCGTGAAAACACCACTCAACATCCACAACACTGAGGACTTCTCACCTTTTATAGAGCCGCAGAGCTCGGGGGAGGGGCCATGCCGAATCCGACGAGTCATCGCCGGGTCGGCATTCCTGACTGCCCAGACCCCTCACGTGGTCCTGCCACTGGGTTCGGGCAGACTCCGGTCCAGGCCACCCACCTGGGTGCTAAAGGTACGTGACTCGCCGCACATGTCTGGTTGTGGGAACGGTGGAAGCCTCAAAAGCGCTAGTCCCAGCCAAAGCGC
>CM068962.1:84349680-84366896 GCA_035128595.1 Eptatretus atami | reverse complement strand
GTGTGTGTGTCTGAGTGTGCTGGCACCTGTCTGTTAAGTAAGCCTGTAGAAGAACATTATTGTTGTTACCCTTGTTAATCTCGCGTCAAGTCTGCACTGTGTCTGCTTTAGTAAGTTGCTTGTATTATTGTCACACCTCTCTCCTCTATCCCTGTGTTACATACCTCATAAATCTTTATCGTACCACATGCTTTTCCTCGCTTGCTGTTAATAAATAATTGTCATGAGGAATGTTCCCAGCTCGCCTTTGTCTTTTCTCTCATTGGTCCAGCGTGGTCCGAATCTAAGTTTAGCCGGGTCTTTAATTCCAAGATCCGTTCCTTCTAGCCGGTACGTGCTTGGCAGTGTCGCTCGGCTGCATCCGATCCGCAAAGGTGATCCGATCCGGTAGAGTGATCCGGTTCGGACAAGGCGTACCGAGGGCGTGGTTCCCGGTAATTAAACCACGTGGTTAATTAGGTAACCCGATTCCATAGACGGGAGGACCCTAGGTCACCGGTTGAGTTATTGGCGTCCATCGTCGGTTAAGCGACCCGCGCGTCACGGAATTATCCGTGAGCGACGGCCTACAATTCCGGGGAGTCTGGTGGGAATCGACATAGCTTCCCCACCTCGTGGTCTTCTCACCCGACCGCCGGCCGCAACAATATATATATATATATATATATATATATATATATATATATATATATATATTAATATATATATATGCATATATGGCATGTATAAACATGGAAAAAATAAAATTGCAATTTTAAAAAAAAGGTTCATCATGAGAACTTATCTGAGAATTTGGTCAGTGTATGCATGTTTGAGTGGATAAAAATAATGTACATCATTATATTTTTGCTTATACCGTATAAAGCTTTTTTTTTTCTATGCTTTTCTTTTCCTTTATTTTATTCCCTTGATTTTTGTCTGGCTACCTTGTTCCCAGGATCTCAGCGAATCATGGAGAGTGAAGGCTCTGAGTTTGAGTATGATGATGCGATTGGAGTTATTAATGCAGGTATGATGTAGTATTTCTTAACAGTAATCTAAGGATCATGTTGCTTATACATTTATTCTTCGATGTAGGGCAAGCACATTGTGAAACATCAGTTATCTTTAATTTGACCTACATGGACAGTTATCGATGATGAACAAATCAACACTGGAGATAGGATTTTAAACCTGGGATCAATGCTAGATAGATGATGATTGTGCTCAGATGGAACCAACAAACATTCTAACCTTTATTTTTGCCATAGGTAATCAATCTTAATTACCTTTGCCACCAAAGGTGTACGGAGGTTTTGTTTTCACCCCTGTTTCTCTGTGAACAGGATATCTCAAAAGGTTGTGTATGGATTTGGACGAAATTTGGTGGAGATGTTGAGTGTGTGACAAGGACGAAATGATTAGATTTTGGTGAAGATCTGGATCTGGATACTAGAATTTTTAAAGTCATTCTTCACCATTGAGAGATCCTGCCAAAAATGATATATAGCACGATATCTCAAACATTTATGGATGGATTCGGACGAACCTTGGTGGACACATTCGGTGCACGACAAGGACGAATCTTTTCGATTTTGGTGATGATCTGAATCTGTTCTGGGTACGACAATTTTTATATATATATTATATATATATATATAGCATGATATATCAAAAAAGTTGTGGACGAGTTATGCCCAAACTCGGTGGATTAGTTGGTTAGGTGACAAGAACAAGGCGATTCGATTTTGGTTCAGGTCTGGATGCAGATCCGGCCTCTCAGTGGGATGCAAAATGTAAACTGTTCATCCTGGCATAGGTATGCGCTCTACTGGGTGCTGTTCTAGTTGATCACTGTTTGAAGTCTTCGAAGTGGCATTTTCATGCAATGCATGTTTTGGAATTTTTAATTGATAATTACGGGAGTGCCAAGTAACCCAAACCCATTAAAAAAATATCCACAATACAATTATTTTTATTCTGAATTACATAAAAGTTCAGGAACATGTGCTACATTTTGTGTGACAGTACACATGTTTCAAATATCAGAACCATAACTTGAAAGTCTTTAGTTTGGCAATCAGTTGATCATATCCACCTCTGCACTGAATACACCTCTGCACTCTAAAATGTCTACCTCTGCGCTGTATACAGATTTGAACACAATGGGCGAAGTTGTTGATTACGTGCTAACATTCGGAAAGTGTGACCTTACTTTCTCTGTGATTGACCTAACTTTCTCTGTGATTACTTGTTTCAGCTCAAATATGCTTCTAGCATGATACTTGTACATATTGTCTTTGAGATAGCCAAAAAGATAAACATCTAGTGGGCTCAGATGAGAGAAATGTGGAGACCACTCAACGCTGAAGTATTGGCCAATGACTCTTTGAAGTGGATGGTCACCCACTTGCAGGACTCATTGGTGGGTGAGGGGATGACATCCTGCTGAAACCATTGTTCTTCTCTACAAAGCTTCTCCTGCGACCAAGAGCAGTCTAGAACTCATTTGGCACTGTAATGTTGATGGTCATGTCATTACTGTCATATTCAAACCAGAATGGTTCAATGATGCCATGCTTGCTCAATGCACACCAGTTCGAGCACTTGACTGAATGTAAGAGTCTCTGGCGAACCTCATCCTGTGGTACTGTGCCCCAGTTGACATTGTTCCTTGAGTTGTCCTGGCCATTAAGCAAAAGGTGAGCCTCATCAGAGAACCAAATGTCATTTGGCAAACCAGTCCCCGTCAATTTTCTCCACAAACCTCTGACCCATTTCAAGATGCTTGTTTTTTTTCTGGGTCAGTAAGTTTGTGTGTATTTTTTATGGATAAAATTTCATGTCATGGAGGAAACCTCTTGAGATTTGACACTGGCAGTCTTGACTGTGGCAGCGAAGAGACTTTTTTTTTTGACTTTTTTGACCGACTGTTGGACCCTCTCAATGACCTCAAAAGTTCTCAGCAAAGGGCGACCAAAATGAGTTGGTCTGTCTGTTGATTTTGAGTTTAAGTTGTGCGCAGTTCCTTGCTTTTGAAATTTCTTCATCCATTTAAAGATTCTCTTTTTACATGGGGCATCTCTGCAGTTAAATTTCCTCTTGAACTTTCTTTGAGTTTGGTTGAAGGATTACGTTTCGATGTAGGATACAACAAGAAAGCCTTTTCTCCATTTGTCCAGGGCATTGTTTCCTCCAGCTCCTCAGCTATCATTATCTACAGTGGCTTCAGAAAGTATTCACACCCTTTGACTGTTTCACATTTTGTTGTATTACAGCATGAATTTAAAATGCATTATATTGAGTTTTATTTTCAGAAACTTTTACAAATTATTTAAAAATGAAATTGTAAAATGTCTTGAGTTAATAAATATTCAACCAGGTGGGTTTGACTCAGCCTGTCATCCTTCCAAGGTCGGCAAAATGAGTACCAGCTTGCTGGGATGATTGAGCCATTCGAGTAGCCTGCGTTGGAGTGGCGACCCGTCCAGGATTGTGTCCAATAGCCCAGGAGACTGCTTCGGCAGCACCAACAATGCACAGAGTATGGTCCCAATGGATGGTCCCTTTGCTGTGACACTCCAAATTGAGTTCAGGTGCATCCGATTTCCTTTGATCATCCTTGCGATGTTTCCACAACTTGATTGGAGTTCACCTGTGGCCAATTGAATTGATTGGACCTGAGTTAGAAAGAAACACACCTTTCCTTTGAATGTCCCACAGTTGACATGTCAGAGCAGAAACTCCACCATGAAGTCCAAGGAACTGTCCGTAGAAGACCGAGATGGAATTGTGAGGAGGCATAGATCTGGGGAAGGGTATAAAACAATTTATAGAGTGTTGAAAGTTCCCAAGAGCACAGTGAGCTCCATCATAAGGAAATGGAAAGAATATGGAAATACACAGACTCTTCCTAGTGCTGGCTGTCCAACCAAACTGAGCAACCAGGCAAGAAGGACCTTGTTCAGGGAGGTGAACAAGAACCCAATGACCACTGACAGAACTACAGAGTTCCTTGGCTGAGATGGGAGAACCTGCAGGAAGAACAGTCTCTGCAGCACTTCACAAATCTAAGCTTTATGGGAGAGTGTTCATACAGAACCCACTCCTGAGAAAAAGGCACTTGACAGCACCCCAAAACTTTTCATGCAAACCAAGGAATCAAGGAATCTCTTCATTGGCTACAAAGCAATTCATCCCCACTCCATGGCAGGATGGCCAAGAGATATGCACACTCACTCTAAGCGGTCTTGCCTGGGTTTAAATCTCAACCCAGCTATAAACTGTCATCCTGGTGTTTCACAGGCAGGGTGATTAATCAATGCATGTGCCGTCCCTCAGATGGATGTTAAACTGGGCATCACATCTCCTAGAATTAGTTGGTGGACATTAACGATCCCTTTGCGGTGTCCTTTGCAAAGAGTAGGGGGACTATCTCTGGCATCCTGGCCAAATTCCAAATTTCTGCGCTGACCTACATGGGCACTACATCAGCAGCACAACCACATCCTCAGTCAATGATGCCACTCACAGCCTTGTGCTGCATAGGAAAAAAGAAGACAGCTAGACCCTGATGTATAGTATTTTATTGTATAAATGTAGCTTCAAGAACACATAAACATTACATTTTATTGGCTGCTCTTAGAGCACCCTTATTCTGGCCATTTCCATCTGTCTGTCTGTCCGCGAAACTTTGGTCACAGCCTCGGGGCTAAACCACTCAACGATTCCAATGACATTTGGTAGGTAGGACCAATATTTCTGGGAATCGTCTGCTTTAGAATATGGGACCCCGGGCCTAGTAACGGCATAGCAACGGCCCTTTAAAGTGGTCAAAAAAAATCGAAAAATCGAAGCTTAGAGTTCTGTGCCAATCTATCTAGCTCCCTTCATGCCAATTTGCAGCCCTAACAAAAAATATTTGTAGGAGGAGATAGGTTTTGGGCGAGTACATGTCGAACATTTCAGAAACGGTTAATTGCGAATATGTCTAAGAGAAAGAGTCTGATTTTGATGAAACTTGGGTGAAATGTGTACAATGTGGCTAGCATGGACACAAAAATGAATGGTTGCTATGCACACCTCCGTTGCTTAGCAACAGCTAAAATACTTTATCATACATCGTACCTTATTGTGGACTGTACAAAAATCAAACCTCCGAAACTGGACCTCCGAGGACCTGTTTTTTTTTGTGCCCAAGGAGAATGTCTTACAGCATCACATAAAAAATAAAATCTTTAACGAATAGATAAATGGAATTACCAGGGCTGCCATTTGTTAGAGTCTCTTTGGAAACATGCCTGAAATTTCACAAGGCGGGTTTCTGGCGCAAACTAAGAGGGCTGTGATAATCATATTTATTGTGCTAAATTGATTGATAGCATGTACATGAATATCGGCTAGTCGCGTCGGGCAGCTTTCCATCTAGAGCGAGCAGCCATGTCGCCTACCGGCTGTTTGTAATAATATGTCAATTAATTTACTCTCAATTGCGAACATTTAAAAAGAAGCGATTTTGGGAGGGAAAAGGGGGGGGGAGATAGGACGTGGGAGAGGAGGAGGAGTGGAAGTCTGGAGAGAGGGTATTGGGAAAGGGTTATGGAGGGAGGGGATGGAGTTTGTCTGGAGGGGGGTGCGGTGGGCAAAGGGAGGGGAGGTTGTGGGTGGAGTGAGGGGAAGGGGGTGTGGTGGGAAGAGGCAGGTGAAGAGGGGGGGAGGGGAAGGGAGGTGTACCTTTGCTACTCTATATTATAAGAGATGTGTTTGGCTGTCTGTCTGTCTGTCTGTGTGTTGCCATTTTTCTCAGAGATGGCTGAACAGATCTTCGTCAAACTGTCAGAGGTTCATCAGTAAGTGTCGTGCAGTGTTTTGGGCAAAATGAAAAATTAAGTTTTGAAAAACAATGTTGGATTTTCTTTTTTTTCCTTTTAGCTCTCTAGTGCCTCAGCCTTTGTAGCTATATGAACAGTAATATTAAATGATCCCCAACCCCATTCCTGAGAGGGAATAGAGAGGTGTTTGAGGCCCCCACAATAAATATAAAAAAAATCTAAAATTTGATTTCTTCAAAATGCCAACAGGCTTAGAACAGCAAAGGGCAACATCGGGTAACCCTGCTTGTCTGAAATAAGAGAGAAAAAAACAACATGAAAAGCAAGGAGAAAAAGACATAAAATGTCATAGTCCCTGTTTTAGTAATTTTGCAATGTGGAGTTAAATAGCTAGCCCATATTTATTTACAACTAAAATGGTCACCAGTGATTGGATCACAAAATAAAGTGCAGTGCACGTGTATGCCATCATTTTCTGTGCTTGTGCCAAGTTTGAACAAAATTGGACCACGCATGTATGAGAAATTGTTGAGGACATGCTTAAGTAACACAATGGCCACCAGTCGGCCATCTTGGATCTGATCTCGAAATACAATGACGTGCAGATGTAAGCCATTATTCGTTATCTGGGCACCAAGTTTGAACAAGATTGGTAAATGCATGCCCAAGAAATGGTTGAGGACATGTTCAATCCCATGATTTCTACAACTAAAATGGCCACCAGTCTACCAGTCAGCCATCTTTGATTAGATTACAAAATAAAGTGAGATGCACGTGTATGCCATCATGTACAGTGCTTGCATCAACTTTGATCAAAACTGGACCATGTATGTCTGAGAAATGGTTGGGGACACGTTTAAGTACCAAAATGGCTGCCAGTCAGCCATATTGGATATGATTGAGAAAACAATTGACGTGCATATGTAAGCCACATTCATGATCTGTGTACCAAGTTTGAAAAAGATTGGTAAATGCATTTCCGAGAAATGGTTGACGACGTGTTCAGCATCAGGTTTTTACTACTAAAATGGCCGCCAGGTGGCGGGTCTAAGACCCAGAGCCAGAGGTCCTCAGACCCAGAAGACCTAAGATAATAAATTAATGGTAAATAAAAAGGAAGTTTTTTTTATTTGGGGGGGGGGGGGGGTGGGTAGGTTGGGACACCGGTATCTTTGCATTTTTCATTTTTGAGAGTAGGAAAGTGTTTTTTTCCCGAAATCTATCTTCTAGAAATGGATGAGGTGTGTGTGTGTGTGTTTTTAATTACTTACGTCTGTTAATTAATTACGTACCTTGGAATTAGCTTTTGACCCTTTAGACTGCTGAGACCCCTTTGATCTCTGAAGAGTTAAAAAAACCTGTGGATCCAAAAGACCCTGAGGACCCAAAAGACCCCATTGAAATTAAGTCAAAAGACCCCATTGACCAAAACTATCCTGAGGACCCAAAAGACCCTGAGGACCCAAAATACCAAACTACCCCAAGAGGACCCATAAGACCCAGATGACCCAAAATCTCCAAAGATCCAAAAGTTCCTGAGGACCCAAAAGACACCCCAAGGACCTAAAGATTCCGAGGACCCAAAAGACCCACAAGACCCCTAAGTGTGTGTGTGTGTGTGTGTGTGTGTGTGTGTGTGTGTGTCATGTGTTTTTGTGGAGTTCTGATGTGGATTGTGATGCACCAAAATGATAATCATCATGACCTGCTGAGTTGATTAAGCTAATTAACGCCAAAAAAAATCCAGAAGAATTCCCATGTTTTAAATGCGTGCCATGTTAAGGTACAAATAGCAGCTTAATTTGTCCTTCCACCATGGCATGGCATTCTAATTTCAAAATAAATAACAAAAACAATGAAAGCATTGTAACAATGCATATTCATTAATATTAATAATATTTACAACAATAATAATAGTAGTATCATATGCTAATAATAATAATAACGAACATATAATCCCGACACTGGGCCAAGCACATCTGGGCTTGATGAAAGGTAAGCTAATGCTCAAGCAGTACAGCAGGCGGGTATGCAACAAGGTTGTGAAGACCAATGGAAATTTGGTCCATCGGACCAACGTGCCCACGAGTAGTTTAAAATGGTGGTTTTAAAGAAGTTTTTTTTTAATTTTGAGTGAAGTTTTTGTTGGTTATAAAGTAACTCTTTTGTATATGTTATCATTTTGTGGAGGTGTGAAGTGATGCTGTAAAGGCAATGCGCTGCAGTTGGACAACATATTGACACTGCAATGGGGATGAATGAACATTAGTTGTTGAAAAGGAGAGGGAAGGAAACATAGCAACTTGCAAGTTGATGGATAAAGTGGGTTAACGTGTACAGAAAAAGTCACAGATAGGGATGGTGGGTGACTTCAGTTGTTGGTGCACTGTGAACATGAATCTCTGAAAGGAAGAGTGGGATTGAGCAGAATGATGAAGGTGGTTCCACAAGTGGGAGAAAAGTGGAACAAAAGAGCAGAGGTGAGCTGTCAGCCTGAGGATTGGAAATTTCACAAGGAGGGGGTGGCTGGAAGAATGTGTGTGACCTGGAGGGACAGAGGGATGGAAAAGCAAAGGGTGCAAGATCTTATGAGAGGTGGTAGAAAACAGAGGCCACAAACGTATTTGTGATGAAAGAGCAGCAAGTGCTGTGCTTCTCCTTCTTGGTGGAAGATGCTTTTGACATTGAGAGCTTTAGATTCCACCGCCTCCAGTGAGACAAGTGTGAAGTGGGGGCACAAGCCGATCGTGGAGACGACTACTCCATTGAGCTCTGGATAAATGCCTTTTAGGCTGTAAACTTTCAAGTTTACCAAGGAACTTATGAACCACATAGTGGGCTTTAAGCTATTTGTTATTAATATTAACGTTCATCCACTTATACAATGAAGAAACATTTTATTTGTTTTTAAAATGGCAATCTTTTCACCATTTTTAGCTGTTACACTGTTCGAGTTTACATAAAATTATGAAACAAAACATTTGTAGGTAATTGTGGGATCAATTTTTAAAATGCTTCTCATAATAACCTTCCTTCAATGCAGAAAAACCTTGTGGATTGATTAAGAACATGGGTGGAAGTTCCTCGGCTTTGGCTGGAACTCCGTGCCCTCCAATGACCCATCTTCGGTCACGCTCAGTCTCTCCCCATCGTCGAGATGACAACAGTAAGGCTGCAGCCAGATCTCCAGCCCTCCAGCAGCAAAGGTAGGAAATAAGCGAATGAATCATTCGACATTTACTAATTCAACTTGTTTTCTGAAAGTTCTGATTTTTTATTTTTTTAAAAAATCTGAACATGTTTGTAAATTTTACACTTTTTGATTATGGTATTACAATCGACCTCACCGCAGAATGGCTTGGTTGGCAGCACACTGGTTTCGATTTTACCCTGACACTCTTTTTAGGAGTTTTGAACACCCCAGTCGATGCCGTCATCACCGTTCGCCTTCAAGGCATGATCGAAACCAAAGCCGAGGAGAGCGACAGAGGGTGACGGAGAACCATGAGTTATCCACCGACAAAAGCAGGTCATTTGTGTGAATGTGCTTTGAACGTCGGGTTTCTTTTGTTTTGAAATTATTTGAGCAAGTTGACATATGTCACCTCTTGAATTTGATGGTAGCAGCACCTTTCGGGTTGTAGTCGCAGCAGAGGTTGTAGAAATCATCCCTTTGTGGAATGAAGGTGATCCATGGTGTACAAGACAAATGTCTGCATGGTGTAATCTGGGGAGACTCCGTTCTCTTGGCATTTACGTTTCCTGGCTACCCACTTTCCACTGTTTTCTCCAACATAAATGTATTTTCATGTGAGAAAAATGCATTGACTGAACCATTGTCCAAAACTGCACTGTTTTGTTTGCATCAATGATTTTTTCTTTCTGGTGAACCTTGAGTGTGTAACAGACGGTTTATAATTCGAGGTGGGTTGTGGCTGCAGGCGATCCAGAGAACTCTGAGCAAGTGAACATTAAATGCATAGTGAATATTTTGAAGATCTTCATTCAGCAGAATAAATAAAATTCTGTCATATTGCATGGATGACGAAACAGTGGCAAATTAACAAGCACACAATTCTGCTGTAATCCGTTCTCAATCCACATCTTTGGAGATGATTTATATGAGGGGGATGGAGGAAAATCATGTCCACATCCTAGCACTCCCCCTATTTTGAAAATTATACCGCTAACTGCGAAGAAGGAATTTCATCAGGATATGGGTCCACAATGGCAGACTGTTTTGACAGATACTGCGAGATCTGTTATGTCCACAATATAAATGTGGATAGGGCAGCCATCTTTATGTCCTACAAAAATGGGATTCTCTTCTGCAAGCACTGCTTTAGTCCAACATAGTCTGGAACTAAACCCAGATTAAAGAACTCGCTGATGACCACACAACCATCTGACCTGTATTGTTGCCAGTGTTGCATGATTATGAACTGTTTCCACTGTACGAGGCTAACAGGAAGGGCTGAGATTTCAAGAACTTGAAAAAAAAATGTTGAAAACATCCATTTTGAAATCTGGAGGAAATTTCTTCTTCCCTTTCATGGTTATCGCAATTGTAATGATAATGATACCTCTGTGAACAAAGGAGTAAAATTTTCTTTGAGCCATTCACTACATTATGAGTGTTTTTCTATCATGATACAAACTTTGTTGATTTTTATGATCTGACTTTGGTGAGGCTTGTTTATTTATTTCCACATTTTAAGTGTTAATTTGCTGTCACACAAAATATTTATATTACGTCCCAAGAGTTAATTTGTTTTGTTGAGTGCCACGGTTCCTTGTCCATATCAAGGCATGATGACCAGAAAGCTGCGCATTCTCTTGGTCTACTTCCCTCTCTAGTGAACTGTATCTTTGAGGGATATACTTGGCTTTCATCATCGCAGACTTCCAAGAACTTGAAGCTTACAGGGTGACAAAAGATCAATAAAAATATGGTGCAATCTTATGACATTATTTATTTATATAAAGTCAAGCCTTGTGGAAGAGCAAGAGCACAGAATGGATGAGGACGCAACAGAATGACAGGACGCAACAGAACGAGAGGCACAGTAGAAAGAGAGGTAGTTGGGGGGGGGGGTACTAACAGCTAGGTTGAGGTGCAAAATAGAGGGAGATCGTTGTTTTTTTTCTTCTTTAAACACAATAATCTAGTCTTATGCTCTAGTGAGTTGACAGACTTCCAAGAATTTGAAGCATGCTTGTGCTAGAGTGAGGTAAAAAGGCAATGGACTGACAATGGGGCAGTCGGGTGACATTTTGGACACAAGCAAGGGAATGAACAAACATGAAAAAGAGGAGGGGAGGAAACGCATTGATCTGCAAGTAAGAGGGTTGGGTGAGATTGGGTTAATGGGAGTATTACAAATTCCACGCAGGTATGGGGTCGAATGACATGAGATAGTAGTGCACCACCTGCTTTTGAAGCTCGAGAGGGATGAGTGTGATTGAACTCTGTCAGACAGCTCCAAAAATGGACCAGAGAAACAAAGGCGTTGAGATATGCGGTAAATCTAGACATTGTAAGTTTAACCACAATTGGGTTATTGGAAGAATGCTTGCATCTTGGAGTTGCTGGGGAGGGTCGATGTGCTGGGAGAACAGAAGGAGTCAGGCTGGAAGAGAGGCAGAAAAACAAGAGAGACCACCGACTTGCCTGCAAGAAAACATGATGAGAGACAGAGACAGAGAGAGAGAGAGAGAGAGAGAGAGAGAGGAGAGAGAGAAGAGAAGAGAGAGAAGAGAGAAGAGGAGAGAGAGATAAAGATATATATGAGGCCCCGCGAGAGAGTGATGTAAGCGACATTTTTTAATGATATGATGATGATAGGCTCGGATGATAAGGTAAGGGTTAAAATAGTGCTATATGGCATTAACTCCAAAATTTCCGATGTGTCCTTACATCACTCTCCTCGCAGCGCCTCATATATATATAATAGTATATATAATATATATATATATATATATATATATATATATATATATATATCTTCTTCTTCTTCTCTTCTTCTTTCGGCTTCTTCCCGTTAGGGGCGCCACAGCGGATCATCCGTATGATCCGCATAGTGATTTGGCACCGGTTTTACGCCGGATGCCCTTCCTGACGCAACCCTCTTACGACACAGGATATGGTACACCTATTCTAACGGGGCATACACCGGCCCAGTACACTGGTACTCACTTCGCCGACCTCGGAAGGATGACAGGCTGAGTCAACCTCATGGTGTGTATTAATTCAAGTGCCAACGGGCTTGAACTCAGGACCTCTGGATCCCAAGCCGCTAACCTCACTACGCTAACACCAGGCTATATATATAATATATATATAATATATAATATATATGTATAATGTAATGTTATTGATATGTATGTATATGTATATGTATATGTATATTATGTATATGTATAGTATGTATGTATATGTATATGTATATGTATATGTATATGATATAATATGTATTATATATGTATGTATATATATGTATTTTATATAATTATAAATATATATATATATACACACACACACCGTGCCTGCAAAAAGTCGACACCACCTTTCAAAATTTCACCTTTTGTTACCTTACAGCCTGGAATTAAATTGCATTAAATCAGACTTTTCCACCTTATTTACACATCATAACCCACAACTTCCAAGTGAAAAACAAAATTCTACAGATTTCAGAAAATTAATTTAAATACAAAACTGGAATATCTTGGTTGGATAAGTGTCCACCCCCCCCCCCCCCCCCTTATAATAGCAATTGAAATTAGCTCAGGTGTAACAATCACCTTAAAAATCACACACCAAGTTAATCGGCCTCTACCTGTGTTAAATTGTAGTGATATGATTATTTCAAAATACAAGCAGCTGTTCCTGCAGGTTTCCCTGCTGGTATGCATATTCACAGCAAAGACTCAACCATGAGTACCAAGGAGCTTTCAAAAGACCTCCAGGATAATGTTGTGGAAAGGCACAGATCAGGGGATGGAAATAAAAATATTTCAAAGGCCTTGAATATTTCTTGGAGCACAGTCAAGACAATCATTAAGAAGTTGAAGGCATATGGTACCACCAAGACCCTGCCTAGATCAGGCCGTCCCTCCAAACTGGGTGACCAAGCAAGGAGGAGACTGATCAGAGAGGCCACCAAGAGGCCATTGGCAACTTTTCAAGAGCTACAGGCCTTTATGGCAAAGAATGGTCACTGTGTATGTGACAACAATATCCCAAGAACTCGAGAAGTCTGGCCTGCATGGTATGGTGGCAATAAGGAAGCATTACACAAAAAAGCCCACTTTTAGTCCCTCAAAAACACTCTGGAGATTCTGAAGCAATATGTTAAAAAGTTTTGTGGTCTGACAAACAAAAGATGGGACTTTTTGGCCGAAATGCAAAACGTTACGTTTGGCACAAACCCAACAAAGCACATCATCCAAAGAACACTATCGGTACTGTGAAGCATGGTTGTGGTTGCATCGTGTTTTAGGGATGTTTCTCCTCAGCAGGGACTGGGGCACTTGTCAGGATAGATGGGAAAATGGATGGAGAAAAATACAGAAAAATCCGAGAGGAAAGCTTGCTGCCCTCTGCAAGAAAACTGAAATTGGGATGGAAGTTCACCTTTCTGTATGGCAGTGATCTGAAGTACACAGCCAAAGGTACACTGCAGTGGCAAAGGAACAAAAAACATAATTGTCCTTGATTGGCCCAGTCAGTGCCTCGACCCTAAATCCAATCCAATATCTGTGGCATGACTTCAAGATTTTGTATTTTTAATTAATTTTCTGAAATGTGTAGAATTTGTTTTTCACTTGAAGTTGTGGGTTATGATGTGTAAATAAAGGTGGAAAAGTCTGATTTAATGCAATTTTATTCCAGGTTAAAAGGCAACAAAGAAAATTTTTGAAAGGGGATGTTGACTTTCTTATTATAGCCACCGCTGTGTGTATAAATGTGTGTATAATGTGTTATATATATATATTATATATATATTATATATATATATATATATTACATAAATAATAAATGCAGAAACAGAGGGATAAGTTTCAAAACAAACAACTAAACAAGGTCGGAATGACACCACATTATGATGCCACGATACGACACCACAATCCTCTTATGGAATTACATCACCGAATTACTATTTGACATTTTACTTTTGTTGTGGGATTGTGATGGAACAATGTCAAAAAAAAATTCCAGGTGTTGCAAAGTGTCCTCACACCATTGTAAACGATCTTCAGCTTTTCTACTATTTTCTTCACAATGTGTCCTTCTCGCAGAGCTTAAAGCTTCACACACTGTTATTTTGAAAGTTTCTTCCTTGACACCATTCAAAACCCACTAATACATTTTCAAGCAAGCAAACAAGGTGATAAAAAACTATAATTTCACGTGTTCACGAATTTTCAACTTTTCTTGTGGTTTCTTGTAACGAGCATTAATTTAACTGGTGTTGATTACTTCAATAATTTTTATTTACTGTACAAAAATCCACAAACATTTTCTTTGTGTGAAGTCGATATTACCAGCACATGATAATATACTGCCAGACCCCGCTATTCACGGGGGATAATACGTTCCTGTAAAATTCCGCGAATATCGGGAAATTGTGGGGGGAAAAAAGCTATACATATATGTATATATATATATATATTTATACATATATAAACATGGTCTAAGCTCGTGGTAGAGAGATTGCACATGACAAATCGGGACGCAACAGAACAAAGGGAACAGCAAGAGAAAGGGGAAACACCAACAGCTGGGCGGAGGGAGAATTTTGATGGAGCGTGACAAACACGAGATGCAGGTAATGATGAGAGGTAAGGGAAAACGCAAAGGGTGGATAATGTGGCTACATAAGCAAAATTATGTTTGATCAGTTTGTTTTTGTTCTGGTTTGAGGAGAGGGAAGAGGCTGCTGCCTGTCTGTCAGAAGGATGAGAGCTGGCATGGCAGAGAGTGGAATCATCAGCAAAGAGATGAAGAAGATTTTCCAGAGAGTGAGGTCATTGATGAAGATTAGGAATATGGGGCCGAGAACTCTGTTTTGATGTACTCCAGCCTTGACAGGGAGAGGAGAATAAAGGGTTCCTTTGAGAGCCACACGTTGACTATTAAAGTGGAGAAAGTCAGTCATCCAAGAGTGGAGTTGGCCTTGGATTCCATCGGCAGACAGTTTGGAGAGCAAGGCAGGATGCTAGACTGTATCAAAATTTCGAGATATTGTTACGAATCTGGAAGCCATGAGCACTCAAAATACAGGTCCTATAGCTCAGTTATTTCGTTAAGTAAATGTGGATAGATAGCTCCCTTTCCCTTGTTTAATGGGTAATTAAATGTTCATGCGCTGCGGAGTTATTTTGATAGTCAGGGTTTTCTTTTATTTTTACACCACCAACATCGTCTACAACAACACCAGCATCACCCTTACCTTCACCTCGCTCTGAGCGACGCCATTGCCTACGTGCGTGTCAGCAAGTATGTGGGCGGAGTCCACGCAGGATGATGTTCCTCTGCCTGTTTGGAGGGTGGTCCGCAACGACGGCCGTCATGCCCCCCTGGTCCAATCAACAGCCTTGGCGCCCGTTTTGGCCAATGACAGGGCGACGAGCGCACTTTGCGCGCCAAAACCGTCCAGTGAGGGAAAGCGGGGATGGAGGAGGCGTCCCCCCCCTCCCCCCTCTGGACAAGGGTGAATAAGGTTGTGGCGCGATCGGACGAAGAGGAAGAGTTTTTGGTTGTCGGGACGAGCGCTGAACGGAGCTCAGGAGTCTGATCGCGGCTCGCTGGCGCATGATTATATTATCGCCTCTCGCTGGTGCCTGGTTCTATTATCGCCTCTTGCTGGTGCCTGGTTCTAACATCACCTCTCGCTGGCCTGGTTCACTCGTGTCAGCCAAACCACACGAGGTGGACAGGTCCATGTCCTTCTGGGTATCTGTGTGTGTGTGTGTGTGTCTGTCGATGGGCCCGTCTTTAAGTAGTAAATTGTTAAGTGCCTTCGCTGTACATTATTTGCCTTGCATCTTTTGTTAGTTGTGATAACTCTGCCCTGATGTGCTTCCCTCCTTCCCCACCGACTGTTAATAAATACCCTATTTGTTAAATGTATCAGCTCGTTTTTCTGTTTCTTTTATTGGTTTAACACGGTGCGTGTTGGGGAATTAGAAAGGCCGTTGTTGCTGTAGTGGTGTGCATTTGGGACCGACGTAAGCTCGGTGACCATCCGCTCGGGTCATGCACCTGTCGAGCGCGCATACGGCTCGTCCCGTACGAGTGCCGTCAAGGTTGTGAATACTCGGTAACTCGCCCCGTGGTCTCTAGGTATTTTGAAGTTTGGCAAATAACCCTGTACCACGTGGTGGAATTATTGACGATTCACAGTCCGGTAAGGGACCCGTACCATCGGAGTTTTCCGAAAGGTACGATCTAAATTCCGGGTGTTCGGCAGAGTCGACCCTACTGCTCCACCTAGTGTCGCTCGCAGCCGATACCCGGCCCGCAACAATATATCCATGGAGACGGCCCTGATCTCGTGTCTGAAATTGGAGGCCTCCACCATTGTTGGGAGAGTAGAATCAGCATGTCCAAGGTAGATTTACCAGGTCTGAATTGGAATTGATGATCTGAGATGAGGCTGTTGGAGAAAAGGAATGATTTATGTCAACTGTGATGATGGATTCCATGACCCTGCTGATGATCGGAAGTGCAGTAAGCTAATTGAGCTGTGGTTAAGGGGATCTGTTTTTGTACCTTTTTTATGTAATGCTCTCATGTTGGCTGATTTCCAATCAGAGACCAGTTCTGAAGTGTAAAAATAAAAAAATAAAAATTTAATAATATAAAAAAGAGCTCCTGGTGGAAGAGAGGAGGGCAGAGCATGGATCGCCTCCCAAGAGGGGCGAAGCTTTTCATTGCCTCCCGAGGGACGGAGCCATGGATTGCCCCAAGAGGGCAGAGTTTTGGGACCTCGGAGGAGAGCTCGACATGAGAGTCAGGAGAGTTGGGATCATCTCGGAGGAGGAGAAGAAGGAAAAGGAGATAGTGTGGAGAGGAAACAGTTGCTCTGTCAGTGCTGCATGATCGCCTGGCTGCCTTCCTTCCTTCTCGTGTGCATACCTTCTCCTGTTCCTGTTCTTGACGTTGCCCTGTTTGTTGTGCCTACTTTGTCATCCCTGGTTCCTGCTTGTGTGTCTTCATCACCCTTCCCAGGTGTTTCGTCACCTGCCTCATCGTCAATTCATCTCGCCAGCCTCTGGACCTGCTCCCTCTTCGTCCACCAGCAGAGCTGAGGCCCACCCAGTTCTCGTTCCCCATCTCTGCCTCTGCTTGAATCTCATGTGTGTCGCTATAGGTTTTGTAGCTCATTGTATATAATTATTTAT
>CM068962.1:84323100-84333728 GCA_035128595.1 Eptatretus atami | reverse complement strand
GCTGTGTGTGTGTGTGTGGTGTGTGTGTGTGTGTGTGTGTGTGTCTGAGTGTGGAGGGCCTTGAAATTTGATTTAGATTTAGATAACTCACGTTGTTTTTCTTCATTATTATAATTTGAATTATTGTCTTTGTACATATTTGATTACTGTCATGAAATTATCATTTCTTTAATTCATTTAATTCATTTGCTTGTTCCGTGTATCTGTTGTGGGTTCGGAGAAAAACCTGTGCTGTGCTGACTGCCTGGTGAGGTGCTAGTATTCTTTCACATGAGCGTAATCTCCGGGATCTTGGCTGTGGGCCACTAAGGAGCGCTGTTTGACCATCCATCCATGTAGGGCTAAAACCCCTGGCACAATATCATGGAATGACATCAGAATGATTGAGCTGCATCCCTCCGAGTTTAGCAATCTTCCCCAGGATGCAGCTCCCTCCCCCCCACCCCAAATACGCATCATTGGTTCACGCTAACCATGCACGTATGCATGATTTCCCCACACCCGCACTGCATGCTGGCACATCCCAGTGGCTTTGATGCACAGCACGTCTGCTTCCCACACGGTTCGGCACTGCAGCACGTCTGCTCCCCACGTCCACGTGTAGAAGCACATGGTTTGTGAGACGGCCGCATAACCTCCTCCACAGCACCACACACCATGGGCCCGGGTGCGAGTTTGAGTTTGGACCGCACACGCGTGAAACCTGCGCATTGCATACACATAATCAAGCATGCAGGCACGCACACACCCCACGGAGAGTCATTTGTACCCATTTGTACCATGTCAGTGTGTGCTGTCTACGTACTTCTTCATTTTCAGCATCTGCCGACTTAATATTTTGCAGCAATTATTGGTATATTTATATTCATATTTTGGCATGAAACCAGATCGCACAAAACAGTGTAAAACGAAACTGTGAAAGTTATTGCCAAAAACAAATTACCCCTGTGAACTGTATCACCATGGCTTGCAAAAGCAGGTCATAGAGCATGGTGTTACGCTCAATAAAGTAAGAGTTTCTGCACATTCCTTTATCTTTTCTTCGCTCATTGTAAACATCTAAAGAGTATAAAAAGTTAAGATTATTTATTTACTTCGATAATTACACTTCATTATAAAAATCGCTAATTTGTTTAAATTTTCAGATTTCACTCCAGATTTCGACACTTATTTAGTCCACGTGATCCAATTCTCAAATCAGATACAACATTTTGATTATATGCTTTAATTAGTCCGTGAGAGGAGATTGTGTTTCCAAATCGAGGCATGTTTGAATCAGCTGAACAAAATGGCGAATTAAGACCCCAGCAACTGACAGAAGGCTGACCGAGGATGGCGCCATGCTTAAGGAGAATTAAATAAGGCCGTTAATTATCTTTAAAATGGGTGTTTAAATTGATGCAAACACCCAATTTTCATTATTTTACTCCCTTGGAGTTCCCTTCATATACATGCAAATTCTCAGGCTGCTAGATTTCATGGTTTTGGAGTTGTGGAGGAGACACACAGTGACACACACTGACATTTATTAATATAGATATCTATTCCTCATGACATGATCGCAACCTGATTAGGTCATGGCTGTGATTGGCTGAATTCTAATGCCATGGCAACCATCTCGGTAGCTTGGCTTGTGTACATGATATTTCAAAACCATTCAAGATTTAGCTTTCATGTTAAACAGATCTATTCCTCAAACCACCCAAAATGTGGGGAATCTAGAGTATCAGCTCCTTGTTATTACCCTCATTGAAGGATTCGGAGAGGTTATTGCATTTAGGTTTGTTTGTCTGTTTGTCTGTTTGTTTGTTTGTCTGTTTGTCCGCACCGAACTTTCATGTTTTTCTCCGCAACCGCTTGTCGATTGAGACTAATTTTTCACCATTGGTGCAACTACTCATGTAGAATGCTTTAATGATGACACTGATGTCATAGGTCACATGGTGTGCCAGCCATATTGGAAAAACGGCAAAATTTTGGACCTCTCTATCTCTGAAACCGCACCAAGGAAAAAATTGGCACATAGCAAGTACTCCTCATGGGGAATGAGGGTGGTATTTTTATGACGGTCAAGTGCCCTTGTTATGACATCATAATTGCATATGTAGAAGCCACATCCAATCAGTATGAAAATTTGAGGTCATCTCAGAATAAAATGGTCCACAGAAAAAAAAAATCTTGACATCATCGATCACATGATTCGGTTGCCATATTGTAAAAAAAAAAAAAAAAAAAAAAAAAATCTTCTTCTCTAAAGTGTCTGAACAGATCGAGGTGAAACTTTACAGGTAGGACTGCCTCTCCATGAGAACAAAAAGTTTTACACATATTAGTCATTGGTCACATGGTTGGCAGCCAATTGGATTTACCCTAAAACATATAAAAAAATCTTCTTCTCCAGAACTGCTGGACAAATCAAGGGGAACTTCACACAAGTGTTCCCCAAGTCATGGATGCACAAGTGGCACATAGCAAGTTCTCCTCATGGAATGAGGTGTATTTTATACGTATAATGCCCTTCGTTATGACGTCATAATGCAATTGTTACGGTGTGAAATTCACAGAGCACCATATAGGTCTCTTAGATCATTATGTCGATAAGTCTGTGTTCAGATAGATTTCCCCCCGATTTTAAAGGATTTATTCGTTGCAGGGCTGTGATCTTTGAGGTAGCGTTTTCTTGCTATCGTTATTTGGACCAACCGCTTCACAAAACCACCTCCACCAACAAATCGCTCTCATCAACCGCTTCACAACAACACCTCCACCACCAACATCGCTCTCATCAACCATCTCCACAACGACACCACAACATCCCCTCACCACCTACGCCACACAAGCAACGCCTCACCTTCATCTCCAAACGCCGCCATCTTTGCGCCAGCCAGCGCGAGTTCCCACGAACGCATCGCCGCCAACAGACGCAGGGGTTCCCTGTTAGGCGGGCCGTGATCTCCACAACGTCCGCGTGGGCAGATGATCTCTGCCACGTCCGCTCGCTCCGAGCTTCGCCTCAAAATCGGATCAGGAGATCGAAGGGGGCAGAGCCAGCGGGGGTCAGAGGTGAGGGATCGGAGATCAAACCTCGCCTCACGGACCCATAAAAGCGCGCAGAGCGCCAAGCAGTCAGTCGTTCGGGTTTGGAGTTGTGGAAGATCAAGGTTCGAGACCAGTGAGGGCAGTGGAGGTCTGGGTTCGCCGAGAGCCAAGGAGCGCAGCCAAGCCTGCCGTGCCGCGCAGAACTGCCGTTCGTGTGCGGACGTGGAGAGCCGGATAGGAGCCGCCAGCCAGCGGCATAACGTCCGAGGGATCAGGCCTTGGGACAGTCCGAGCAACGCTGAGGACGGACGGGCTCTTACAGAGGGCATCAACTCTAAAAGAGCAAAGACCCGTTCGTTCCTCGGAGGCGTTGGTCGGCTGGCCCGAACCACCAGCCGCCCGACGAGGCTGGCCGGACCGTGTCACGCCAGCTGCCGTGAGGATGGGACATCACGGGTCGCCCCAGCGAGGCACACGAAAGAGAAGTAACCAGCCCGGCCTCTCGGAGCTTCTGCGGTCGTCACAGCTCCGTGAAAATAAAGACCCAAGAGGTCCAGTCTACCCTCGTCTTTCCTGGGGTTTTCCTTGTTTCTTTGCATGAACGTTGTGGCGCCATGTCCTTAGGTGAACTGATTAAGTGCAAGTGACTGTACATAATAATATACGTTGTAGTCTTTGTCTTGCTCGGCTCTTGTCCCTACCCCATTCATTGCAGCTTGTATATCTCTGCATGCTGCTTTGACCGTATATGTGTGCAAATAAATGTCCTTGTTGAATGTTAACCTGTTCGTCGCGTCTTTCCTTCATTGAAACTGCCATCATTGAGTTCGGATATAGCTGGCTTTTAATAGCCGATAAAGTGATCGGTCCAACGGGGCTGCTGATAAATACACCGCTCGGTATCCGCAGAACGGAGCGAGCTGCATACGTGGCTCGTTTCCAAGCAGCTCCCGTTGAGGTACAACCTCTCGGTAGCCTTCCCGCATGAATAATAGGTAATCGACAGTTCAGCGTGGACCCTGTAACGTGCGGGTAGATACTGACTAGGCTGTGGTTGCATTAAAAACACACCCATAGCTGGATTCGGCGTTTTGATCCGAAGGCTGCGACTGGATTGCTCGTCCGTGGCGTACGGCCGCGATTCAGCTAAAAGCGGCTCCGCACGCCGGCGGGCGGAAATCTACAACAATATGTATAATTCTCCATCCAATCAGTATATATTTTGAGGGTCATCTCGGGATATAATGGTCCACAAAATTTTTTTGATGACATCATCGGTCACGCGATTCGGTAGCTATATATATATATATATATATATATATATATATATATAATATAATATATATATATGTTGTGGATCTCGCGCCGCGGCGCGAGCCACCACCTTTAGCCAATGGCGCCGCTTCGCCCACCGAACGGACAATCCAGTCACGGCTTTCCGGATCAACGCCGAAAACCAGCCACGGGTGTGTTTTAAGCACACCACAGCCTAGTCAACACTCTACTCGCGCTACAGGGTCAATCGCCGAATTGTCGATATACCTAATTAATCGCGGCGAGACTACAGAGAGAGTACCTCAACGGGCCGCTTGGAACGAGCCGCTTAAGCACTCGCTTCGTTTGGGAAACCGAGCGGGGAATTATCGCACAGCCCCATTGGACCCGATCACTTTATCGGCTATTTAAAAACCAACTATATTCCGAAGGCAGAACGGCAGTTCAATTAAGGAAGAGGACGCAACGAATGGGTTAACATTGAACAAGCACATTTATTTACAAAGACACACACGTAAAGCAGCGATGCAGTCATGCAGGTATGCAATTAAGGAGAGCACGCATCAATTATACAACCAACAAAAGCAATGCAAAAGAGCTACTACCGTCTATCTATTATGTACACACTATACATTCTACTTACAGACATGGCGCCACAACGTTCATTCAAAAGAAATAAGGAAAAACCCCAGAAAGACGAGGGTAGACTGACCTCTTGTGTCTTTATTTTACGGAGTTGTGATGACCGCAAAAGCTCCGCGAGGCCGGCTGTTACCTTCACCTTCGAGTGGCCTCGCTGGGCGACCCACGACGTCCCATCCTCACGGCAGCTGTGTGAGCGCGGTCCGGCCCAGGCCCCGTCCGACGGCTGGTGTTTTGGCCCAGCCGGCAACGCCTCAGAGGAACGAACGGGTCTTTTGCTCTTTCAGAGTTGATGCTCTCTTTAAGAGCCCGTCCGTCCCTCAGCGCTGCTCGGACTGTCCGAAGCCCGATCACCTCGGACCGTTCGATGCTGGTTCAGCGTCTCAATCTTGACCTCTCTCCGGCTCTCCCCACGTCCCGCACACGAACACGCAGTTCTGCGCGCACGCAGGCCTGGCCGCTCCCCGCTCCCGTCTCCTCGGCGAACCCAGACCTTCGCTGCCCTCCACTGGACTTGAACCCTTGTCTCACACCACACCAAACCTCGACCGACTGCCTGAACTGCGCTCTGCCGCCTTTTATAGGTTCGTGAGGTGAGGTTGATCTCCGTTCTTTCACCTCGACCCCACTGGCTCCGCCCCTCTTGATCTCCTATCCGAATCCCGAGGTGAAGCTTGGAGCGAGCGGCTGGTAGAGATCATCGACGCTGAAGGGAAGCGGACGTGGTAGAAATCACCGTCGCTGGCAACAAGGAAACCCCCGCGTTTATTTGCAGCGATCTGCCGTGGCCGGCGCAAAGATGGCGGTGCCGCGGAGCCGAAGGTGAAGCGATGTGTTTCGTTGTTGGTATTGGGGAGATGCGGTTAGGAGATGGTGGTTGGCGTTGTGGAGAAGTGTTGTGTTGGCATCTGGAGAAGTGGTTGTTGAGGGCGGTTGTGGAGGAGGTGGTTGTTGCGGTTGAAATGCGGTTGGCATTGTGGAGAAGGTGGTGTGTGGAGCGTTGGTCAGAGTGATGTTGGTGGTGTGAGGTGGTTGTTGTGAAGCGGTTGTCAGAGCGATGTGTGTGGAGGTGGTGTTTGAAGCGGTTGGTCAAAGCGATGTTGTGGTGTGAGGTGGTTGTTTGAAGCGGTTGGTCAGAGCGCTGTTGGTGTGGAGTGGTTGTGTGAAGCGGTTGTCAAGCGATGTTGGTGGTGGATGTGGTTGTGTGGAAGCGGTTGGCCAAAATAACGATAGCAAAAGAAAAACGGCTAACTCAAAGATCACAGCCCGGTTACACGAATATTGCCCGTTAAACATCGGTGGGAAATCTATCTGAACACAGACTTATCGACATAACTGATCTAAGGACCTATATGGTGCTCTGCGAATTCCACAGCCGTAACAATATAATATTATATAATATTATATATATATATATATATAATATATATATATATATATATATATATATTAAGCCTTCAAAAATCTTCTTTCTGTGAAATGGCTGAAAAGATTGAGGCAAAACTTTACACATATGACCACCTATCCATGAGGAACAAAAAGGTCACACATATGAAGTCAAAGTCACATGGTTTGGCAGCCATATTGGACTTACCTAAAACCGATAAAAATACACCACTCAAAGAAGTCCTGGCGAGGGTTTGCAATTCTGATTGCTCTTTTCTTGTTGCAATTGTACTGCTTTCTGATGCTGTGTGGACTGTGCTTCCCTGCGATGGACCTCTGGTAGCTTGTACATGTTGCTGCATTTGAGCCTGGGAGTAACTGCGAAATCTAGCTATTCGTGTCTTCCCTACATCTTTTTTTGTTCCTTTCATACTTCTTTCAATTTTTTTTCACAATTCTCTTTATTCATTCTAATTCTTGCTTTTTCTTCTCTATCATCTCTTTATTTTCTTTTTCTCTTTCTTTATCTGTCTGTTTAAGGATAAGTGTATTATTGCAGAATTTTTCTGTAAGACCCACCCGGCTGTGCTGGATGGGTTTTGAGGTTGTGGGTAGCAGCTGAAACCCGAATCATATCTAGTTTCTCTGATGACTCCACTTTGCTCTACTTATTCAGGTTCATTCTGGGTGTGCACTTATCCAACCAAGTATTCTAGTTTGTATTTCAATTAATTTTCTGAAATTTGTGAATTGTTTTTCACTTGGTATTGTGGGTTACAATGTGTAAATAGAGGTGTGGAAAAAGTCTGATTTAATTCAATTCCAGGCGAAAGGCAACAAAAGTGAAAATTTGGAAAGGGGTTGTAGACTTTCTATAAGCATTGTCCAGGACCCAGTTTAGCTGCTTCACAAGATTTGTTATACCATCTACCAGGGTAAGCCATAAGCCCCAGACGATTATATATAATATTATATATATATATATATATATATATAGATATATATATATATATATTATTATATATAGATATGTATATGTACACAGACATACCACAATTACAATTAATCCATTTTTTAGTTCTCTAACGTATGGCTTTATCAGAACGACGCAACGTTTCACACAGCAAGCTGGCATGAACCATGCTCCACTAGCTGAATCAAGAGCATTTTTCCTTGTTACTTCTCCCGGATATACCTGAGGAGTGGGGGTGGGCCTGTTCTGTCGACCAATCATGAAGTTGTGTTGCAAGACCTTGTGACCAATTAACCATGGCATGCTGTGTTGCAAGCATCTGTTAAAGAGTGCTTTGCCATTGTGTTATTTTCTTCCCCTGTGGTTCATGTCCCACATTGTCTCTGTCTTTCTCCCACCATCGGCACCTCTCTGGTGTATTTGTGTATGAGAGGACTATGTGCCTGTGGTAAGGTTATAGTCTCCTCTGTCAGAAGTGACCTCATTTGCCCCTTTGTGCCATGCCTCCAGTATTCGCCTCCTGTCATGATTCGGGGATGCCACCAGAACATTGACGTTGTCCCAAAGGGGAGCATGACCCATCCTTCGCCCATACTTGGCGATAGCATACTTTTCAGGTGATTACACTCAAAGGTCTTGCGGTGTTCATTGATGCACTGGCCGAAGGTTCTTACAGTCTCCCCTATGTATTCCATAGCACTGCCTCATGGAATAGTGTATACCACACCTGTGCAGTCATTCTTTTGTTTTCTGTCCTTGATGTTGGTCATTGCTCATCTCAAGGTCTCAAATACTGATTGATGAGCTAACAACACCCTAATCAGTCTTAAAATCCTGCCAATCCTTTGGGATACTCCTGGCACAAATGGTAGCATGCAGAAGCCCTTAAGTGTTTCCTGTGGAATTTCATGGAGCTGCCAGTACCATTTTGTTTTTTGGGAAGAGCCATGTCTGTGTAGCCATTGGCTTTCAAGACCCATTTAAGATGCTTGATCTTGCTCCTCTTACCCTCTAAAGTGGACGGTATATTCCTTGCCATTTTTATGAGTGTGTTTACCACAACTCTTTTGTGGTACGTCGGATGGCAAGACCCAAAATTAAGGTAACGATCAGCCTGGGTGGGTTTTCTATACACTGTGGTACTTAAGCTTCCATTCAAGTTCATCACCATGGCATCAAGAAACGGAAGCGACCCATCCTGTTCTTCCGCACATGTAAATTTGATGGAAGGAAACTTTCCACTCATGCACTCCTGGATTATGGTAACAGCCGTGCTCGGGCAGATGGCAAAAGTGTCTTCTACATAGCAGTAACAGACTCATTGCTGTGTTAGGAGGGATGGGATGGTGTGTGCCTCAAGCTCTTAATCACCATTATTAGTGACTTTTTTTCTCCCATTTTGACCCCATGACCCTACTTCCCGACACTATGAGGCATGAATCGGTGGTCAAATCCAAAAAATCGTTTCATATTTCATGCGTCTCACAAGGTTGATTGTGTGTGTGTGTGTGTGTGTGTGTTGTATATATATAATTACGAATTCTGGCCCGCCTGGCGTGCGATCGGCCGCGTACCTCTAATGGCAGCCGCGTCGCCCACCGGACGGACAATTCAGTCGTGACCCTCCTGGAACTAACCGCCAGGAGCCAGTCACGGGTGGGGTTTAACCTCACCACAACCCAGTCCGCATTCTACCGCGCGAAATAGGGTGAATCGCCGAATGTCGATATACCTAAATACCCACGCGGGTAACCTACCGAGGGTTGCACCACGCCGCAGGTCGGCTTAGGACACGAACCGCTTAAGCGGTTCGTTCCGTACTATAGGAAAACCGAGCGGTGTTATCGCCGACCTCGACGGTTCAGATTATTTATCGGGTGTTTAAAACCACTACCAATCATTCCACGATTCAAGATAGCACTTTCAAAAAGGGGAAGGACGCAACGAAGGGAAACATTTCACAAGCACATTTATACACATATAACACAAACAAGCAAGGGCAGTCATGCAATATACAGCAAGAAATGAAAGACGTTGCGACCGACTATGCATTAAATGTACAGGCACTTAAACAGGTTTACTTCACGGACTGGCGCCACAAAACACACATACAAAAGCCCAAAGAAAAGAAAACCTCCCTTCTGTGCCGGTGAACCCTCTCTGGCACTCTCCTCGTCTGCACGCGCAGGTCCACCACAGACCACCTGCGGCGCCTCCCGTCCGCGTCTCCGAGGCATCGCCCGAATCGCCACCGGCCCGCGCCTTCACCGACAGGTCGCTCAACGCCAAAGAGAGGGAGGGAGAGAGAACTCGACCTGACCACCAAGAGAGAGAGCCGGCACGACCCGACAGAGAGGATGACGTCGACGACCCAGACAAAAAAGGACTTGACCTCGACCACCAGAGAGAGGAGCTCGACCCGACCACCAAGAGAGAGCGAGCCCCGCGTCCTGTCCGCCTTATATAGCGCGGGGCTCCGCCCTTCGCTCCTCCCCGTTTTCGGCTCCGCCTCCCTTCGAGAAGGTTCCCGAAAAGGGCGTTCCCTCACCCCGACGCCTCACGCCGTGCATCCGCCAATCGGCGGCGAGCTGCCCTCCCCTTTCCTTCACACCAAGCGCGGGGAAAAATAGGCTGGAAAAAACCCCCAGGCCTGACAAGAGCTTTTGTTCTGCCAATCCTTCTCGGACGTTTCCGACGCGGAAACCGTCTTACGTGGTCCACGGGATGGCGTTCGTAATGGGCGTAGTGCGAAGATGATGGTGATTGTTGTGGGGTGGTGTGAGCGTGGTGGCGTTGTGCGTAGTTGGTGGCGGTTGTTGTTTTCGTGGAGGTTTGTTGCAATGGTGGCTCAAAATAACGATAGATAAAGAAAAACGGCTATCTCAAAGAGTCACAGCTTGGTGAACACGAAGATTCCCTTTAAACAACGGTGGGGACCTATCTGCACATAAACTTAGCGTCATAACAGATCTAAGGACACTTATAGTGTATTGCGAATTTCCACAGCCGTAACAATATACATGCTTGGACTACAAAATTTAATTAGACATAAGGCTTAGTTATTTTATAACTTGGTTTACGCAGTTCTTCAGCTAAAATGTAGGGTCAGTAGTCGAAATATAAATATAAATATAATTTCAATTTTTAGAAATTACCTATTTTATGATTTTTTTTCGAATGTTCCATGGAAAAGACAAGGGTAGGTGGGGGAAAAATGAATATAAATCCCAGACCAGGAGGATGTAAGAAAACATTGAAGATGGAAGACCATTCAAATGCAGGATGCCCATGTTCACTGTATCATCTGATGTGA
>CM068962.1:84302367-84312510 GCA_035128595.1 Eptatretus atami | reverse complement strand
CTTGATTTCAACTTCGAATATGGGAGGTTGTTGATTCAAACCACGCGAAGTCATACGAAAGAATTTAAAAATTGTACTTTGCGACTCTGTTGCTTGACGTTCAAAATTAAAAAGGATAGAGCAAAGCAGACGATCCACATAGGATAGCATCAATGGTGAGGAGGGTAATCCTCCTTTAGAGGTCCCTGCTGTCTGTGATGAGAGAGGAACACCATTGGTGTGAATTCGCTGGTATGCAAGTGTTGTCACTTTCCCCAATCGGTGGCTATGTCATTTGTCTGTTTGTCCATGATCCATGAGTTGTTGGTGTTGTGTGTGGTGCTGTGTGTGTGTGTGTGTGTGTGTTTGTGTGTGTGTTGTGTGTGTGTGTTAGGTCAGGTAGTGTGTGTGTGTGTGTGTGTGTGTGTGTGTGTGGTGTGTGTGTGTGTGTGTGTGTGTGTGTGTTTGTTTGTTGTTGGTTGTGTTGTGTGGTGTGATTGAATGTGTGGGTTTGAGTGCGTTTGCGTGAGTGTTTGTATGTGTCTGTGTGTGTGTTGTGTTTCGAACACCGAACACACACTATCCCTTGACACACCACACACACACACACTTGTTTCGAAACAGCGTTTAGGCCTAGGTCACATTTGCCACGGCGGCCCTGGGGTCTCCAAAATCTGGGGCCACTAGCAATTATACGGCGGCCGCAGTATTTCCACGTTCACACAATGTAGCAGTCACATATGCTTTTATTTTTCGGGTAGCCGCACGGCGTATTTATAAATTGTGGGACACCGAAAACTGGGGGTGCCGTACGAGGTCTTTGATTTGATGTCGCACGGTGACCTTAGGGCGTCGCTGCGGCGGCCTAGAATTGTTCAAGGCAGGTCGCAAAGTGCCCGCAAGGTTGCCCGCAAGGTGCCCGCAAGGCGACCGCAGGGCCCAAAGGCGAACGTGCGGGCCAGACGGACGGTAACGAGTGGGTATATATACCAGTTATTTTTTTTACTGAAATAAACAATAAACCAGTATAAATAACTGAATATACTATAACTATAATATACCGTGGTGCCCCCAGAATACCGAACCGCCCATTTTTGAACAAATTGGAATCCGAAAATTTTTTCTGGAAAATTTGGCCCTAAAAACCTAATACATTTAAAAAACCGAACACAACGTAGCGTTCATGTTTGTTCACGTGTCTCCCCCACCTGTTCGAGCCGCATCTTCGCGCTTTGTTTCATTCAGTTCGTCGGTGGAAGTCCTCGTGAAAGCATCTCTCGTGTGTCGATCGATACTTTAGGCCTCAGTCCCATTTGCTCTACGTCGAAGGATATGGCTAGTACGCCCTCGAATGACAGAAACGTGCGCGGCCGCAGAGAAACTGAGGTGGCCTCAGGGTGGCCCTACGCCGTATGGCTATATTTTACAGGTCGTAAGGTCGCCGTGGAATTTATACGCGGAGTTATAACTTTTTTTTCATTTCTACGTTCGCCGTTAGAAATTCGACAAGCCGAAACAAAAGAACTGGTTAAAAAAAATTTTTTTTTAATCCATGCGTTACCGTCCGTCTGGCCGCACGTTCGGCTTAGGTCCCCCTGCGGTCGCCTTGCGGGCACCTTGCGTCTGCCTTCAAAATTCTCATGGCCGCCGCAGGAACGCCCTAGGTCACCGTGCGACATCAAATCAAAGACCGTACGGCACACCCATGTTTCGGTCTCCACAATTTATAAATACGCCGTGCGGCTACCCGAAAATAACAAGGACAAATGTGTCAAGAGCAGCGTCCGAAACCTAAAGGTTTTGTCGGCTAAAAAAAAATTAAAATTAAAATTTTTTTTAAACCAACAACCTTCCGATATTTCGTCACGTGCCTTCATTAAGCCAATAGCGAAACCCGTCATAATGATTTACGTATTTACGATAATCATGTTTAACGAAATTACATACGATAAATGGAATAATCTTTAAAAAGTAACCGTCAAACTTTTCGAAATTTAAAGCAAATGTCCGAATATATTTAAAAGTTCATATAGACGCTCTCAAAAGGCACCGTCTATGTGAGGATGTGTACATGTGCTCAGTATTTAAGGCGATCCGGATCTTGTATATACAAGAGCAGAGCCGAGAGATTAAGGTTTTGTCCTTCACAAGAAGAAGAAGAAGAAGAAGAAGCACAGAAGAAGAAGAAGAACAACGCCGAGCTCTCCATGAGCAGCGTTCGCTCTCGCGAGACGCTGCTAAAAAACATGTGTGACTGCTACATTGTGTGACCGTGGAAATACTGCGGCCGCTTTATAATGCTAGTGCCCGTACATTTTTGTAGACCCTCCGGCCCCGCCGAAGCCAATGTGGACCTCGGCCTCACCCTCGTGTTTTTCACACCCTTCATTTGTGATGTATTGTTTTTTTAATCATCTTGTGTTTTAATTAATAACAAAAAGCAATCCGATCACGTGGTGTGACGACTTGTCGGGCAAGGATTGAATTTCACAGCAAAACCAGTTGTATTGGAATCTCCATGATTACGTCAGCCCGATACGCTTGATGAAAGTGATTTGGTTCGCGGGCATTCATGTTTTGATGAGTTGCCCTGGGGGCAGTCGCTCTCGCAGACGTGCGCGAGCGATCGGAACCAGACGGAGCTCACTGTGTGGAGCTTTGGACTGTGGTGATTGTACCAGTTTACAGACAAACAACCGCCACCGCGAAGGTCATTTACTCTCTTATTTTAACCTTAAACATGGGAATTTCAGTTTAAAGTGTCTGAAAGTGGGTTTTTCCTTGGGTCCACGAACGGATTAATTCACTCCCATATCTTCTTATTGGGAAAGATATTTTGGAATCCGAGTTTTTTGCAATCCGAACAGCCGTCCTGGAACGAATTGAAATTGGGAATTCTGGGGCACCAAACACCTATACCCGATCTCTACGTAGCAGCACATAGACGGTCGACGCAGACTGCCACGGAGCCACGTACGGTGCACGGCCGGGCGTGAGGGGAACCGTGCGTGACCCTGCGTTGCACCGCAGGTAGTCACACAAGACCGCAAGGCCACCGGTACGGCGCCGTGGAAATAGTGCGGCCACCGTAATTTTTTGGTGGGTTGGAAAATTAATTTTTTCAATTAAGAAGAGCTGTTACGAGCCGCCGCAACTAACCCGCAAGCCCACCGTACGCCCTACGTGACGGTCACGTTGGAATTCCCCCGGTACGATCTCCATCATAGGTTGGCTTGTCGAATTGCTACGGCGAACGTAGAAATGAAAAAAGTTATAACTCCGCGCTTTATTCCACGGCGACCCCACGGCCTGTTAAAATATTAGCCAAACGGCGTAGGGCCCCCTGAGGCACCTCAGTTTCCTCTGCGGCAGCCGCAAACGCACGTTTGTCAATTCAGAGGGCGTAACACGGCCGCCGTATCCTCGCGCGTAGAGCAAATGTGACCGAGGCCTTAGCCTTAACTTGGCATAAGCTTCTTGGTTGCTTTATAGCAGCGACTTGGCTTGAGGAGCATTGGGGGGGGGGGTCACATTAATAATCCAACCATCTGATCTCTTCTCTTTCACAGCAGTGATTATAATATTGGTGATTATGGTGCGGCGACTTTATCACACACTTTCCTCACCTCTTATTACCTCGCCTCTCACACCATTAATTACAGTATTGGTGATTACGTAGCGGCATATTTCTCACATGCCTGGTTTTGGCTTAATGGTTAGGGTGGTGGGCTTTGGATTTGAGCGATCCTGAGTTCAAATCCCACTTGGCCGTCAAATTAATACCAGAGGGGTTAACTCTGCCTGTCATCCTTCTGAGGTCGGCAAAATGAGTTCCAGCATGCTGGTATACTGTGTCGGAGTGGCGACCCATCCAGGATTGTGTCCAATAGCCGAGGAGACTGCTGAGGCAGCACCAATGCTCTGCACAGAGAATGGTCCCAATGGATGGATGGATGGATATGTATCACACGTTTTACTCACCTGGTGACTCATCCTGGTGGTTACTATATTGATTGTGGTGCTATCCTGACGATTTTACGTTTCTTTGACACCACGGACACTAAGTGGCTATCCATGTGCGGTGAGCCAACACAGGTACTCCCGCCCACAGGGCAGGGGTGTCCGCTAATATATATATATATATATATATATATATATATGTATATATATATATATATATATTCCCTGCCTGCGGAGCACCACCTGACAGTTTGCAGTCGGATAAGGAAGTGAACCCAGTCTGGACAACTCAATGCTAAGTACACCACTTTTGCACCATCCTGTCAGGACAATGCAAGGTTCGGCTTCAAAAGTCATAAGAACGCAATGCTATATACATGAATGGAAAAAAAATGTCGGCTTATCGTGTCGATCTTTTTTACCCTAATTAATCCGTTTTTATTTTTTCATTTCTACCAGTATGCTGTCTTCAAAGCAACAACATCATCATCATGGAGGGGCACGTGCTCGAGGCCTTGCTAAAAGCAGCAGTGTTGGTGGTGAGCTGTGCACGCGAAAGCAAGATGGCAGCCTGTCTGACACGGGTGTAAGCGTGGCCAGTGGTGGACGCAGGCCTGGCAGCACTATTGGTGCCAAGATGGTGGCCATGGTCGGGCTGCGGAGCCGAAGTACATCTCAGCTACCGCAGACAGGTATTACAGCATTTCTGATTGTATCAATTTGGTAACTATGTAGAAAATTCAGCTCTTTTATTGTGAAACAAACATGAATTATACCACGAAATGTATAAAAGTATTTGCTGTTCATTCCCTCCCTTGTCTAGTGAATAACTAACAATTCTATCACAACCAAGCTAAATGGAGCTTTACAGTAATGGAAGCACATACAAATGATCATCCACTCAGATAAACCGACAATTATTTCCTGCCTACAGCGCGTGTGAGGCTGAGAAAGTAATTGGATGATAACTGAAAATGTAGGAGGCAGCTGTAGTAAGTCAAATAACCCTTATCGTCGCTCATGCATCTCTAACGATTATACAGCCCCTTCCTTTTTCTCACCGTTGGCGTAATTACCAGACAATTGCCATGCATTAGCAGAACAAGAGGATACTCAGGTGTTGAAAGGAAATCTGGAGGTGAATTTTAAGGCGAAATTGTTTGGCAAATATAAGTGATGTTGGATTGTTTATCTTTCAATTTTTGTGCTGTTTTATTGATTTATCACTTTTGTTTAAGTTTTCTGTCAAAAGTTCATCAAACCGATGGCATTGCTCTTCTCTTGTCATGAAGGTTTGCACAAAAAAACACAGCATCAGCAGAGTTTGGTCTTGACTCATGTGAGATTTCCTACTTCATTGAAAATTACTTTATTTACAAGTTTTGTGGTTGGAGGTAAGGTATAAATAGGGAGGGGGAGGGGGTGATCAGATTCAGGAAAGTCTGGATTCTTGGATTGGGAAAAAGATTGGCAAAGGCAGTTTAACATAAGGAAATGTAAGTGCTGACAATGGGTAAGAATAATTTAAATAGGGACTATGTAATGCAAGGGGCAGTCTTGGAGCATGTCACCCAGGAGAAGGATCTAGGGGTAGTAATATATTGTTACGGTGCCGGGGGGGTCGACCGGGAGCACGACCGCCAGATGGAGCCGCGAGCCGGCTCGACCGATCGCCCGGAATGTAAAGGTCGTCGCCACGGTAAGTCCGCAGTTGAACGGGTTCCTGACCTGACGTTAAGTTCGCCAATGGATAGACCACGTGGGGTAGGGTCGATTGTCAACTTTTCAATTACCTAAGTACCCCACGTGGTCCGACTACCGGGGAAGTTCACCCCCGGCCGATTTGTCCGAATCAGAGTCGCTATCGCCGACTCGGATCCGGCGTAACCGAGCAGAATTACCAAAGTCGGGCGGACCAACATGACCAAGTTGACGAAACACTACATCCTAAACACGCTTGTCATGTCCGAGCACAATGAAAGAAACAACACAAACGGAGCTGATACAATTTACAATTGGGTTTATTTATAACAGTAATAATGGGATTCCTATAGGACAACAGAAAGCAGAAACAAATAACGAATATCAGAAATAGCAAATGCAAAATTGTACAGCACACACACTTTACGTTTTCTTTGTTAGACGGCCCACAGGACAACAAGACACACACGAACACCCAAGAAATGCGTGCGCTCATGCCATTATAATACGGACTTCAGCTCGGCAAAAAGGGAACGACAGAATGAGCTGAAGCCCAGGTCGCTTGACATCTTTCCACCTGTCGTGGTTCAAGTTGTTCACCGGCACCGACGTGCGAGGTGGATCCAATCACCGACCCGATCGTCGAGCTCCGGCGGATCCCCTCACGCTGGTGCTGGACCACGTGCTGGTGAGGCGAGGCGCCGATCCTTCCCGACCCGATGCGTCGCTTCCCCGAAGAATCACCGACCAAGATGAGGCCAAGAAGTCGCACCAAACCGGGAACCAAGCAGAGACTGCGAAGAGCTGCCAACGACCAAGAAAGCCAGCTGACCAGAAGCAACAAAAGCACGCGAAATTAACTATTCCAGCTGAGCTGAACCAGCACCAGAACAACAACCATCAAGCCAAGCAGAGGGTCCCCTTCTTATCCCTCTCAGCTCCACCTCGCTACCGGCGTGACCCCCCCGGCAACCGCGGGTGGGGGCTGTTTACCTTGCTTTCTGCTGAAACATCCCAACCCCCGTCCCAACCATCATCCCTGTTTACGCCGTTGAATCACGGGATGGGAGGGCTCTTCTTCTTCTTAGTTGTGGAGGAGGGTCGTTCTGATTGAACCCTAACTATTAAAATGAATCACAGCGCATTTACATAGATTTACCCATTAAACAATGGAAGGTGAGCTATATCTATAGAACATGTACTTACCGAGATAACTGAACTAAAGGACCTGAATGATGAGTGCGATAATGGTTTCCAGATTCGCAACACTATGTGTATATATATATATATTATATTAATATATATTATATATATATATATATATATATATATATTATGGGAACAGTTCGTGCCAGGCAGCTATGGGTAAAGTGAAGAGGGTTTTGGGTTGTTTTTGTAGGGGGATAAATTGTAAATCAAAAAGGGTAGTGTTAACACTGCATGGGGATGTTGTGAGGACTCATGTAGAATAATGGGAACAGTTTTTGGTCATCACATCTGAGGAAGGATATAGCTGCCACAGTTAGGGTACAGGACAGAGTAACTCAAATGATTGTGGGCCTAGCTGGACTAAGCTTTGAGGAGCGGCTGAAAGAGACAGGACATTTTACATTACGGAAGTTCAAAACTTCCATTTCTGGTTCCCTGGACGTGGTTGCTTCTCTTGGTCCTCCGAGAGATTTGCTTCAAAAAGCTAAGCAACTGTTCTAGATTTATCGATTGTTCTTCATATTGAGTGCTCAATCCTACTTATTTTTTCATGCTCATTCTATTTATTACGATCCTGTCTTGGGCTCGGGTAATTTTGGATCTTCCCTTTTTTTTGTTTTTCCCCAACTGTTTATCATACACTCTCACCTTGTTTCCATCATTTATGTCCCACTAGCTGAAACCCCGTCACAGACGGATTCCGTTCATTAAACCACCCTCACCAGCTCACACACACTTCGATGGGACATGGACTGGACAGGGTGTGCTTGCCCCCGCCTACTCATCCCCGCCCCCTGCCCTATTCAATCTGCTTTCCCCGCCCAAAAATGTAATTACCCCAGCCCCGCATCTTCACTCCCCACCCCCCGTCTTTTGATTCCCTCCCCCACTTGCCCCGGGCCCCCACCCCCTGTCCACCCCCTCACACTCAACTCCGCCTCATTCAACCCAGCCCCCGCCCCATTTCCCCTGTCTCCCGCTTTCAATTTGCTTACCTCCGCCCAAAAATTTGCTTACCTTGCCCCCGCCTCTTCACTCCTCGCCCCCATCTCAACGAAAAGTGTTTATTCTGCTTCAGCGTTGAAAGTTGACTATTGCCACTATGCACGATGCACTCTTACAGGTACGAAGTTTCTTTCAGTCCAGGTCACAGTACCGAGAAAACGTGACGCGACCGCTAGGAGGAGCACAAAATTGGTCCTTCAGTATTAATATATAGATAGAAGATAGAAGATACAGTAGACGCCACTTTATAAATCCACGGTTATAAAATCCAGCCGCTGATTGTGACCAAAATGAGTTGGAACGGAATTTTACATCGAGAAATCCGCCGTTTAATAAATCCACCTGCTTGGCACGTGCGCGGTCTCAACCTAAGCTTGATGTAGTATGCGCTGCCGCAGAGTGAAAAAAACAAAAAAACAACAACAGCAACTGGTGACGGACTTCGAATCCCGCCGCCGCTCGAATCCCTCCGACCCCGAATCCAATAGCCAAGGGAAGAAAGCGACGACGAACCCGAGTGATGCCAACAGCGGCAGAGATGCGGACGGCACTCACCAAATTGGACAGGGGATGCAGCTCTCAGGTTTTGCCCATCCCGATTTCCGCCACGTGACGGATTCAATAAAGGAACATTTGCGCAATTCCCTCCCAAGCAGCGACCTTGAGAGGATTCTTTTTAACAATCCCCTTGTCACCGTTTGATAAATCAATGTTTTTTTAGCATAAAGCAGTGTTTAACGACATTGCTTTTTGTCTTATCTATCCAGTAGGTGGCTGAAAATAGGTCTCCGGTTAATAAATCCAGCCGGTTAATAAATCCAAACGGCTGGTCCCATGGTGGATTTATAAAGCGGCGTCGACTGTACAATGTTTCTTGTTACATTTTTTGTGTCAAATTCACATTCTGAGGTAGTCACCATGTGCAGAAGAGGATTTTACATGCAGATGCTATTTTCGAGGAGTGAATTAGTAATACACCTCTCAGCAGTAATTTTCTGACGACGGACGTAATGGCTCAGCGAATAACCGATGATGTCATGACGTCCTGACGCCTCTCAGCGGTGACGTCACACGTCGCCATGTAAACGAATGTAAAACGAAAAGTGTTTATTCTGCTTCAGAGTTGAAGTTTGACAATTGCCACTATGTGCGATGCACTCTTACAGGTACCATGTTTCTTTCAGTCCAGGTCACAGTACCGAGAAAAAACGTGACGCGACCGCTAGGAGGAGCACAAAATTGGTCCTTCAGTATTAATATATAGATATTTTCACCACCCTTGCTCTATTCCTTCTTATACCTTCTTTTAATACAAATATAACAAGAAAAAAAGCAATCAAGATTGCAGACCCTCACCAGGAATTATTTTGTTGTGTGTTTGTGTAGTTTTCTCTGGTGTATTTGTGTGGTGTTTGTGTACTGGTGAGTTACGTAATTAATAAGAGACATAATTAGAACTGCCACTTTATAACTGCTGGCAGTAATGACGGGTACCAAGACGTCCTGCTTTGATGCAATCCCACTTTGCTCAGACACCTGACCCTGACCATGACGTTTATTATTATTCAAGTGAATTCAGAATGGGATAAATTTAATTCATTTATAATCAAATGGAAGACCAAATCGGTACAGTCCTACATTGAAGTGATGAAGAGGAACCCAAACAAACAAAAAGCAAAGATTAATCATCAGGAGGAACCTGGATAGGATTCACATTTCAGCTGCTACTTCTAACTCCTCGACCCTCAAACCCATCCAGGCACAGCCAAGTGAGCCTTATTAAAGTAAATAAATAAATAAATAAATAAGACAAAAATAACCCAGTTCAAAAAAAAACATTCTGGCTGCCAGACCATGTTTCTGATCAAGTTGAAATCTAAAACATTTATTCCCCATCACTACTACATCATAATTGTGAAGTTTAACATTGATTGATTAAGCGGTTCCAGAGAAAACATTATTTAATATTTTCTTCAATCCAATATGGCTGCCATACCATGTGACCTTCCAATTATTCCTTAACAAACTTGTACACGAAACACTTAGGAAACATTTGTGTGAAGTTTCCCTTTGATCTGTCCAACCGTTCTGGAGAAGATTTTTTTATAGGTTTTAGGGTAAATCCAATATGGCTGCCAAACCATGTGACCTGTGATGTCATATGTGTGAATCTTTTGTTCCTCATGGATTGGCAGTCATATGTATAATGTATAATCTGTTCAGCCACTTCAGCGAAGAAGATTTTTGACGTTTTAAAAATATATATATATGACTGCCGAATTATGTGAC
>CM068962.1:84281685-84302357 GCA_035128595.1 Eptatretus atami | reverse complement strand
ATTTATATCCCCAGATGACCCTCAAAAATATTTATACTGTTTGGATGTAGCATTCTACATATGCAATTATGACATCATAACAAAGGCAACTATGAAGCCAAAAAAAATCGTACTTATTCGCCATGAGGAGTACTTGCTATGTGCCAAGTTTCAATTTTTTCCTTGGTGCGGTTTCAGAGCGACAGAGGTCCAAATTTTTTCCCATTTTTCCAACATGGCTGCCACACCACGTAACCTATGATGTCATAATTATCAATAAAACATTCTACATTATAAGTTAGTTGCTCCTTTGGTGAAAATTTTGGCTCAATCCGACAAGTGGTTGCGGAGAAAACACCTAATATAAATCCTGTGCGGAAAAGCAGACAGACAGACAGACAGACAGACAGACAGACAGACAATGCCCTCTCCTCTTTCAAGGGTAATAAAAAATGATAAACTTTCTCTACTTCTTCTTTTCTTCCTCTTCTTCTTCTTCTCTCTCTCTCGCTCTCTCTCGCTCTCTCTCGCTCTCCTCTCGCTCTCTCTCGCTCTCTCTCGCTCTCTCTCCGCTCTCTCTCGCTCTCTCTTCTCGCTTCTCTCTCTCGCTCTCTCGCTCTCTCTCTCGCTCTCGCTCTCTCTCTCCATCAATTTTAAACAGCAATTTTAAAATGTTCAATCTTTCCACATACTTGCTTTCCCAGGCTGCTGTCCAGTCCACCACGCTCTCCATTTCTGAATGACTCGTAAACTAAACTCATTTCTCATCCACCATTGTGTTCATGTCACACAGTCTTTCTTTGTGCCTTTAATCCCAATCGCATTGCCATTCCAATCCTCATGTCTTTAATATCTATTTATTATAGTGGGCATTGTGATCCCAATCCTGATGTTCCCTACCACTCTCTTCTCCCCCATGTCCCGGCTCTTCTCTTCTTCCCCTGCGTCCCGCCCCTTCTCTGCTCCCCAGCATCCCATTCCCCATCCTCCCACTTCCCCCTCTCCATGCTCCTCCACCTCTCCCCTTTTCCCCCCTCCATGCCAACACCACCACCTATCCTATTCCTAACTATATGGACCTCCAGCATACGAGGTCCTAGCTCTAATTTGACAGATTTATCAATCCAAACTGCCACTGCTAAACCTGCCATGATCTGCCTAACAGTATCCTTCCTGCCATAGGATGTCCCCGATTCCTTATTCGATCTCCCTCGGTATTGTCTTTTCTTGTGTGACAGGCCTGAACCCCATTCTGGTGGTGGAGTTGCGGTTTATGTGAAGAACTCCATTTCTCACATTCCTTGTACTACCTTCCCCCCTCATAACCCTTTGGCTGTGCTTTTCCCTTCGCAACCACCTCTTAAGTTTATTGATTACTTCCGTCATCTGTTTGTGTGTTTGTTTGTTTGTGTGTGTGTGTGTGTGTGTGTGTGTGTGTGTGTTTGTGTGTTTGTTTGGAGGCACGATAACTCGAGAACGGAAGAAGCTACCAATGTCAAATTACACCACGTGATTCAGGAGGGTGATGGCTAGTGCTGATTAGATTTTGGTCAAAATCAGTCAAAGGTCAAGGTCACTGTGAGGTCAAACATTCGATTTTTGATGGTTTGGTACAGAATCATCGTATAAACTTCTGGTTTGCGTCGCTACCTTCTCTAGAGACAGCTTTTATTAGACAAGGTCAGAGGTCAAGTTGACGATTTCGTAAGTACCAGTCTATGACTGCTTGTTTGTTTGTTTGGGTGCTGTACCATTGTCCTAACAGGGATGACTCCATATATATCTTCCTCTCTGCCAACATGGACCATAATATAACCACCCATCCCAACTTTCTCTTCCTCATATGCGGTGATTTCAACTGTCACCATGCCAATTGGCTGAGTGTTAATACCAGCCATGGCATTGCAGCAAAGAACTTCTGTGATTTGAAGGGCCTCGCTCAATCAGTGAACTTTCCATACCAGTTTTCTTCCAATAGCATGTCTTTCTTTCCTTCTGGACTTGGTAATGATGAATTCTTTTTCTACTATCTCCTGTTCCTCTTCTGCCCCAATAGGTTCATCTGATCATGTGCTTGTGAGAGTCACAACCTCTCTGGCTATTGTCAGAGAGCTACCTCAGTGCTGCAGAGCCTGACACTTCACTTAAGCTGACTGGCATGGACTGCAAGCTGCCCTCTCATGTCAAGACTGATCCTATCTTTCCACCTCTCCTGATATAAATACCACCTGGGAATCCTTACACACAACCTTGCTTTCCCTTATGTACAGATTTATACCATCTCATCTGCAGTTATCATACCTATCCTCTTGTCCCTGGTGCACAGAATCCTGTGGTGAGGCATTTACCTTCAAACAACTTGCCTTCTCTTCATGGAAGTCAAATCTGACTGAAGGCAACCTCCGATCATTCTGCAAAGCCTGAAATAAGTGTGGGTCTACTCTTCAGGTAAGCCAGAAAACAGTATCTGGCCATCCTCAAATCTGAACCCTCAAACGTGTCGCCTTCTTCAAGGACATGGTAGTGCCTTGTCAAGTCTGTCTCTGGTGTATGCTCCCACCACCATCCCTTCCCTCACTTCAAATGGCAACAGAGTCGACTGTTTGGGAGAAAGCTGAATGCCTCAATTCTTTGTTTGCTTCCAAATGTTGTGTATCCAACTCCTCACTCCAAATACCTACCCTACCTTTTCATACCCAACTGCTCTTGAATACTGTGTCTTTCCCACTTGAGAAGGTGGAAAGGTTTCTGGAAAACTTTGACTTCAATTCTGTGACAGGCCCAAATGGCATCTGTGTATATGCACTAAAAATTTGCTCTGCTGCTCTTGCTCATCCTCTTTCTGCACTCTTAACTTGATTATTAGCTCCCGATGGACTCAGTCCGAATCCGGGGCTTATGGATTTAGTCTCGATGCGTGTGTGTGTGTGTGTGTGGTGTGGTGTGTGTGTGTGTGTGTGTGTGTGTGTGCGTGCATCCGCAACCATATCTCAGACCGATTTTATTTGTAATTGGCACAAAGACACACAAATGATGGCATACATATGCACATCATTTTTTTTTTCAACGAAGCAATCAAAGATGGCCGACTGGTGACCATTTTAGTTGTAAAAAAGGAAAAAAACCGGTATCAAAAGCAATGTCCTCTACCATTTATCGGATATGCATTTACCTGATCTTATTCAAACTTGACACACAGATAAAGAATGATGGATTACATATGCATGTCGTTTTGTTTTGAGATCAGGTCCAAAATGGCTGACTGGTGGCCATTTTGTTACGTAAACATGTCCCCAAACATTTCTTGAAACTGCATGGTCCGATTTTGTTCAAACGTGGCACAAACACAGTGCATGATGACATACATGTGCACCTCACTTCATTTTTGCGATCTGATCAAAGATGGCCGACTGGTAGATTGGCACCCATTTTAGTTGTGAAAAAAACTGATATTGAACACATCCTCAACCATTTCTCGGACATGCGTTTACCGATATTGTTAAAACTTGGCACACGGATAATGAATGATGGCTTGCTTACATATGCATGTCATTTTTTTTTCCCCAAGATCAGATCCAAGATGGCCGACCAGCGGCCATTTTGTTACTTACGCAATCTTGCCCAATCGTATGCAATCTTCCATGTCACATGACCATTCAAGTCAGTAACGCATACACAGAAATCTTGTAGATATGAGCTTGGCCTTTAACTCTGTTCAACAAAATTATTAAAACCATGGGGGCTATGACATTTTATGTCTTTTTCCTTGTTTTGTAAAAGATTGAAGTTCCTCTGAATGATGTTCTTAACTTGATTGTTGATGGGATTGCAGATCCCATCTCTCTCGTGCGTATGGTAAATAACGTACGGTTAACACCCCAAAATGTCAGCTTCTCCTTCCCATGACAGTGAGTATACCTCAGTCAACGTCCTGGTGATTTCATCCATCACTCTCATTTATTGGTTTTAACTAACAAAAAGTAAAGAAAGATGCACATTCCTACATGTAGTGAAATCTTTTTTAAAAAGCATCGAAGAAGAGATTTGGATATTTTCAATTTGTGCACAAGGTCACCAAGAATATTTCAGTGTCAAATACTTTATTATAATTTTTTTAACATAGAAAACTTTTGGGTTGGCAGGATGGCCAAGATGTACGCACACTCAATTCTAAACTGTCTAGCCTGGGTTTGAATCTCGACCTGTGTATATACTGTCATCCCAGTGTTTCACAGTCAGGGTGAGTCAACAATGTGTGTGCCTTCCCTCAGATGGATGTTAAACTGGCATCCAGTCTGCCAGCATTAGTTGTTAGACGATGAAGATCCCATGGTGTCCTTTGTGAAGAGTAGGTGAGCTTTCGCCAGCACCATGGTCAAAGTCCAAGTTCCTGCCCTTTCTACTTCATCAAGCATCAGGCCTGGGCAGCCAGTTCGCAAAAGACTTGGGTCAAAACCTTCCTCTAGCCAACCCCACAGGAACATGGGAATAATTGTCGCCATTAAAGAAGAAGGATAGAAGACTGTTTTGCGTTACACTTCGTGGTATTAGATTGATGGAGGGAGTACTTTTCAAAGCAATGCTCATGCCACACAGGAGGTATAAATGGTCCTTGCTTGTGTCTGTTTGAACAGAATCTGGTGGAAAGAAGTTAAGAAGCACAGTGAAACGAAGCACAGAGACGGGTATGGCAGCAGAGCTTGGCAGTCTCAGGCGACAGCGAAGTCGAGACTCGGCCGATGAGGGAGTTGGAAGCTGCTTGCCGGAGGGCAAGTAAGTATCCAGCATAGTAAGCAGTGTATATTTTACTCCTGTTATTTATGCTTTCTGAAAGCTTTGTTTTGTCCTGCATTTTTGTCAAATACTCTCGTATGTCATGTTGTTAAAGGGGAGGATTTATTACGTTACAAGTTCAATGATAAAAAAGTTAAATTTCAAAATGTGACATTTCCGAGATCCGATCGTTTTGGTCACTTCGATATTTAACAGTTAAAATTTTAACTTTCATATTAATATAGTTGATTTGGAAAATAGAAATTCAATTTGCATCGTTACATGAAAACAATCACCATCAAGCAGCAAATGCAACTTCAGTGAACTTCCAGTATATTTCTGGTGAGGGAATCAAGTCTGTCCCCCACTGGCTGGAACATTTTCATGACATCATGTACCTTTCACAGCCACTTTGGACAACAGACATAGAGATGGTGATGTGATTGAAGTTACTTTTTCATTTGTGTTGATGAGTCCTGTTTGTTTGAGTTTATGCCTGTCACAAATATATCGTTATAGCTTAACTGTAATTGGCAGCAATCTTAATCTGATGACATCGGGATGTAAAGGACAAGAGGAAGCTTAAAGGATTTGAGTTTCTTGGTTTTGTTGATGTGATTGGCTCTCATGAATCTCAGACCGAATGCTTACTCACCTCCTTCTGCACCACAGTATGACATTCCCAGGGCTTATGTTTGGAGGTGGTTTTCAGATAACGGACTTTCTCGAGGGGCTGGGTCCTGCGCAATTGGTGGGACGACAGATGCTCGCAACATCTTCCATGGGTAAGCTAATTTATGAATAAATTCTCTTTTCTCTTGTTACCTTTCATGTTAGCTGGTGATTCCTTCATAACTATCACTAACAGTGTATTGGCTTGAATGTTTTATATCTTGTCAGATCTCTAAGGCCAGATAGATTCAATCCTGCTTAGTACCTGGATGAGAGAGCTCCACTGGAGGTTATATAGGATGAAGGATGGGAAGAGAGTTCAGTTTTTGGCATGTTCACTGCTGAGCTGTTTGGTCATAGATTTGTTCCCTCTGTATAGTGAAATCAGACATTAAAAGATGCCCGCGACTCTCCTCCTTTCATGAGGCACTGAACACACTCCACCACGTTGAGCAGAATTGACATCTCAGATGCACTGTGGGAGAAATCAGAGTCCTGTTCCACAGCAGAGATTCCCCCTCACTCGTAGTAGAATGAGGGGAATCCTTGTCCCAATGAGTCACCTGTAGTTCTCTGTCTTTTTTATTTTTTTGTAAATGTAGTCGAGGCCTGTGGAAGAGCTTGTAAAGTACATAGATCAGGACATAACAGAAAAAAAACAGAATGCAAAACATGCATGCATTGGGTGGACAAGTTGGACAGAAGGAGACTACATGAAGGAAAACTGGAAAATTGGAAGGAGGGATTTGGGTGGGGTTGATGAGGGAAGAAAAGATCATGGTTTAGGATTGGGGATGATCTGAGATGGTGGTGAACAAATGTCTTAAAGACTTGGAAGGAGGAATGAGCTTGAAGAGGATGTGTAAGTTGATTCCACATGTGAGGAAAAAAAGAGAAACAAATGAGTGGAGGTGAGCAGTGATCCTGGATTTAAGTCATTTCACCAGAAGAGGGTTGATGGTGGACCGTGTGAGACCTGCAGAAACCTTGGGGGGACAAATCATGGAAAGAACAGAGGGTGCAAGACCAGAAAGGAGGCGGTATAAGACAGAGAGACCACTGATACCTGTCTGTGATGGTGAAGTGATAGACCCATAGACTCAGCTTCAGCGTGGAAGATTCCAATGATTTTGAAGGCCTTGGTTTCCACAGCATCAAGCTGAGCAAGATGTGAAGCAGGGGAGCCAGCCCAGCAGGGAGAGCAGTACTCCATCAAGATGCGGATGAAGACCTTGTCGATGGATCGGGGTTCAGGTGTACCAAAGAACTTTGTACGATGGGGGATGCCCAATCGGCACTGGCTTTGGAGGCCAACTTTGTTATGTGAATTGCCCAAGAAAGATCATGGCTGATAGTGAGACCCAGGATTTTGAATGACTGAACTTTTTCAAGAGGATTGTTAAGAAAATAGATTGGATGGCTTTCCCAGATTGTCCTTTTCGAGAGAGGTAGTGGGAGTGGTAGATTTGTCAGGATTGAAAGACATATTCCAAGTGTTTGACCTGCTTGTGATTTTTTTTAAGGTCTGAGGATAAGGAAGAGGCTGCATCCTGCCTGTCTGAAGGATGAGGGATGTCATGGCAGAGGTTGGAGTCATCAGCAAATAGATAAAGAGGATTTTCCAGAGATCCAGAGAGTCAGAGAGTGAAGATCAGGGAAAGGACTGGGCCCAGAACACTACCTTGGGGCACACCAGCCTTGACGGTGAGAGGAGATGAAAGGATTCCAATGAGTGCCACATGTTGGTTAAGAAAGTAGAGGAAGTCAGTAAGCCACGTGTAGAATTCGCCATGGATTCCATAGGCAGACATTTTGGAGAGCAAGGCAGGATGATAGACTGTATTAAAAGCACAATATATGTCCAGAGAGATGTCCCTGATCTCATGACTGATATTGAGGGCCTCCATCCTTGTTTGGAGAGTGAAAGCAGCATGTCCAAGGGAGAGTGACCTGGTCTGAAATCAAATTTGTGATCTGAGATGAGGTTGTTGGAGAAAAGGAAGGATTTCTCTCAACTGTGGTGATGGATTCTATGATCTTGCTGATGATTGGACGTAAACTGATAGGTTTGCAGTTGAGGGGATCAGTTTTTGCTTCCTTTTGTGTAGTACTGTGATGTTGGTGGATTGCCAAGCAGATGGAAGGTGACCTAGCAAAAATGACAGGGTGAAAAGGGCAGAGAGATGGTGAGAAAGAGCAGCGGAGCAGGTTTTTAGGACACATTAACTGATGCCATCTGGTCCAGTTGCAGAGTCACGGTAGAGGGTTGAAAGAACCTTCTCTTCCACTCAGGTGCAAAAGGCACAGAGTCCAAGAGCATTCGGGTATGGCAGGGAAGGATGGGTATTGGGTACTGATCATGATGGGTTGAGGATACAAGAATTGTAAGCAAGCACAGAATCGAGGCATTCGGCCTTCTCATGAGCAGAGTCAGTTGTGGTGCCATTTGAAGAGAGGGAAGTGATGGAAGGGCAGCATACTCCAGAGACAGACTTGACAAGGTGTCATCAGGTTTTTGAGGAGGGAGATGCCTTTGAAAGTTCAATTTTGAGGTTGGAAAGATGTTGTTTTCTGGCTCTCTTGAGAGTGGATACACACTTGTTGTGGATTTTTTTGGAATGCATTGAGATTGCCTTCAATCGGATTTACCTTCCAGGAAGAGAAGACAAGTTGTTTCAGAAAAACTAAATGCCTCACCACAGGATTCAGTGTACCATGGGCATGAAGAAGGGTAGGATAATTGAAGACAAGATGTTATGAATCTGTGCATGAGAGAGATCAGCTCACTATGGAAGAAATTCCAGGCTGAGTTAACATCAGGGGTAGTAGATAAGGGAAACCAGTCCTGAAGAGAGAAGTCCCTGCCAATGTGCTTGAGTGAAATGGAAGACTCGCCGGCGTCGAGGTGGTTCTCTGATAATAGCCAGAGTTGTTGATTTTCACAAGCATATGGTCAGATGAACCAATTGGAGCAGAGGAAGAGCAGGAGACATTTGTAGGACCATTTGTCATCACCAAGTCAAGAATGGAGGATTTTCTATTGGGAGAAATCCAGGTTGGAAAGTTTACAGATTGAGTTTGTCCCATGGAGTCACAGAAGTCCATTGCTGAAGTACTATAGCTGGTGAGAGAGGTACCTACACCCAGCCAAGTTGCATGGTGACAATTGAAATCACACACAGAGAGAGAGAGAGAGAGAGAGAGAGAGAGAGAGAGAGAGAGAGAGAGAGAGAGAGAGAGAGAGAGAGAGAGAGAGAGAGAGAGAGACAGAGAGACAGAGAGACAGAGAGACAGAGAGACAGAGAGACAGAGAGACAGAGAGACAGAGAGACAGAGACAGATCAATAGTTTGTCCATGTCTTAGAGATGGAGATGGAATAATCACTTAGGCGGACTGTACAACACACAAATGAACAAGAGTGGGAGCGGAAGGGAAGTCACAGCCAGAGGAACTCCTTGAGGTTGGGAGGTGTAAAGTCAGTACAAGGCATGGGAAATTGAGTTCTTGATGTAAAGAGCACCTCTGCCACTAGGGCGTGGTTCAGGCTTATCAAATCGGAGGAGACAGTAACCGGGAGAGACACTAATGAGTCGGGGATGTGGGAGGAAGAATTCTGTTAAACAGGTGATGTCCGGTTTATCAACAGCAGCCTTGATTGAAAGATCCGCCAGGTTAGAGTGGACATCTCAGATGTTTGAGGTCCACCCAGTTTTGGAGATAAGGGGGAGGAGGCATTTGATGGAGGGGGGGGGGGGAGGCTTTGGATGCAGGATTGGGGGAGGCTTTACGGGGTGAGGTGAGGCTTTGGGGGGGGGAGGGGTGATGGGGGAAGGTTTGATTGTGTGGGGTGTGGGTGAAGGTTTGAGTTTGTGGGGTGTGGGTGAAGGTTTGAGTGTGTGGGGTGTCGGTAAAGGTTTGAGTGTGTGGGGTGTGAGGAAGTTTTTAAGTGTGTGTGGTGTGGGTGAGGTTTGAGTTTGTGGGGTGTGGGAGGAGTTTAACATGGTGATGTGAGGGGGAAGGATTTAGTGGGTTGGGGTGGGGGAAAGCATTGAGCGGGTGGGGTGAGGAGTGATGCAGAAAGGGAGTTGTGAGGTTTGTGGATGAGGTGCAAAGCAGAGAAAAACCTCAGAAAAATTATCGTTTTGAAGAAGAGACATATATATTGTGATGGAGAAGGAAGCACATGTGTGGAATTTATGAGAATTAGAAATCGTTATGGAGTGAAATATATATTTTTTTAAATGTGAATAAACTGTATCTCTAATAATAAATGTCAGTGTGTGTCAGTCCAGCAGTATGTCTCCTCCATAACTCCAAAAACATGAAATCTAGTGGCCCCAAACTTTGCATGCATAAGAAGGGAACTCCAAAGTTGTGCATGAATGGAAATTTGGTGTTTAGTTTAATTTAAACACCCCTTTTGAAGATAATTAATGGTCTTATTTAAATCGCCTTTATCAAGACATCATCCTTGGTCAGCCCTTGAGTCAGTCCTCTGTCAGCTTGCTGAGGTCTTAATTTGCCATTTTGTTCGGCCTGCTCAACAATGCTTTGACAATTTGAACAGGCCTCCATGGTTTTTTTTAATAATATGGCATTCAATTTTTTTTTTCACTTTCCTCACTCATATCATCGAATGCCGAATATTCATACCTGTGAATCACTGGATACATTGCAATGCTTACAAATGCCTGGAGACACCAGTGTTCATGGCTTTATTTCATTTCTGCAAACCCGATAAGCTCTAGAATCTCATAAACTGAGTCAAATTTCAAAATTTGGACTTCTCAATTGACCTCAGCAGCAGCTCCGACTTCTAAAAAAAAGTGTTCATTTGTCCATTTCGGACATTGTTTGACATTCTGGACATCTTCGGGTGATGTTTGCTAAAACCGGTCGCTAATCGCTTGCCAAGTCAGCATGGTCATATTAAACACCGTCCGGAGAAGACCGGAGATTCCCAGAATGTCAAACAATGTGCGAATTGTACAAATGAACCCTTTTTTTGTTTTAGCAGTCAGAACTGCTGCTAAGGTCAATTCCGCATTTTTAATTTTGAAATTGGTTTCAGGTTTAGAGATTCTCAAGGTTATCTCATTTCAGCTGCAATGCTCATGAACGTCCAGAGAGTTGTACTTGCACATTATTTGATACTCCAGACGTGTCCAAATGGTGTTTATGTCCGGACGTGTCTGGATGGTATTTGTCTTCAGAAGTGTCTGGGCGGTGCTTATCTCCGGGTGGTGTTTGTCTCCAGATGTGGCCGGGCGGTGTTTATCTGCAGGTTATGCTTATTGCCAGATGTGTGCAGACGGTGTTTGTCTCCACATGTCTCTGAGCTGTTTTTGCCTCTTGACGTGTCCAAACAGTGGTTGTCTCTGGACATGTCCAAATGGTGGTTGTGTCTGAACATGTCCAGGTGGTGGTTGTCTCCGGACGTGGCCGGGCAGTGTTTGTCTCCCGAAGTCTCTGGGCGGTGTTTATCTCCGGGTAGTGTTTGTCTACGAACATGTCTGGGTGGTGTTTATCTCCAGATGGTGTTTGTCTCCGGATGTGTCTGTGTGGTGTCTGGCTCTGGATGTATCCAGGCAGTGTTTATCTCCAGACCGTGTTTGTCTCCAGACATGTCCGGATGATGTTTGTCTGTGGACATGTCCTGGCAGTGTTTATCTCTGGACGGTGTTTATCTCCATGTGGTATTTATAGTATGATCAGTACAAAATGGATTTCAGACATTATTTTGTTTCTGTCTTCACAGTTTTTCTGTGCAGAATAATTTTGATGAGACTATGAATCGGAAATAATGCTCCACTGCACGTCTGCCTTCCCTCCCCTCATCTCATACTTAACTTCTCACAAACCTCCTCCCCCTTCATCCCCATACAACTCTCTGGATGTTAATTAGCATGTCAGCTGAAATGTGATTAGCTCTGGAATCTCTAAACCTGAATCGAATTTTATAATTTAAACTGCGGAATTAAACATAGCAGATTTTATTGTCGGGTCAAGTCAGATTAGATCTGTGACTTGCTGCAGGTACCATGTAAACCTGTACTAACCTGTTTCATGGTCAGGTTGTCGGCGACTAAACCATCTACCCCACCAGGTTTCTTGGTGATTAGGGTGTAAGATATGAACCCCCAGCAGGATTAAAAACAAAATCTGGGCGGAGGAGCTCCTTGTGAGCCAATGGCTTCCATATCTAGTGCGCAACTGTGTTTGCGTGAACTCCTGCAGTTGGGTTACTTTTTTTTAGGAGTTTGGTGGCAGAATTTGCATGCCAGCCACCGTAAAACCCTTCACCCCACAAAATACAAAAGCACAAAGAAATCTGAAAACCCACTCAGTGGAAATACCTCCCATTTTGTTTTTGTCTTCGGTTGGCAGATGGCAGTGCAACAAGTGCATGTTGGCAGATGTCCAACACAGCTTCCCTCCGCAGGGCAGCTCAATGAATGACGGGATTTGGGCGAAGCCTTCGGACCCCCACTATTTGATGAAAGGAGGAAAACCATGGGGTAACTTTCCTGGGGCAGAATGTGGTAGTGTGTGTCGGGGTGGTGCTGAGGTGTCGTCTACCAGACCACGGTCTCCTTGGGTTAACCTGAGGCGGACCCTTCGGTGGGTGTCTGGAATGTCCTATCCCTAAGAGAGGATGATCACCAGTCTCTGTTATCATCTGAGCTCAAGCGTTTGGACATCGGTATTGCAGCACTCTCTGGGGTTCAGAGACTGGATTGCGGTGAGATCATGGCAGATGTTTACACTGACTATTGGTCTGGTCGCTCTGATGGTTAGCATGCCCAAGGAGTTGCTGTTGCTGTGTCCAATAAGCTGACTCCAATGATAATTGAGGTAACACTGGTCAATGAGTGTATTATGAGACTAAGGATTCATCTGTCACTCCTTGGGTGTCGTCTCCCTGGTCTCTCGATATGCTCCGACTGAGGTGAGTGATCTCAACATGAAGGACACATTCTATGCCACACTCGAGCCTGTGGTTGATCATTGCCCCCGGCAAGATGCTCTTCCAGTCTTGGGGGATTTCACTGCATCGACAGGAATTGATCAGGATGGTTATGAGAAGAACAGCATTAAGTTCCTTGACTTTGCAAGAAGTCATGGATTTAGGGTGTCTGGTTCAAGGTTTCAGCACCCACAGGCTCATCGCTGGACTTGCTATTCCAATGCTGGTGGTGCGGCAAAGGAGATTGACCATGTGATTGCTGATGGTCGCTGGAGGGTGATCCAGAACTGCAGGGTCTACTGGAGTGCTCAGTTCCTCAATAACAACCAAAGGCTTGTGGAAGCAACTCTGAAGTTTCAGCTTAAATCCGGAAATAGGGTACCATCCCAGCTGAGGTTGTATGTTGGCAAGCTCAAGGATGAGAGGGTAGCTGAGGAGTTTGCGAACAGGCTGAGTGTAGATTTGGGGGGTCTGGGTGCTTTGGGGGATCCTGAAGAGTTGTGGAGTGCCTTCAAGACCATCATCCTTGATGTTGCCGGTGGATGTCTTGGAACTCACCATAGGGCGAAGAAGAATTTTGTCTCTCAAGGCACACTGGATACCATTGATCAAGTCACAGGGCCAGGCTAAATGGCAGAGCTGAGCTGTTCAGGGGGTTTGAAGCATAAAACGGTGCATGTGCTGAGGGTGGGCAAGGAGGCCCATGTGCGAGGAATCTGTGAGGAGGTAGAGCATCACCTGTGGTCAAGTGATTTTCATCCCGCTTCCAGGGAAATTCGTGCATTGCATTCCTCCAAGCCCGTCCCTCGGTGTACTGCAGTTAAAGTGGTAGGCTCTTGACAGAGGAGTCCAAAGTAAAGTCCCGCTAGGCCGGTTACTTTGAGTGGCTATATCAGGCTGATCCACCAGCTGTTGCGTTGGATGTCAGGGGTGTTATTATCCCGATTGTAGACCCTCCAATCAACTGTGATTGACCTTCGTTTGTGGAAACACAGGCTGTGGTGAACCGGTTGAAATAGGTAAAGCTTCTGGGATTTGTGGCATCCATGCTGAACTTCTCAAGGCTGGTGGAAATGCTGTACTCATGTTTTGCATGCAGTGCAGTGCTCTGCTTGGAACCCAGGCATCCTCCCAAATGACTGGAAGAGGGGCCTTGTTGTCCCTCACTGTAAAGGGAAGGGTTATCGCCAGGACTGCAACTACAGCGAGGTGACGCTGCTCTCAGTGCCGGGCAAGGTCTTTGCTTGGATAATTATTGATCGGGTTTGCCACCATCTGCTTGAGCACCAGTGCCCAGAGCAGTCAGACTTTACACCAAAGAGGTCAACGATTGACCGTATCCTTGCTCTTCGGGTCCTCACCAAACACAGATGAGAGTTTCGGCAGGGGCTGCTTGCAGCCTCTGTTGATCTCTGTAAAGTGTTTGATTCAGTGAATCGGGATGCCCTCTGGAGGATTCTTGGTCTTCGTGGGGTGCCACCAAAACTGATCAGTTGATGTCTGAACTACACTCTGGTACGGAGAGTGGTGTGGGATGTGGTGGTACCATCTATGACTTATTTCCAGTGGTTACTGGAGTTCGTCAGGGGTGTGTTCTGGCCCCCACATTTTTCAGCACTTGGATGGACTGGATTCTGGGGAGGATGTTGGAGAGATCAAGCTGTGGTGCATCGTTTGGGAATGTTCAGATCTCTGACCTTGATTTCACAGATGATGCAGTCATCTTTGCAGAGACTCTGGATATCCTTTTGTGGTTCCTCAAGGTGCTGATTGAGGAGTCGGAGCCACTGGTGTTATTGGATACCATTGATCACAGTCAAAACTAAGTTTCCAGGGTCAAAACTAAGATCGAGGCTATTCATGACATCTTCGATGCTACTGTCTCGTCTTTACCTGTTTACGGCGAGGATGTCGAGGTCACGGAGATATTCACTTACCTTGGCATTGATATTCATATCTGCTGACTGTGAGCCATGAGGATGAAAGTGAGGATGACCTTTGCAGGAGGATGAAAGTGTTCACTTCCTTGTTGCTTCCACTCTTGCTCTATGGATGTGAGACTTGTACTCTGACCAGGGATCTGAGATAGACACTTAATTCCTTTGCTACCAGGTCTCTTCGGAGAGTCCTTGGCTATCACTATTTGGACTTTGTGTCCAACAAATGGTTGCTGAAAGAGACTCAAATGAGATTTGGTACCTGCATAGTCCGTGAGCATCAGCTTGCGCTGTAGGGACATGTGGCTCGTTTTCCTGATGCTGATCCTGCTCACCAGATTCTGTCAGCGAGGGAGCCTCATGAGTGGAGGAGGCCAATGGGCTGACCACATACCTTGTGGTTGCAGCAGTTTGATTGGCATCTCAAGGAGATGGGGATGGGCCAGGCATCTGCCTGTTGGATGGCCAGTCAGAGGCCCCTGGAGTAACGGTGGAAAGTGGATGCAGTGATTCGCTGCTCTGGGGTATGCTGCCTTCTCTTCCTCCACAGATCCTCGCTGCCCCCTCCTTCCTTGCTGCCACACCACTACTCGCTCTCATTCCCTCCTCGCTTCCCCTCCCCTCCTCACTCGCCCACTCTTTTTCTCCCCCTCCCACCCTTTCTCGCTTGTTTTTCCTGCAGTGAAGCAAACGAGGGTATTTGCTGGAATATATAATATAATATATATATATATATATAAATATATTATATATATATATATTAATATATATATATATTATTTGCCTTTATCCAAGGCAATAGAATCTGGAGTACCGATTTATCAGCTGTGCCCAATTTGTGTGGTCATCCAATTCATAGAATTTGGAATGATCTTGACCCTAGTCCGATAAGCTGCAGAGCATGCCCACGTCACTCGGTACTTGGTGAATAGCCGGTAAAGAGCTGATCTGCATTTGGAGATCTGTAGTGTACACGTCTCAAGCTCCCAAGGCAGTCTGCGAGGGTCCTTCCTGAGAAACCGACCATTCCAGCAGAGGCATTGCAATTTGGGTGTGTCATACTTCAAAGGTGGCTGTAAGCCAGTTTTCCCAAAGGCATTTATTTATATTGTGAGAATTGAAGATCTTACGGTATAATCTCAAAAAGGATCCTTGAGTGAACTTTTCGATCCCATGTCTTCTATTTGGTGGACATGAAATGATTTGAAATAAATTTGCTGTATTTTTTTTTTTAGTTCTGAGCACTTCCAGCTGCAGAATGCAGTTGGAATGTTTTGTCGTTTTCACGGCTTGCTTTCATGTTTTCCTTCACAGGAGAGATCCAGATCAGCATAATCGACCGGAAAGGGCAACTGGAGGTTGAGGTGATACGAGCAAAAGGCCTTTTGGCAAAACAATCATCAAAATCGCTTCCAGGTTGGACCTTTAAGTCAAGCCGGTCGTGTGGTGACGTTAAAGCTGCTTCCATCCTTTTGAGTTAAACATGGAAATAAATGCCACAAATGTAGTCGAGTTAAATAAGTGTATTTTTGTAAGTTTGACCAACTGTGAAACATTCTCTTCTTGCTTTGTGTTGTTAAATTTTCCAGCTTTCACCGTTGTGGTCTCACGGCGCCATCTAATGGCCGATTTGATTTGTTCCATTGAGATGAAATGAGATTTATATTTTTCAAACATTCAGTGCAAAATGTTGTACGACGTATGATAGCACTTATTATAAAGGGATTCCTGCTCCGTCATCATACAGTAGAATATACCATAAGAAGGATGAATTGTGATTCTGAAGATCTCATCCGATGGTTTGAGTCGTCCTTTGCTTTATATATATTTTTGTTATGATTATTTAGGTTGAAGAGGTACTTGTATTTATGCCATACACGCAGGACTGGACACGAGAAGGCATCAGTGGACTTTTAGACAATGAACAAATCAATATGGTCTGTGAGATTTGAGTCTGGGGTCTTAGCATAATCAGCTAAGTTCTCAGATCAGGACAGCAAACAGGTAAACCTACCAGCATTTGATATTTGTACCTCTTCGTTGGAATCGAAGGAGGGTCATTTGGTCAGTGGTTTTCAATTGCGGTATTCTCCTTTGTGAAAATGCTTTTCTCATTATCAGGTGTATATGAATGCAGGTTGTCCTGTGTGGAACATCTTTGTCATTTGATTTTTCCATTCGACAGCAACCGGAGATGACATTTCTACTTTCACCCTCCTGTTTCATCTCTCCATCAGTAATTTGTCCACATATTTTCCCTTTCATTTTCACATATTATTGTCTGCAAAATCGAGGCTCATGTTAAAGCGAGTTGACAAAGGGGTTTAAAGGCAATGCAATTACAGTGGGGTCACAGTTTGATACCATGAGAAAAGCATAAGCAAACAATAAAGAGAGGGTAGGAAACAAGTTCACTTGTAAGCAAGAGGATTAGGTGAAGTAGGGATGACAGGAGATGGTGGTGGTGCACCATCTGCTTTGAAGCCTTGGAGGAAAGAGTGCAATTGAACAATCTCTAGAAAGCATTTCCATAAATGGGAGTAAAGAGGAACAAAATATTGGAGTTGTGTGTAAAGTGGATTGGAGGAGTTTAACAAGGAGGGGGTTACTGGAAGAAAACATTCTCTTGGAGAATCTAGGGAGGATCCTGGGGCTGAGAGAGCAGAGGGACCGAGACTGGAAGAGAAGCGGTTAAAAACAAAGGCCACTGACTTGCTTGTTATGTGAGAACAAAAGGCCAGGTTTGCAATTTTCATCAACATTCCTTACTACTCAGCTCATCAAAAAGCTGGCGTTGAGACTTCATGAATCACCTTGACGTGTTCTGTGAGCATGGTTGATTTGAAAAATTTGTGCGGCAAATTTTGAATCTTATCAAACAAAGCAACAGCCACATTATCTTGATCCCTTAGCTTAATGCCATTAGCTCTGATTTAAATTTTATAATTTTGTATTAAAAAAATTTATTGACACCTTTCTTTTGACTCACTTTGTCCTCTTGTTCTATTATGGCTTCCAGCCTTTCAAAGTTTCAATAACAGTGCACCTGTGCACTAAATATTGCAAGTATGGACGCATAGCGTTCGAAAACATTCAATCAGAGAAACATTATTTTTGGATTTTGCTTTGGAGACTTTCCTATATTTGTGTCAGACAAATCAGTAGTCGCTGAGCTATCTTTGGCATCCGAGGCAAATTCCAAATTCCTGCTCTAACCATCGGTGGCACAGCTGTGCCTCCAGCAAATGATATACTGCCCACAGCCATGTGCTCCTTATGAAAGGAGAAGAAGAAAAGTCAGTAGCTGTGAGGAGTGTTCAAAATGTTATACAAACGAGATTCTCACAACAATGAAAGACACGCCAACATATTTTAGTTCTCATTATCAAAGTCTCTTGGCTGTCCATCAGTACGGCGATGACTGAGATACAAATTTTTGAGTGAAGGTGTAGCTGGGAAAAACTTTCCACATTCGTGGCAGTTATACTATTGATGGTTGGGGAAGGTGTGCAGCAGCCCCATGATGTTGTTTATCTGAGACTAGCTTCAGCAGTAATTGCACCCCTTTGTATTGTGCAATGCCATTTACCCCAGTGAGCTGCAATGTATTCCCAATTCAATTTCAAATGAACAGGAAATAAAGATTATATGTATGTATGGGAAAAATTACATGCCCAGATCAGGAGTCAAACCCAGGTACTCTGGAAAACCCTACCAGTGCTCTGCCATCTGAGCTATCTGTGTGACCCTCAGGCTGAATACACAATTCTCCCATATATTCATGCCACTCTCTTTCCGCTGCTGCTTCCGGGGCACTCGCTGCCAACCATTGGAGCAGCAAAGGCCTGACCACGAGAGCGTCTTCCCACTGTAGGGGGCCAATTCCCTGACTGCTATTGTTCACCACAGGGGGTGTCACAACACAATTATAAATGAACAGGAAATAAATATAATATATGTATGTGTGGGAAAAATTGCAATACATTCAGGACACTTCTCAATATCTCAACCATGCTCTCTCTCTTTCCTCTCATCACACCTCCCTCTCTTCCCACCCCTTCAAATCTTGTTCCTACCCTCCCACCGCTCCCATCTTCACAATACCTCTACACAGTCACATCCTTCCCCTCTCCCCATCCCTCCCTTCTCCCTCCTTCCCCATGGCAATGCCTGCTCTCAGTCTCCCTCTCCCTCAAAGCTTCCCTCTCACCCTCCCTCTCAAATCAGCCACCTCCTCCCTCTTCAAAGCAAACTATCTCTCTTCCCCTCCAAGCTTCCCTCTCACCTTTCACAAAGGCTCCCCCCACACCTCCTCCCCTCAATTCACCCTCCTCACCCCCTTCAAATCTTCACCCTCACTCCCCTTCTCAAAACTGCCCTCCTCACATCCACAAAGCTGCCTCTCTTCCTCTATCCTCTCTCTTCCATGTCATTCCTCCACTTTCTCCAATCTCCAATTTCCCTTTGCCCCATCTCTTATTACTCCCACTACGACTCATCCCTTCACCAGCCTCCTCCCCATCTAACCCTCTCCCCTAGCTCTTCTGCAATCTCCTACACACTGTCAATAACTCTCCCTACCTCCACCTCTCCTCCCTCAGCCTACCCTCCCCCTCTCCCCTCCCTGCACCCAAAACCTCCTCCCCTCCTTCTTCCTCAACAGTGTGGATCTCAAACATCCGGTGCTTTTTCTCTAACCTGAATGATCTCTTGAAACAGGTTGCCACTGACAATCCAGATGTCGTCTGCTCAACAGAAACTTTCCTCCTTCAAGGTGGACTCCTTAGGTTGTCTCTGTGGTTACTCCCTCCGGTATGATAGACCTGAGCCTTTTACTGGCGGAGGAGTTGCTCTCTTTATCAAAAACTCTATTCCTCACTCTCCATGCACTGCCCTCACTCCTCCACACCCCCAGGAATACCTCTGGCTACGGCTTCCCCTCCGCTCCCACCTCTTCTTTACATAGATGTTGTACTGTCCACCAAACAGTCATGACTCCCATTTACATCTCACTTGCCGAAAAGATAGACCAACGACTATCCACTCATCCAAACTCTTTCTTCCTCACGTGTGGTGACTTCATTTGCCATCATTACAGTTGCCTGGGTGTGGGTACCTCTCTCACCTGCCATGGCACCTCAGCAAAGGATTTCTGCGACTCATTGGGACTGACACAGTCTGTCAACTTCCCGACCCAGATCTCAGCCAACGGTACTCCATCTCTTCTGGATTTGATATTGACCAATTTTCCAGAAAATGTCGACTGTTCATCTTCTGCTCCTATCAGTTCATCTCACCATATGCTTGTAAAAGTGGACATCTCTCTGGCCATTATTAGAGAACCACCTCCATGCCGACGAGTCTGGAATTTCACTCAGGCCGACTGGCAGGGTCTCCAAGCAGAAATCAAACTTCTGGACTGGTCTCCCATTTCTACTTTCTCCAAAAATCAACTTATCCTGGGAATTTTTTCAAAAAATTTGCTCTCTCATGCACAGATTTATCCCATCTCGACTTCAGTTGTCATACCCTTCCTCCTGCCCATGGTGCACTTAAGCTTGTGGCAAGGCAGTTGTCCTGAAACATCTTGCCTTCGCCTCGTGGAGGGCAAATCCTACTGAAGACAATCTCAGTTCCTTCCACAAAGCTCGGAACAAGTGTGTGTCTACCCTCAGTAGAGCTAGAAAGAAACATCTTTCCAATCTCAAGGCTGAACTCTCAAACCTGTCTCCCTCCTCCAAATCCTGGTGGCATCTGGTTTACTCTGTTTTTGGTGTATGTTTCCCCTCCATCACTTCCCTTACCTCAAATGGCTGCACAACTGACACTGCACGTGAAAAGGCTGAATGCCTAAACTCTGTGTTTGCTTCTAACTCTTGTGCCCCAAACCCATTGCTTTCTCTACCCTCCTTACCCAGTCATACCCAGCTATTCCTGGACTCTGTGTCCTTTTCTTTTGACAAGGTGGAAGCTTGCTGTCAAACCACAACTCAGAATCTGCAACCGGTCCAGACAGCATCAGCCCTCATGTCCTAAAAACCTACTACGCTGCTCCTGCTCACCCTTTCTCTGTTATATTCACCCTCTCATTTACTCTAGTTCATCTGCCATCTACTGAGAAATCATCAATCATTACTGCCCTGCATAACAAAGGTGCAACAACAGATCCTTGCAACTACAGACCAATCAGCCTTCTCCAAATCATCAGCAAGGTGATGGAATCCATCATCGCTTCCGACATCAATTCTTTCCTCTTCTCCAGTGGCTTGATTTTCAACCATTAATTTGGATTTATACTGGGTCACTATACCCTGGACATGCTGCTTCTGTTTTCCCAAAAATA
>CM068962.1:84217359-84266497 GCA_035128595.1 Eptatretus atami | reverse complement strand
AAATTATTTATTATTTTGACTTCTCAAAGGTCAAAATGTGTAAATTGATGCATGTTTTGCATTGATGTGAATGTAAATTGTCTTTGTTGAAAGCATTTATTATGTGCATTTGTATTTCAATTATGCGGCAAACTTTTTTTCCTCCTTCCTTCTTTCTTTCTTTCTTTCTCCCATGGATTCTTTAAAACCGGCTTTCCTCGTTTACCAAGGAAAGGCGCATTTGCAGGAAAGGTTCGATGTCTTAGAGCTATGTATGCGACTTGGGCATCTTACTCTACCATTTTAAATGGCTCTCAGCTTAGGCCGAATTACGAACCCTGAGCACGTCTTTCTTAAGTGTTCCATTGCGTTTCATCCCTCGTCTCGTCTGGACGCGATTTTTGTAAACATTCGTGTTTCCAAACCCTGCACAAATGACGTATGTAACTGGCAATGTTATTTTTGGAATAATAAATTACAAAACCCATGCAATTTGTGCTCAATAAGTTGAGGTTATTAACCACTGGCTTTTAATATGCCATTGTGTACAGGGATATGGAGTTTCTTCCTGTCTGTGTCTGGGGTCAGTGCACGAGTTGTTGCAGCTCTTCTTTGGCCCACCTGCAATGCACACCCGTTAGTCGTGCAGGGTTTGTGCTTGTTCGTGCGGAGATTTGCATATTTTCTACGTCACACCAGTGGTTATGTCATGTGTCGAAGAGGCTTGTGAATTAAACTCCATGTGGCTCGTGCATGTGCGGAAAACGACCGCGCGTGTTAATGACGAGTTACAGGTGGCATTATCTTGTACTGTTTGGAAATAAAAATGGCTTTTTACAGTGCCAACGTTCCATAGTTTCTTTTTCAACTCGCCGATCTATGTTAGCCAGCACGAACATTCATATTGCTGCTTCTTTGTGTTTCCAGTAAATGGCCTGCAAATTTGCCGTGATGTCAACAAATCTTATCCAGATTTAAGAGTACAATGAGTTGTAAATGTTTGGGAGAAATCATTTGGTCAGATCAAGTAAAACAACGACTGTATTTTGTAATTCTTCACTGACCCGATTGTTTTTGTTGAAAACCTAATATTTGGCGGGGGTTTTTTTGTTGTTGTTGTTGTTGTTGGAGACCATAAAATTACATTTACAGTCTCCAAAATGAAATTTGGTGGATAGGTTTGGTGCGTGACAAGGATGAACTGTTTCAATTTTGGTGACGATCCGGATCCGACTACTCAAATTTTTTAAGTGATTCTTCACCATTGAGAGATAGGGTGAAACAGATTTATAGCACGATATCTCAAAAAGTTGTTATGCCAAAACTTGGTGATTGAGTTGGGTTGGTGACGATAACAAGGCCATTCGATTTTGGTTCAGGTCCGGATGCAGATCCGGCCTATCAGTGGGATACAAAATGTAAACTGTTCAGCTTGACGGAGGTATGTGCTCCACCAAGTGCTGTTCTAGTAATGAAAAAATTATACGTTGGCCTTTGCCCTAATGATGGCAAACTACAAGATATTTAGTCGCATGCTTGCATTGCATTAAGATCGAACATGCTTAAACCTTTGCTTCATAAATGCAGAGTAACCCATTGTAATGCACATTGGCAAGATTCCTCCTCATTCTCTGTGTATTGATTAATTCTGATGAGAGAGGTAAAAGTAATGAATGGAAGGTTCGCCACATGGCAGAATATCAGAATGAACCACCACCCAAAATGGTCCTAAATTTTCAAAATATCTCATCCACACCATTATTTTATTTCTTTCAGTGATCTGAGGTTCATGGCAGAGTTTGGAAACAAATTGCATGCAAGCCAAAGCCATTAGTCGACGTCAGTGTACTTTAACTTGAATTACATGGACATTAATAGGCAATGGACAAACACACATGGGATGTAGGGAGTTGAACCTGGGTTCTTCCTACATCAGGCACCAGGGGCTTCGGATGGGAATACTAAACAGGTGAACCCAAGTCTCATGCAATGCTGTTGGGATTTGAACCTGGGTTCTTCCGACATAAGGAAACCAGGGGATTCAGATTGGAACACTAAACAGGTGAACCCAAGTCTCATGCAATGCTGTTGGGATTTGAACCTGGGTTCTTCCGACATAAGGGAACCAGGGGGTTCAGATTGGAACACTAAACAGGTGAACCCAAGTCTCATGCGATGCTGTTTCAGATTTAAAAGTATAAATAGGAAATGAATGGAAGTTATGGTACAAGTTTATGGGAAGAGATAGGAATAAGCAAGAAAAGAGAAAAACGAGAAAAAAAGACTGAGAAATGAAATCAATCTTGCTTTATATCACCCACTCGCTGTTTGCATTGCTTGGTTCTTCTCGACTCTAAAAGAGAATGGACACTTCATCAGCATATTTGACTGAGTCACTGATTACAGTAATTTAGTCTTCTTGTTGCATCATTACTCGGGCATGGTAAAGTGGATGAGGCAGTTCCTACAGTCAAATCTGGCAAGATCTTTGAATTTTGATGAGACTGGCACACAATGGTCCGCTCTTTTCGATAGGTCTTCAACCTCCACAACCAAATAAGCAAACAGACGGGACAGCAAGTTTAACGGTGCCATTCATCCCAAGATTGGCGTACCGAGGAGGCAGCACAAAGCCAAGCGAAGTACCTCTGAGCTGTCTTCTCAGCACCATAATGTCCTGTGAAATCGACTCGGAACATGTGAACAGTGCGTCCATTTGTTTATACGCTAACTCCTCTAATGAGCTACAATATGTCCAGACACAATGTCTTCAATCATGTTACAGAGCAGCTTGCTCTCGGTCTGGCGGCTTGGCAAATATCTATGGCTTTGTCGAGGTCTAGGTCCTTCTCACATTAAAGATGCTCTTTAGTATGCAGTTCGGCCATTCCGCAGACAAATTATGTTGTCCACCTCGGCAAACTCACATGATTTGGCCTTTGTTCAGAGATCCATCAGGTAACGGTCAAAGGATTGCTCGTCCTGATGTTTGGTCTCCCAAACGCTGTGCCGTTCATACATTGATTGCAGTCTCATGTTCTACAAACACCTAAAATGGGTCTCAGAAAAGATGATGTCCAGGGTAAACATCATCTGGAAACTAGCAGGCACCACCTGGGGATCAAGAGCATGCACTCTACACACTCGTAGCCTTGCTCATGTGTACTCTGCAGTGGACAGAATACTGTTCTCCTGTTTGGGCAAACAGCAGCCACACAAAACACTTGGACACTGTCCTGAAAACATTGATGCGGATAATCAGCAGTACACTGAAATTATCACCTGTGCAGTGGCTTCCAGTCCTATCTAACATCCCACCCCGATATGCACTGGATGGCAGGAATGCCGAGAGAGTTTGACTGCATCAAAGCCAACCCAGAGCTTCCAATCCATGAAGACCTGCATAATCTACCGAATATGCGACAAGTCACTCAAACCTTTTTGGGGCTCTGCAAATATTTTGAGTGATGCAGGGTTTAACACAAAGGACAAGTGGTGCAATCTCTGGACAGACAACACCATTGCTCACCAAGAACTGGTGAGTCCAACAGAAGAGCCTCCAGGTTTTGACCTCCCCTGGAAACGATGGTCTGCGCTCAACAGGATCTGTAATCTCCATCCAAGGACATCACACTACCTCCACAAATGGAATTTCAAAGACAGCCCAGCATGTGACTGTGGTCACCCAGGTCAGACTATTCATCACATTGTGAACTTGAACGGCATTTGGTTCAGTTTATGTTTTGTTTCCCAATATGATTCGGACTAATTTTGAACCTGAGCACAAACAGTGCGTCGTTCGCCACGCTGACCAGTTTATGTTTTGTATCCCACTGATGGGCCGCATGTGGATCCGGACCTCCAAAATCTAATTGGATTGTTCTTTTCACCTACCCAACTCATCCAACAAGTTTTGTGAGAATCCATCCACAACTTTTTGAGATATCATGTTATATATCGTTTTTAGCCCCATCTCTCAATGGTGAAGAATCACTTTAGAAATTCTAGCATCTGTATCTTCACCAAAATTGAATCAAGTCCTCCTTGTCACACAGCCAACCTGTCCAACAAATTTTGTCCGAATCCATCCACAACTTTTTGAGATATCCTGTTGACAGACAGACATGGGTGGAAACAACCTCTGCCCACCTTCGGTGGTGGAGGAAATGAGTGTCACCTCCAGAAATTTGACGAAGGATTTTTTTACATAAATTTGTTAGAGCAACCCCCTAACTGTTTGTTTGACTCCAGAAATTTGTTAGGGCAACCCCCCCTAACAGACTGTGCTGTGACTTGGCTGTCCAACTTACTTAAATCTGTGAGCTGTAATTTGTCATACGCAAGATTAGATGATACCCGATTCTTCCAAGGGTTGCAGTGCAGTTCTCCTTGAATTGCTTTATCACTACTGACAGTACCTTACTGTCTGATACGGGAGTCGAACAAAAATGTGTGATTCACTTCAATGGATTCTGCTCCAGCACAATGGAGCAAAATTGCAACTTTTTTGGAATTTCAAAGACCTGCTGTCCTGATGCCTCTAAAAACAGCTGGAATTTCTGGCACCAGTGGTGTTATCACTGGGGTTCGTGGCGTCCAGGTAGAGGTACGGTGGTGTCTTGAATAGCTCCAAAATTGTGGTGGAACCAGTACTTTACTCTTATGGTGAAAGCCTTTTTTTTTTTTAATCATAAAAAAGGTTAAAAAAAAATCTTCAACGACACATGCACCTCAACCCGAAGACCATGAAGTACATGGTCACAACAAACACATACGCCTCAACCTTGAAGGGCTAGAATTAAGTCATGCGTGGACAACTTCTCAAAAGGAGTGAGTCCCCATCCTCGAACCAGTACTTCACATCCCACTGCGTTCACCATGTAGTGCTCAGACCACCATACAGGAAAAGCCTAACAGCTTTGTTGAGGTGTCATGGACAGGATGTGACATAGAGATCACGCGTGACACTGGACCTATTGGATGTGGTGAACCTCCACACAAGGAGGACATTTTACGCAAGAGGAGGCCAGTCGGCCCATCATTCCTGTGCTACACCAACACCAGGTAAAATATAAACGTCAAGTTAGCGACATCACTTCATTGGGGGCAGGGAGGGGGTGAAGGGGGAGTTGAACCTTGTGGAGGAAAAGGCGGTTTTTTGGTGACTAACACTAACCCTACAATACAATGTACTGTACCCTAATCCATGAAACAGTTTCCATGTTTAAAACCGTAAACCATCCTAAACATCTCATTCGACATCAATGTCATGGAGCCATTGCTGATTATAAACTCGAAACAACACGGAGCATTTGCCATTACCTGTTGTACTTCGCATGTTGTTAAGTTTTGTTCATGATATTCAGGTGGGGATACCATACTGCCCGTGTGTGTACGGTATATTATCTCACGCTCTGGGTATTTATCGACCATGGATGTTTGACATGCTTTTGGCCTTGGCGGTTAATTTCCAGTGTCTGTTCTTGAGTGCAAGAAATCGGGAAGAGGGGTTGGGTTGTGAAGATGGGGAACCATTAGATGGTCCAGGTAAATAATTTGGGGGTGCTAGGGGAGAGGGGTTGGGTTGTGAAGGTGGGGAACCATTAGGTGTTCCAGGTAAATAATTTGGGGGTGGTAGGGGAAAGGGTTGGGTTGTGAAGTGGGGAACCATTAGATGGTCCAGGTAAATAATTTGGGGGTGGTAGGGAGAGGGGTTGGGTTGTGAAGGTGGGGAACCATTAGGTGTTCCAGGTAAATATTTTGGGGTGGTAGGGGAGGAGGGGTTGGGTTGTGAAGGTGGGGAACCATTAGATGGTCCAGGTAAATAATTTGGGGTGGTAGGGGAGAGGGGTTGGGTGTGAAGGTGGGGAACCATTAGATGGTCCAGGTAATAATTTTGGGGTGGTAGGGGAGAGGGGTTGGGTTGTGAAGGTGGGGAACCATTAGGGGTTCCAGGTAAATAATTTGGGGTGGTAGGGGAGAGGGTTGGGTTGTGAAGGTGGGGAACCATTAGGTGTTCCAGGTAAATAATTTGGGGGTGGTAGGGGAGAGGGGTTGGGTTGTGAAGGTGGGGAACCATTAGATGGTCCAGGTAAATATTTTGGGGTGGTAGGGGAGAGGGGTTGGGTTGTGAAGGTGGGGAACCATTAGATGGTCCAGGTAAATATTTTGGGGTGGTAGGGGAGAGGGGTTGGGTTGTGAAGGTGGGGAACCATTAGGTGTTCCAGGTAAATAATTTGGGGGTGGTAGGGGGAGGGGTTGGGTTGTGAAGGTGGGAACCATTAGGTGTTCCAGGTAAATAATTTGGGGGGTGGTAGGGGAGAGGGGTTGGGTTGTGAAGTGGGGAACCATTAGATGGTCCAGGTAAATATTTGGGGGTGGTAGGGGAGTGGACCGTGGATTCGGGTAGCTTAATCCGCAGAAATATTTTTCATGCCCTGCCGAGTCGAGTTGAGTTCTATTATTAAGATAAAAAATTGTTTGCAATTTTGCTCCCACATCGAGCTCGTGCTCTGGTTGCCTAATTTGGAGCATTTGACATTCATGGAAAGCAATCAATCACCGCAGGCCTCGGGCTGTTCATAACACGCTGGTGTGGTTGTGACGGAGTGTACGTGAGAATTCACAACCAGCTGCGGGAGTGGGGTTGCGTTGTGGAGGAGGTTGGTTGGGGAGAAGATGGGCTGGGGTTGGGAGGACGTGAGGTGGGTTGAGGGGGAGGAGGTTGGTTGCGGTTCGAAAGGAGGTGGGGTTGTGGAGGTGGTGGGGGAGTTTGGGGTGGGTTTGGAGAGGAGGTGCGGTGGGGTTCTGGAGGAGGTGGGGCAGGGTTGGGAAGGAGGTGGGTTGGGGTTTGTGAGGAGGTGAGGTGGGGTTCGTGGGGAGGTGGGTTGGGGTTTGTGAGGAGGTGGGGGAGTTTGGGGTGGGTTTGGAGAGGAGGTGGGGTGGGGGTTGTGGAGGAGGTGGGGAAGTTTGGGGTGGGTTTGGAGAGGAGGTGGGTGGGGGTTCTGGAGGAGGTGGGGCAGGGTTGGGAAGGAGGTGGGTTGGGTTTGTGACGAGGTGAGGTGGGTTCGTGAGAGGTGGGTTGGGGTTTGTGAGGAGGTGGGTTGCAGTTCGAGAGGAGTGTGGTTAGGGAGGAGGTGGGGTGGGTTTGGGGAGAAGATGGCTGGGGTTGGGGAGGACGTGAGGTGGGTTGAGGGGAGGAGTTGGTGTGGTTCGAGAGGAGGTGGGGTGGGCTTGGGGACAAGGTGGAGGTGGGGTTGTGGAGGAGGTAGGGTTGAGCAGGAGGTGGGGGAGTTTGGGTTGGGTTTGGAGAGGAGGTGGGGTGGGGGTTGTTCTGGAGGAGGTGAGGCAGGTTTGGGAAGCAGGTGGGTTGGGGTTTGTGAGGAGGTGGGTTGGGGTTTGTGAGGAGGTGGGTTGGGGTTCGTGAGGAGGTGGTTGGGGTTCGTGAGGAGGTGGGTTGGGGTTCGTGAGGAGGTGAGGTGGGGTTCGTGAGGAGGTGGGTTGGGGTTTGGGAAGCAGGTGGGTTGGGTTTCGTGAGGAGGTGAGGTGGGTTCGTGAGGAGGTGGTTGGGGTTCGTGAGGAGGTGGGTTGGGGTTCGTGAGGAGGTGAGTTGTCTGAGAGGTGGGTTGGGGTTCGTGAGGAGGTGGGTTGGGGTTCGTGAGGAGGTGGGTTGGGATGATTACACCCTTTTTAATATCCATGGTGCATGTGCAAGGCCCAACAGCGTGGAACATTGAGCAAAGCAATGCATCAAAACAAATTTCCAATGATCCATGGACACCGACGACTGGTGAACATCATTCCGAAGAGGGATCAGAATATTTTCCGAACATGTTCGCCTAAAATTAGAGTTCATTCCCATAATCCCACACACACGTGACCCCGGGAGGGATTGTGACACTGCTTTCAGTTACGATCACCGCAATTCCAGCTCAAGTGGTTCAAAAAAAATCTGATGCCCATGAGGGACTTCCTCGAGTAATCAGATTATGACGTCAGAGTTTTAAAAGACCATCAATTTATTATGTACGCAAATATGGGGGCGATTCTCAACTCCTCTCAATTAATTGTACTCCACGTGTCACCTGTGCCTCTTCCCTTTCCTCCCCTTATTCCTACCTCCTCCCACTCTTTCTCTTCTCTCTCTCCTCATTACTGTCCTCCATTGATCTTCATTTCTGCCCACCTTCGCTCCCCCCTCGTCCCCCCAAATTTCTGGTGCATCCGTAATAGATATCTGACTCCTAAACACATCCGTCCCATGATCTCAGGGTTTTTTACACAATTTTCTAACCCCCATCCGTGGCTTCATCTGATCGGGGACCTCCTCGAACTCCATATTGGATGTCTATCTCCTGTCACCTTTTTCCTCCTTTGTATCTGTTGTGTTCATGAAAGGGACATCAAGTCTGCCTAATCATGTAAGTTTTTGACAACCCCCAGGTAACCATTAGCCGTCGACCTTTTGGAGTGACGGTCCACGTTCTTTGGGGCTGTGCAGACCTTTCACCGTCCCTCGACACCGCGCCTTTCGTCCTCTTCGCACTCTGCTTCCTTACAAGGATAATCTCTGGTGGGTGACAGCAGAGCCAGCCCTTGGGGCTTATTTTAGGCCCCCTGGTGCACCCCCTCCCTCAACCCTAGCGTCTGAGTTCCACTGGACATGCTTATACACTCCGATAAGGGCGACCTTTGCTCATATCCCTTTTCTTTGGCTTTCTCTGAGAGATCTTCACCTTGGTAAGTTATTACCCCATTCTTTTGACACCTCCTCTCTTCCACAAGCCCAAAACCTCTTTGGCCTCATTAAATTGCTTTCCCTTTTTAGTTGTGTATTTTTAAAACTCTTCGAGTTGTGTATTTGGCATGAGTCGCTCAGTTTATTAATTATTATATTGCACGCTATATTAATTAATATAATCCATATGTTAAATGATTGTTTCATTATACATTTGTTGTACAATGGTAATTCCATACTAAAAGCTGTGACTGTATTATTGAAAGGTTTTCTATGTGATATGGACTTAATATCTGTACAAGGTGGAAATCATGAATCCCCCCCCACCCCCACAGCCCTCTCCCCTCCCCTCCAGCCACACCACCACCACTAGTACCAGCCATTCGAAGTGCACATGGGATTTTTTTCCCCCTACAGCCAGAGCATCAATCCCAGAGTCGTTGCAGCTTTGCCAAACAACAAAGGATTGTTTTATTTCCAGTTACAGACAGTGACCACTCCTCATTTCATAAATGCCAAGGTGAGCCAATGAAAAAAGCCAAGAATTCGTAAGGTTTCGGAAAAGCGATGAAAATAGAAAACCTATACGCCAAGAAAACTCTAGAAAACCAAGATGCCAAGGTGAACAACGAATAACCAAGATCTTGTGAAAAAAGCCAAGGAGTGGTCACACTGGTTACAGAGGACGGGGTACCGGATGGTCCCGGCGATGTGATGAAATGACAAATTTGCAATTTGAAGGTTTTGTCTGTAAGGCAAGAATGTATTTATCAGATATGGACAATGGTCTTCGGAGATTTATTCGTCGTGAACATCATGTTCATGGAAAATTGCATTCACTGCTCTGCGATGCAAGTCGGCTCCACGTCAATTTGGCAATGACCAACAGGGACGGGGATGTGTCCTTATACATCGCGGAGTCTGCCGAAGAAATAGCAACATCTTCAAAAGTTCCATGAACAGAGTCGAGCACAGCTCTCGCATTTATGGAGAATTGCTTCAACGCTCATGAACCACCGCGTGTCCAGGTCACAGCTCTTATTGATCAAACTCAGTTAAAAAGTCATTTTCAAGTATTCAGCTGAAATGACTATGGTTTGGCGAATGGCAACACTGTCAGACACTTTTTGCTCTGTTGATAGACGACCTTGAGTTACCGTGTCTGAAGATGCACCGAACAGTTTGTCCACATTATTTAGGTACTAGCATAACCCGCGCTCTGCGCGACATGTTGGGGTGGGTGTGTTTGAGAAAGGAATGCAGAGTATCAGTAGTAATTTTACTTTATGCAGTAAGTGGAATACAATTTCACTGTTTCAGAACCATTTTATTTACTTTTTTTGTACCATGCACTCATATGGTCTTTGAGATAATGTAAGCCGAATATCACGTTCGAGCGCAGAACAAAGTCGAAGATAGCGCGACACGAAACCACAAACTCGGAAATAATATATAAGATGCCATTCAATGGGTGGGACGTGAACATTCATCAGCAAACTGAGCTGCAAAGAAAGGAAAACCATCATCAGTTGGTGAACTATGTTATTAGGTTGGTAATGGTTGAAAAAAAACTTTTCTTTTTTTTTTTAAAGCAAAAATAATAAATGAAAGAATACCTTTCATTTATGAAAATGTCATTTAATAACCACACTCATGTAATCCATAAATGTTAGGACTGCAGGACATACCATGCGTGAAACTTGTTCAACTTATTAGGTAATCTCATCTCGATCTCAAAAAGATGACCTAATAAAATGGGTCGTGATGTCTGGATGTCCGTCGGTCGGTCGTCTGCTAACTTTTTGTTAATTTTCCTGCTCCTCCCTTGCCATCAAGATGATTGTTCTGATACTTCACACATGAATACAAGACAGTAGCCCACACAATGGCTCAGGATTTTTCGATTTTGGATCATGGGGCTCCCGGGAGGCGTTACCCCCTGAAAGTTCAGATCCCTACTCGTCCCTTATTTACCAACCGGTTTGCTCTGAAACCCGATACAGTTCTTCTCCTCGATGGTCCGCAGGACCACACGGTGTTAGATTTTTCGATTTCGGAAAAGGGGCTCCCCCAAATTGACGCCAGTCTAACATCCATGACATTTCCCAGAAGGTCTGAATTACAACCTCAAGAGATGACCGTCAGCCCACTCGGGGATATTTATAAACATGTGGTGTCAAGCGCGTACATGAAAAACTACATCACTAATCCTCCCCCTACCTTACAACCCCAACCCCTGTCCTGCCCCACCCCTCCTTCCATCAACACGAACCTCCACCGAAATGATTTTCAAGTTTTTACTCCAAATCGTGCTTTGAAATCCCTTTCTTGCTTTTCTAAGTCAATTAATTTCGTGTGCAGCCTGTGCCTGCTGGTTTGCATTATTGCTGGGAGTGTGGCTGTGCTGCTGATGCAGTACCCCCTGCTGGTTAAGGCAGGAATATTGAATTTCTCCATGGTGCCGGCAAATACTCGCCTACTCTTCACGAAAAACAAACTTGGATCTTTAACGTCCACCGACTAATACTGGCGGACGGGGCTCACGTTTAATGGGGGCACCATTGGGCACCCCCATCCGAGGGACGGCGCACGCATTGTTGAAATGCCTACAATCCAGGCTCAACAAGTGAACCACTGATTCCTTGGAACAAACGTGTGGATTGCACACAGAGATGAGGATCATCAGTTCACTCTTAACTTAACAATATGTGCGTGGAATTGATGTGGTTATTGGAACCTTGGAGGGGAGATGCAAGAGAGTTGTGTGACCTTGTGTGAGAAACTTCAACCATCCTTCACCATATTTAGTGGGGCAACTTAGCTAAATATACATAACAATTGTGCATTTTGTGAGGAAAGCACCAAATTTGGCACACTAGTAGCCTATCATATTATGAACAGATTTGGATATTGGGCCATCTCAAATTCAGTCGCTGATGACTGTGGCAGCCATTTTCCACTGCCATCAAAAATTTTGAGATGGCCCAATATCCAAATCTGTTCATAATATGATAGGCTACTAGTGTGCCAAATTTGGTGCTTTCCTCACAAAATGCACAATTGTTATGCTAAGTTGCCCCACTAATTGTGGATCGTCGGCTGAGGTCCTCACTTTTCACCTTTCTTCACTTGTAAATTCATTTTCTCTGCAACCGCTTGAGAGATTGGCACAAAACTTCCAACATAGGAGTGCCAACCCGTGGGGAATGTTCCAACAAAGTTTCAGGATGATTGGATGGAAAATTCAGCCGGTGTTCCAAAAAGTCTGTTTTCTGCAAGCGTGGGTTGCAGGGTGTTTCACATATCAGGAATAAACGGCTTCGACCTCGCTTCGCTTGCCCTCGGCCAAATAAGTATCGACTTTTAATTGAAATAAACAAGTAAACATGATGTAAAAAAAACAATCGTGCAAATATATATCGATGATCATTGGTAAATGCACAAATCTCCAAATCCTCCCTCCGCACCGCATTGGCTAGTTATTGTGTGCAGCCTGTGGTTGCTGGTTGCATCATTTTCTGGAGGGCACAGCTGTGCCATTGATGCAGTGCCCTCCATTACCATTACACTGGTACTCATTTTGCCAACCTCGGAAGGATGACAGGCTGAGTCAACCACAACTGGTGTTAATCCAACGGACAAAACAGGGGCTCCAACTCAAGACCCTAAGATCTTAAGCCAGCCACCTTAACCGTCAAGCCAACGCCAGGCTTTTCGCAGCACATACACACAGGTGACACCCCCTCTCCCCGAATGAATGTGACATTGTGTGAATTAGGACAAACAATTACATGTATGCCGAAGACTATCAAATGTATCGAGCACAAGAACATCGAGGGTTGCAGTTCAGAAGCCATGGAAGACATTGCTGATGGCAACTCATTCTGCCATTTTAACGTATGACTTGTTTTCTCTCCTCATCTCATCGAAAGCATATTATTGGGTAAAATGATGTGCACCAGTTGATAACCTGGTGAAACGACCAGTATTTAGCAGGTGATGTCACGTCCATGACCCCTCCACTGCCACCCACTCAGGCAGGAAAATATCTGCAGTGTGTCTATTTGTGTTTTGGAGAGACCAGTGGAAAGTTAAGCACTGATACCAATCTTGGAGAGCGAGAGAGAGAGAGAGAGAGAGAGAGAGAGAGAGTGTGAGTGTGAGTGTGAGTGTGAGAGTGAGAGTGAGAGACTTCATGCACTGTGCAATGTGCCTTGGGAGTAGATATTGTGAACTTGAGTGAAAGAAATACACTGTGGGAGTGCAGGTGCAGTGGAAAACATGACAACTCTACACGTCCATCAAGGACACGGTGATATGATGGCACGTTCAGCTCAAAGGTCTGCTGCATATCGTTCCCAGAAGGTCCATAGTGCATCTGCCTCGCAGTAAGTCTCGTCTGCTTCCATGCAAACCTTTGTATCTAATGGAGCCAATTTGATGAGATTGGAGATCCCTGTCAGTGGTGCTTGTTTTGTTGTTCGAGTTCTGCTTGAGGGTGGGTGTTTTTCCTGTGTTTACAATTGCTGGTAGATAGAGGTTCTTCATCATTTTAGCCCCTTTCGTTGAGGGGAATCTGACCTATATGAGTCATATGTGGATCATGCCTATTGTCAAGTGACTTACATACTTGTTAAGATAAAGTAACTGATGTTCACCCCCATAGCCTCAAAGTCATATACCCATACAATCATGTCATCACCCAGTCGTTAATGCATGGAAGGGCCTCACTGGATTAAGGTAGTGACAGCAGGAACAGGAAATGGATTAAAACTGAAATTAGATAGGCACCTTGAAGCCATGGGGACAGTGAGGGGTTGCAGGGATATTTGCAGCACTGGTTGGTAGCTTGGATAACGGATGGGCGATTGTGTATATGTGTAGTGATTGTGATGTCTGGGAGAGGCTCTCATTAAAAGGCGAATGTGTTGCTTGTGTTTGGTCATTTTATAACCGATTTGACCTTGAATCCTCTCTCCCCCTGAGCAAGCACACAAAAATATCCTGCTAATATCCCTGTGCTTGCCCCCAATGTTCTCCTCTCCTCATCCCAATGGAATTAACTGGAGAAACTGAGCGATTGATTGAAATAATGTGGTGTTGATAGAATGCAGGTATAATGGGCTGAATGACCTTTTGTGTACAAGTCCCTTGTGCATCCTTGTATGGAGATAGTTTAATCCTACATGACACCTACTTGACATACTTTCTAATGCAGAGACCTTCCTAATCCTGCTCCCGCCAACCTGAATCATACTACTCTTCTACCCCCACCTCCATCGTACTGTGATGAGCCTTGACCTCTGTGTTTATAGATATTGTAACATAAGGTTAATGGCCCTGCTGCTGCATGAAGGGCGATGTGCTGCAGAATTAACAGCAAATTTGGCAAACCGACCAAGTGAATTGTGTAATTATCCAGCGTTAGGGAAACTCATAAACTCGAAACTTCAGAGATGACGAGTTTATTCGAGCACAGTATTATGCAAGGGGATGTCAAATCAGTTTTACCCTGAAAATTATTTTCACAGTCAAAAGCACGATTCCCAGTACAATGACATCAGCAAACCCATCCACCGCAGGGAGAAAGATGTGTGATATTACCTGGAGAAAAATAACACCTGTGCTGAGTTTAACAGTCCAACGTCACAGGCAGGGATAGAATTTCTTTCCTTCATTAGTCGCTTCAATCTTCCTCCACATTTAAAAAAAAAATCTCAAACCTTGGTATTTCTTTGTTGGTATTTCCTAAAGTTATTTTGGTGCGAGATGAGGAATATTGAAACATATACATAGTATGTTGGCAAAATTATAGAATTTTCGACGCCCGTCCACACCACTATAGGTTGGGACTGGGAGGATAGCTTAGAGGTAAGCACGCTCAACTTTGAGCTATCTAGCCAGGGTTTGAACCTTGAACCGAAGTATGAACTGTCATCCTGGTGTTTCACATGCAGAGCGAAGGACAAATCAATGCACCATCCAGTGGATATGAACGTTCAGTCGGAGCACCTGTCTGCTGGCACTGGTCCTTGGTGGACGTTAAAAAATCCCACGGTGTCTTTCACAAAGAGTCAGCGAGTTACCAGTGGCACCCTGAAAAAAATTACCTATTCCTACCTGAATGGTCTTCTTGTATCAATAGATAACCCTTGATAGCAGGTTCCACTGCTTGTTATCTCAGAATGTGGATGGCAGCAGCTCCACGATAAATTATTCACATGTGAATGAGCAACTGGCGTATCAGGGGCAAATCCAGGAATTGGGTAGGGGGGGTTTCCAAATAACAGAAAATCTAAGTCATATGAACGTTATGAAAACTTTATTGCAGCTTTCAAATAAATGCACATTCACATATTCTTTGATATGCATGTATTGTGCAAAAATATATAAAAGTTAATTAATTTATTACTTGAATGCATAACTAAAAATAAAATAGCTTGAATTCAATAAACTTCAAGTTTCAATCTTAAAATAATTGTATCGCGAATTAGCGCCCGCCGGCGTGCGAATGACAGTGACTCGAATCGCGGCACGTCGCCCCGAACGGACAATTCTGTCATGACCCTCTCGGACTAACGCCGGGAGCTAGTCACGGGTGGGCCTTTCGGCCTCACCACGATCGTGCCAATCGGCCACCCGCATGGGATAGGGTTGTTCGCCAAACTCGACCTACCTAAGTACCCACGCGGATGGTAAACCGGGCGATCGTACCTCGCCGCAGGTCGACTCCGGACACGAGCCGCTTGGGCGGCCCGTTCCGTACTATCGGGATAACCGAGCGGTGTATCGTCGACCTCGACGGTTCCGATTAATTACGGGTGTATTAACCCACTACGAACCCTTTACGTGAAGCAAGATGGAGGTCAATTAAAGAAAAGACGAAGCGAAACGGGAAACAGTTCAACACAACGCACATTTATTACCCGGCCACGGAAAGCACACATATACAGTCAAACGTCAATGCACATATATCAGCAAAAACAAGAACAACGACGCAGATCTACTACGGGCACTTATACAGTTCTACTTTACAGATGCGCCAACAACATTCATTCGAAAGCAAAAGAAAGCCACCCTCAAAGACAAGGGGGCAGACGGGCCTGTAGCAATATGTGCGCGGGACCTGAAGGAGCGGCCGACCCGCGGACCGGGGGGGTCCTACCCGCGTCCTCGTGACGAGCCGCAAATGTGGCTGCGGGCGGTGCCCGACTTCGTGCTCCTTCGCGGGTTTCGTTGGCACCGCTTGAGTGGGGTGGGAACGGGGCCCCTTTTTGCACTATCTCAGCGCGGGGGAAAAGGGGGATTGTTGATGCCCTGGGGGAGGAGATTGTTGATGCCCTCGTCGCCGACTGCCGTCTTCCCTGCCTCGGACCCGAGCTCCTTGGCCGCTTCCCACAATTCTCCTCAGCCGACAGCAGAACCCAACTCGATGCCTTCGCACCCGACTCCACTCTCTGCCACACTTCTGCCGATGACTCTCCAACCAAAAACTTTCTGCCTTGGCGCTCGCCTTCTTATAGGCCGGCAGGAGAAACAAATAGCAAATTTCCGGATCAGGATGACCTCGGGGGCGGAGCCACGCTCGCCCATTGGTCGGAGGAAAGAGGGCGTGAAACTCCCTGATCTAGAATTTGCATATCCCGATTTCACACAGACGCGCCTGGAGGCGGGGCCAAGCCGCCCGCGCTTGCTAATTGGACGGATCAGAAGTGGGCGTGTAGCGTTCCTGATCGGAATTCTCCCTCGGAAAGGCCGCTATTTGCACTTAACTCGCGGCTCGGTGCGTATCGCTGAACGAGCCCAAGACAGCCCGACGCTCAGTGTTCACAGGTGCTGCGGGAAATGCCGTTAGTAGAGGAGAGAGGTGAGGTGGCGGAGGGTTTTTGGTGGTGCTTTGATGGTCATGGTGCCGTTTGGAAGGCATATGCGATGATGTGGAGCGATTGTGACGTGAAGGTCGTGGCTGTTGGCGTTGTTGTTTGTCCGAGGGTTGGAGCGTGGTTGCAGTTGGTAATATGGCTGGCGTGGTGGTTGCGGTGGTTGTTGTGTGATGCGGTTGGACGTGGTTGGTTCAAAATAAAGATAGAACAGAAAAACGGCTATCTCAAAGCGTCGCAGCCCGAATGAATCACATAAATTCCCTCTAAACAACGGGTTTGGGCTAACTACACATGTACTTAGAGATAACTCACCTACGGGCCCTGAATGGTGGTTTGCGAATTTCCACAGCCGTAACAATATCATGACTAGTGAGACCTACCTGAGTGATGGTAGTGCGATATGACATACTAGCAACTATGTTAAATATAACAACTTGAATACAACTACCTTTACTCAGTGTTTAGTAGAGCTCTGGTCAAGTTATACATATTTTTTTATGAACACTGTTTCTATCATCAATTCATTATCATCAAGAGTTCTCTTTAGATACTGTGTCTTGCATTAATCTAATGGCAGAGTCTCAGTCCCTGTACTTATACGTTCAACAATTTCTATGATTATCACAGAGGACAACAGATATTGCAAAATAAATGTTCACAGCACTGTCTGTTCTTTTTGCAAAAGCACTTGTGACCAACAATCTGTTATAAATTTAATCACATGTGTTGGCAACCCCTGGATTTGCCACTGCGTATGATCAGCATAATATAAGGTCAGAATCATTTCAGGTGGCAAATAGTGGGCCTGTGGGGTCTCCGTTCACCTTGCGTACTTTTCAGGGTGAAATCAACTTCGTATGAACAAGGTCATAAGATGGCGTTCCAGCACAGCTCTGCGAAGAGTCTTGCTGGACGGAGGTTCGTCCAGAGGCGCACATGTCCAGAATGCGGCAGGACTGCAGACTACTCTGCACCGGGATATTGGTGCTGGTAAGGCTGGAGCGCTTCGGGTGACGTATTTCATCCACATGGAAATATAAGTGAAATTAGGAGGTGTGTTCTGTTAACTAGCAGCTTACCAAGTGACTTGTTTGATTCAAAGCATGCAAGCAAGCACTCAAAAGGAACGGAGTGCTCGGCACCACTTAACAACATGGTGGTGTCCATGTAAACAGTGCATGTAAACAGAGGGCGGTCTCCCATGGTACTCGAGTGAATGCTGTCTGGGCCGTTGTTTTCTGTTTTACTCGATCCTCGATTGTGAAAACTTCCATTTTACTCGATAACATGTACATCAAGGCTTTTGAGAAAAAAAATATCTTATGTCGTCACGTTGTTGGACAAAATGTTCCAAAAATATAATCTTGTACCATTGATGTTTTAAACATCAAATTGTGTGCTGAAACGTACGAAAACTTGGATTTATCACTGAATGAGAAGGATTTCAATTTATCAAGTCGATTCAATCAGATTTATTCATTAGTGCAACGTATCAGCAATAATGTTCAAAATTTATGGTTCTGATGGATTTAGAACACGGATTTGTGAAATTTTGACCCCTTTGTTACCCATGTAACGTTACTAACCAAAACAGCAATTCATGTTTTTGCCTGAAGAGAAAGCATTTGTTTATAATTTTGTTTGCTTGAATTTTCCTTCTCTGTACAATCTTTAGTTCAAAAAAGGAAATTAGAATCATGAACATTGTAACATGTGGAGTACAGAAGCTGTCAGAACTTGCAACGCTACGGACCATGTAATGTTACCTCCCAAGCTGTAAAGTTACTAACCATTGTAAAATTAAAACAGATGCTGGTCAGTTGACACAAGACAAATTTTGAATGCTTGGAGCAAAGTTCAGACAAAAGCGGGCAGGGTGATCCAATTATATTTACCCATAATGCAACTGTAAGCACATTCTTCACATGTACATTGCATCCATGTGTAACAAGTCAGGACTTTCATTGTTTCATCACCTTTCATCTGGTGACAAAAAGTCGGGTATGTTGGACGACAGTGTGTTCGTGATAATTTAATGTTGCACAAAATCTAATTTAAATAATCAAAGCTGTAATTTGAACGACGTTGTATACCGGTATCTCCCGCTTAACCAACGTGGGTTGAACGAATGGTTTAATTTTGGGCTATTGTTCGCGTAACAAAGGAGCTGTCACAGTGTCTGGTGATTGTGAAACATCATGATGATACATAGATAAAGTTTTTCTACTGATTAACTTTTCAGAATGAAAGGGTTAAAAATAATCATGTCCTCCTCCACCTACTGTGGCTTTCTGGTTAGAAACTTCGACTCAAGATTGTTTTGCTAAGTGTTACAAATAAATGATCTTTATTATTGTGTTACTGTCTTTTTATTTGGTAAATAATTATCTTCCACATGAAGGACAAAATTATTTCCAAATTAGAGGTGCCAGAAGTTGTCAATAATTGTGCACACTTAAAATAAGAGAAGTTGCAATGTCTATCATGTTTAGTAACAATAATTTACATGTGTGTGCGGCATTGTGAGAAACTGTCATATACAACTGCACACACTTTGGCACAAGTTTGTAGATCATAACGTAGACGAAAATTCATTTGTTCCAGTGAAAGAAGAATCTAATAAAAGGGGGGCATATGAGGTGCTTTTTTTTTTCTGTTTTCTTCATGGCAGCTACGTGAATTCATAAAAAATGGCTGCACCCTACAAGTTCTGAGCAAGAGATTCTTATTTAATACACACGGTGTAATTTATGATATGAACATATATGAAGATAGTCATGCATTCATGGTGTCATGAGCACGTGATAATTAAAGAACAACTCTGTATGCATTCAAGATGTACCTCATGTCATACTCCTTCAATGCTTGTGCAGTGTATGTGCAGTACCAGTAAAATGTGAAGCTTGTTTCATGTACGACAAGCTCAGTGTACTTGTGAACTTTCCATTGCTTCATCCTTAAAGAAAACCAGATATTGTGTTTAGAGTCATATGTTGTTTAGGCAATGATTGGTTTGAAGATGCAAACTAGGATGTCTGCTGTATTTACAAGAGTGGAAAGATGATTTTTTTTGTTCATGTCCAAAAGTATGTTAGTGTTATATATGGTAGCAATGCAGATTTATTAATATAAAGGAATCTTGTGGTCAAGATCTCATTGTTCTGAAAGCAAAAAAGACCTATCTCCTTAAAAAGTGAGTGAAATAGGATATTTCATAAATTTTCCTTTGATGAACAAATGGTAACGTTACGAACTGTAACGTGACTAACCAACATTTTTGGTACATGCTTAAAAATGATGAGAGGAGTTGTGATAGGTTATTTGCCAGTAAACAATCAGAGAAATATTACACGTTGTTTCAGCTTATCCCGTTTGAGGAAACATTTTTCAAACAAAGACATGAAAATTTTATCCATGTCATTTTTTTGTAACGTTGCTAACTAACATGAAAGTTCCCATCACAACTCACACATATAGGTCTCACTGGTTTTAATTCTTACCTGTGAAATAGGTCAAGGTAAGATGTATTGATTGTACCATAGTGGAGAAGCTTACATCTTGATTTTAGAGGACTTGGTATTTGATATGCTGGATGTAGTGGTGTGTGCCTGTAATTCGGCTATTCGGAGGCTGGAGTTGAGGGATTGCTGGAGGATGGGAGCCCCGTGTTGCGCAGCACTAACAGATGGTATAAAGCAGTCTGGCTGATATGGCGGCACCCAACCCTGATTGTCAGGTCAGGCCAGATCAGATCTGTGACTTGCTACGGGTATCATGTAAAACTCATACTAACCTGTTCATGGTCAAGTGTTGGCAACTAAACTGGCTCCCCCCACAAGGTCCCCCTGGTGTGGAGGGTGTACGCCTGTATGAACTTGGACACCCAGTAGGATTAAATACAAAACCTGCCAAAGGGAGGAGGAGGTCATTTTGAGCCAACAGCCATCCATATATGGTGCCATCTGCATCTGCAGACATCCTCCTGCAGTTGGTTACTTGCCCTAGGAGGTTGGTGGGAGTATTTGCACTCTGGCCCCACAAAACACTTCAATCTGCAAAGCACACTGTAGTGTGTGTCAAGATGGTGCTGAGGTGTTGTTCACCAGATGGCAGTCTCTCAGTGTTAACCTGTGGCGATCCCTTTGGTTGGGTGCCTGGAATGTTCTATCCCTAAGAGATGTGGATGGGCCAGACATCTGCCTGGGGGATGGTCAGACGGAGGCCCCTGGTGTACCAGTGGAAAGTAGTTCATGCTCCCATTGTATCATGAAGTATGGTAGTACTCCATATAGAGGGATGATATGGAGAAAAAAATGGCTACCCATTCAAATGTGTACACAATGGTATGCTCATAAACTACGATAGAGTGAAGTCGTAAGCATTTAAAAGCCATCCCTTTTAGTCTTAAGCGTTTTCTGAACTAACAAGACTTAAGAAGACACCAAAATACATCACTGAAGTACCACAATGAGAGATCGCTAAATCACCAATTTGTACTTCTTCTACTTCCCCTCTTAAAACAATGTAAAACTGTAGCCCAACCTACCTCAATAACTGCTGAAGCTATGATGGTGATTCCAACACAAGGAAGTTACTTTGTTTCTGGGCAAGTGCATGCAACACAAAATTTAAAAGTTCAGCACATAAAGCATTCATCATTTTATTACGAAAACGAATTGAAGATAAACGTGGACTCCAAACCAAACTAGGCCAGAATTGTGGCAAGAAGGAAGATGGACATTGCCATTCTAAAAGCGATACACGTCCAAACCATCACCCAAATCAACTGAAACAAGTCTTACAACAATTGAATAACATAGATGGATTTAATCCATACCAAAGTAACAATAATTATATAAACATTAAGCATTTTATTATTTTAAAAATAGCACTGCAAAGCGGGCGTAACCCCTCAGCCCCTGACGCAAACCAATTTCAAGATGGTGGCCATATTGAAAATCGCAGCACGCCCATTTTCGAAAGGAACCTTCCTCTACTCAACCCCAACACCACCAGAAAAAATAGAATTAATCGGACATCGCGTTCTCCTCGAAATTGACGGAAACCAATTTCAAGATGGCTGCCGTGGCGGCCACAGTGAAAATCGCAGCATGCCCATTTTGGAAAGGAACCTTCCTCTACTCAACCCCATTATACCTCGCCAGAATAAAATCAATGTGTGAAGCCGTTCTCAAGTTATTGTGCGGAAACCAAATTCAAGATGGCTGCTCTAGCCGCCATATTGGATATCGGATTGTGCTGAATATCGAAAGGAACCTTCCTCTAAACACCCCCATTATATCACACCAAAATGAAATCAATAAGTCAAGCCGTTCTCAAGTTATTGTCCGGAAACCAAATTCAAGATGGCTGCCCTAGCCGCCATATTGGATATCGCATCGCACTGATTATCGAAAGGAACCTTCCTCTACCCAGCCCCAACACACACTGCAAAAATGGATTAATCGGACAAGGCGTTCTCCTCGAAATCGACGGAAACAATTTCAAGATGGCTGCATGGAGGCCACATTGAAAATCGCAGCGTGCCCATTATCGAAAGGAACCTTCCTCTACCCAGCCCCAACACACTGCAAAAATGGATTTAATCGGACAAGGCGTTCTCCCTCGAAATCGACGGAAACCAAAAGTTGACAGACGGACGGATGCCCGGACAACGCCTATGACGACAATACCCTTAGCCAATTTGGGCTGAGGGGTAAAAACGATAATCACATCGTTTTGCAATGTTGGTAATCCACATAGTGGACTGAACCAAAAGCCAGGATTGAGTCTGGGAAAGGGGGGGGGGGGTTTGATAGAATGTACCATAAGTCAAATTTAACAACATAGACGGATTTAATCCATACCAAAATAACAAAATATATAAAACGTTAAGCATTTTATTACTTTAAAAAATTGCAGAAACAAGAAGCAAAACGTTAAAAAAAAGTAAAAACAGTGGGATGAAATCTCAAAAAAAAACAACCAAACAAGGTAGGAATGACACCTCATTATGATGCCACAATACGACACAACATTCCTCTTATGGTTTAGCATCACGATCTCTTTTGACGTTGTTCCATCACAATCCCACAATAAAAGTAAAATGTGTGTGTCACACAAATCCTGCAGCACTCGGAAGGAAAGATCGAAATACCAGCATTGAAGACACGACGACACGAGATCTTCCAAGTAGACAGCTTCCCCCCCCCCCTCCTATTTTGCCTGACTCTGGATCCACGAAGTAACCTCATTAATGAGTAAGGACACAGATACACCCTAACATCCAATAAAATAACGTCCAAAGAAACAAGAAAGGTGATACATTTTCTGAACATGGATGATTTATAACTCTGCACTGAACAAAAAATTGGCAGAACAACTGAAATTAGTGAAATGGTGCTCTGACTACATTCAAATGGAATTTGGCCGAGATAAGTGTGCCAAGTGCACATTCGTACAAGGTAGACCAACAAAAACGGAAAACATAAAAATCGACGGATATACAACAACACAGGAGCGAAACAATGAAGCATCTTACAAATACCTAAGAGGAGAAGAGGGACACCGAATATGTCAAAAAAAAATGTGCAAACCAATTAACAAAGAATACCTACGTATAATGAGACTGATCCTGCAAACATAACTCTCCCCAAGGAACAAAATCAAAGCCATAAACCAACTAGCAGTACCAGTATTTCAATACAGCTGTGGAATATTAACTGGTTACAAGGAAATCAAAAAACTAGATATCAGAACAAGGAAACTCCTCACTATCCACAAAATGTTCTACAAAAGTCAATGCATCCCGAGAATGTACCTGCGGAGGAAAGAAGGAGGTGGTGGCCTCATGGAACTCGATCGAATGCACAGAGTGATGACTGTAGGTTTGGTGGAGTATGTGAAAAGTTCAGCAGACTACCGAATACAATTTGTATGCAAGGATGAACACAACAAACCAGAAAAGGTATCTCTCACTCATCTTGTCAAAGTAACTTCCAAAAACAGGTGTGAATAGAAGATGTCACGCACCAATCCAAAACAGCAACAAATACAGCCCCAAATGGTTGCAAAAAAGACTAAAGAAAAATATATGATGAAATACCAACAGATATATAGTGACAACTGGGAGAATGACAAAAGAGCAGTTAAATATACAAAAGAGTTGGACAGATTGGGAATAGCCAAAGAAGGATCACTGGAATGGCTAAGAAGAGGTCATCTCAATTGGAATGGAGAACAAATCATTATAAATGACCAAGACCAGGGACACGACACAAATGGCTTTAAAAATGGCAGGACTGAGAAAATCAGACAAATGTAGGTTTTGCAAGGTAGAAACAGAAAGTACAAGTCACCTCCTATTGGGATGTAAAAAAACTCATGTCAGAACAACTGTACATAAAGGCACAACAAAGGTATGTGGAATAATCCACTGGCACATCTGCAGAAATTTCAATATCGCAGTTCCACAAAACTCATGGAAACATGAACCAAAAGCAATCACTGAGAACAAAGATATAATTCTCACGTACGACATGATGATCCCGTCCAGCATGAACATAGAAAACAAAGCACTGCGACTGGACATAGTACTCAGATACAAAAAGGAAAACAAGGCATTGCTAATTGAGGTTTTAGTACCCAGTGATTGTGTACATAGTTTGGGGCTGCTAGGTTTCAAGGTTTAGGAGTTTTGGAGGAGACACACCCACACACTGATTGACTGACTTACTGACACAAACTGACATTTATTCTTGTACGGCAGATATTTTGATTTACAGGATGCATTTATTTTCAACCTCAAACAAAATACCAGGACCAAATATAAAGTCGATGACCTATTTATAAACACTTTCATTAAATAGAAGGGCACTTGGTAGATCGCATACTTCCGCCACGCAATGTCTGATCCACGAGAATACATCGGGCCCATTACATTTTTGAAATATCATTCTATATATCGTTTTCGGTCCTTTCTCTTAATGATGAAGAATCACTTTAAAAATTAATTAAATCTCGTATCCAGATCCGGATTTGGATCTTCACGAAAATCGAATCAATTCGTCCTTGTCACACACCCAACGTGTCCACCAAGTTTCGTCGGAATCCATCCACAACTTTTTGAGATATCCTGCACACAGACAGACAAACACAAACAAACACAGACAGAAAGCGGTAAAAACATAACCTCCTTCACCTTCAGTGGCGGAGGTAACAGTCATGGCGATGATGTCGTAGCATGTCTCTTTCTTTTTTTAGTCCCATTGGGAAAATAAGATGCTGACTTCAGGAGTATGAGCTAGGGTCGCTTTCCAGCAATAAATCCAAATGTCCTTGGGTGTGAAAGCCAAGCTAATAAAAGTAAAATGCAATGTGATTGATATAGGACAAATGTTAGCAAGTGACCAGGCATGCTTTTTTTGTGCAAACGGCCAGGCCTTTTTTCACACCGCATGTTTCTGACATTCACGCAGATTACATGACACTGTACTATCTCTCAACGGGACCTTTAAGCCAGTGTCTCGTCTGCTGGCATATACTTGAACTTGTTAAATAATCCGTTTTGGCTGTAGCAGCCAGTACTAAAACAAAATTGCTGATCCTGACTGCCATAGGCCCTGTTTTAGCAACTTCATCCTTGGAGGAAAATCACTTGTTCGTCACATTTAATGTGATAAATAAAAGGTCATCGGATTGAATGAGCGATGGTGTCAGAGAGATGAAGATTTGTTTTCTGCAAATACAGTTATACAAAGTTTGCGATCCATTTTGAGGTCAAAGCAGCAATAGCTTGATTTGTTTCAGGGAATGAAATAGCACTGGTTTCCAGCATTGACTCCAGTATGTCTTCATCGGGTGTTTAAACAATGATGGCTTGTTTTCTCTTCCTACGGTAATGGATTTGTGATGTGCTTGATTTGATAGGCCGAATGGAGTAAAAAGTGGGACCTCTGACCTTGTTCTTTCCATGTATTTCATCCTGTCTTATACATTAGTACAAACGTTTCCAAGAGTGATCAAATTTTCCAAAAACAAGAAATACCTCTCCAGCGATTTCTGTTTGCGAGTGATTATTTATTATTATTTTTTTTAATAGTATCTGTAAACAGAAAGTTGAGACTCTGTCATGTATGGTGTCTTGAATGGTTAGTACCGATAGAGACTCGTGGAAAAAACTTATTCCTGAAACACAATTCCATTCCTTTTTCAATTAATGTTGCAAGCATCACTGATGTCAAACCAATGAGACATGCCACAACTTAAACTGAAGCAAAGTTAAAGCAAAGTTTAAAACCTGGTGTTCGCTTAGCGGGTCCTGAGTTCAAGCCCTGTTGGCTGCTGAATTAACACCAGGTGGTTGACTCAGCCTGTCATCCTTCTGAAGTTGGTGAAATGAGTACCAGTGTAGCAGTCAAAAAAGGCTGCACATGAAGGGAAGGGGTCTTGACAGATTGAGTAAATCTGGTATTGGTGTCGTGCAGGCATGATGGGCTGAATGGCCTCCGCATGTGCCTTAATTCCTTGTAAAAGGAAGAAGCTGTTTGGCCAATTTTACTTCTGTCACATCCACATTCAATTTTCTTTCTTCACTCACTTTAGTACTTTATACTTGTACAACACACATAGTAGTCCTGTTTGACTGGTGGCAAGATCATTATCGCTTCACGGTAGCATGTCACAGGGATACTCTGATTTGAAAGGCACCATATAAGTTTTTACATTCGCATGACTTCAAACAAGACAGCCAGCTTAACATCCCATCATAATAATTTCAAGAAATGCAAGAAACTATATTTGAAAATAACAGAACAACCACAAACATCACACTGCAGGTATAAGGCGTGGGTGAAGTGACAGTGGATATCTGCAAAAAGAGGGAGCAAAGCAGGGATGAGGTGTGAGTGTGTGGATTGGTGTTCATCTCCAACAATTTCTAATGGGAAATGAAGACCCAAAATCACTTTCAGAGAAAGCAAACTCCTCTTCCACCTTCACTACTAATGAGGAACATCCATTGGACCTCATTAACCCCAGAATCTGTGCAAAAGATATCCCAACAGCTGATTAGATGTCATTCTGCATCGCTCTGTAAGCCGTCTGACTTTAAAGGAATTTTGAATGCTTTCTTTGCTTCCAGTACGAGGCACCGCATTGATTCTTGAATTTGGACAGACATTATATCGTACCTTGTTAAACTTATTCAGCCTGTTCTCCGCTCAAACTTCTCTCCACGTTGCTTGGTATCTTCTTCATTTTATTGATGCCGTTCAAGTCTACTTGGTGATTCAGTTCTAGCTCGATGATAATGAATCGTGAATGGTTCAACTGCCCACCCTCCCACATTTTGGATGTGCAGGAAGCATCTCAAACTGCAGATGCATTTTTCCTGTGTAAAGTAAAGTATATATCTGAACCATTGAGCAGATGTAAACATGCTTGACACATGTAATAGAAAATAGGAATCTCCTCTACTCCCATGTTCTGTTCTTAACAGAATTGTATGTGACAGAATATTGACGTCTGGTGTATTGCTATCAGGTAGCATTGCATCATGGGGCACACAAATGTTGCTGTGTGGGTCGAGCAGCATAGGAGTACCCACCTTGCCTGATTAGAATCCCTCCTGGTTAAATTGAGTTAAGAGGAGCTTTTTAAAAGGTTCTTTCAAGACAAGTGTAAAAAACGTATAATGAGGTGGTGTGCTTTGAAGTATATATCTAAATATATACTGTTATGGTGAGCATCACCGTGGATTATCTCTTAAACCACATAATCCATACGGACGGTTGTTCTGTGCGGATTATGCGATTTTACCGTGTGAGACGTAATCTGCGGTGATGTTCACCATAACAGTCAGGAGGTGCGTCTGATGTGGAAATGACGAATGTGGTCAGCATTGGTTAGATATTTATCAGTATGCCATCCCGATGAAGGCAAAGAAGCCCGAAATCTGGGTAGGCAGCTCCATTTGATGTTTAACTGATGGTGACCATGTGATCTTTGTCTGTTTGACAGAGTCACTGGGCTGAGGCCTCTGGGCTGGAGGTGACACTTTGGTGTAGGACTATGTCTAATGGAGATCGGGGAAGTGCTCGTCACATTCCACATGTTTCGAATAACCTGCCGATCCCATCACCTGCCTTTTGGTTGAATGGTTTGCATTAGCGGGAACAATTGTCTGGGTGGCAGATGGACGGTTGTCCTTTGCGGATTATGCGGTTTTACCATCTGAGACATAATCCGTGGTGATGCTCACCATAACAGTCAGAAGGTGCGTCTGATGTAGAAATGAGGAATGTGGTCAGCATTGGTTAGATATTTATCAGTATGCCATCCTGATGAAGGCAAAGAAGCCCGAAATCTGGGTAGGCAGCTCCATTTGATGTTTAACTGATGGTGACCATGTGATCTTTGTCTGTTTGACAGAGTCACTGGGCTGAGGCCTCTGGGCTGGAGGTGACGCTTTGGTGTAGGACTATGTCTAATGGAGATCGGGGTAGTGCTCGTCACATTCCACATGTTTCAATTAACCTGCCGATCACATCACCTGCCTTCTGGTTGAATGGTTTGCGTTAGTGGGAACAATTGTCTGCGTGGCAGATGGACGGTTATCCTTTGCGGATTATGCGGTTTTACCATGTGAGACATAATCTGGGTGATGCTCACCATAACAGCCAGGAAGTGCTCGTATATATGTATATAATATATATTTTTTAATATTCGTGTGTATGTGTTTATGTGTGGATATGTATATGTGTATATGTATATGTGTATGTGTGTATGTTTATGTGTATATATGTATATAGTATATATGTATATATATATATATATATATATATATATATATATATATATATATATATACAGGGTGGCCTGAAAGTCACTTTACCCCTTCCCAGTGAAGCATTGTTCTTGAACTTTTAATATACAGGTTTATTGTACAGTACTTGCAATAATTAATTTGTCATTTATATGCTCCTTCATTCTTCTGAGTCAGTGTTTCCGCATACCATAGGGGCGAGGGGCGAGGGCAGGGGAAGGAGGAGGGAAGTGCGAGAAATTTATCAGGGGTAAAGTAACTTTCGGGCTACCCTGTATATATAGATATATATGTATATATATATATATATATATATATATATATATATATATATATATATATATATATATATAAATCAGATACTGAGCGACTCCAAACCATGAGTGGTAAAAGTGCCGGCATGTGTACTATACACAGCCCTTGCTGCACGATACCGGGAGTGATAAGTTCGCCTGCCACAATATTTGTGAGTGATTGTGTGCATGATACTGTGACAGCATCTGAAATTCCATCTTGGCAATTATCGCTGCGAGATAGCTCTTCCGGAGCCACAGACAGTACATGCGTTATGCGGCGGTGACATCACAACGTTTGTCTAAGTCAAAGAACGCCGTTAACTTCATATGTATGTGTATATATATATAATATATATATATATATATATATATATATATATATGTATGTATGTACACAACACACACACACACACACACACACACACATGGAAAAAATTATATATAATAATATATATATATATATATATTGAAAACAAATATTGGCAACGTGTCTTGGACCATTGTGAGTTTCTCGGTGATAGAACTGTTTGAACACGTCTCATTGGATTGAAAGTATTCTTCTTGGTGACCGTTTTCTGGACTTCAGAAAGTTTCTTCTTTTTCTCGGGATAAAGTACTGATGCTGAACAAATTGGTTGTGTTCAAGCTTTAGCACTGCTTGTGCCCTGAATACTGAAAGTCGATTTGTTTTGGGACAAGATGCACGAAGAGCCACAATAGGCATGGTTGGTGTCCTGCTTGTGGAGCGCCATCAGTCTCTTTTTTGTTTTCACATTGCCTTTCAAATGATAAGATTTCAAATGACATAATACATCAAACTTTACTTTATATCACCATACTTTATTATGCTCTTGCACCAAGTAAAGAAAACAAATCCATTCTGCAATCAACAACATTTTTACATGAGGAAACTTTGAAATTGAAAAGATCATTTGACACATCACACACGTGACATCGATACATCTCGTTATGCTGATCATGTTTATACCATTCAATGTATTGCCGTGGTAAACATTTCCTCTTCTTAAAAATTTATTGAAATTGCCACAATTTCATTAACTTGTTGAGTTAACCTTGGTTGTCAAAATTAACTTGTAAGGAACTTGCAAGTTGCACAAATATATTGATGCAGAAAAGAGCAAAGCACACTAATATATCCTGAACAATTCCATCGAAACAACAGGTACTCAAATTGTATCACGTGGTTGTACTCATACAAGCTTTGCTTGTCAACAACAAATATTTGAGTGTGTTTTATAAGTTTCACCTGACAAGGAGCTTTTATCATTGACTTGATGTATATGTTGCATGCATGTCAAACTCTTCGGAAAGTAAGCAACTGCAAAACAGGGTGGACATTGTGCGTGGGCTTTGCTTTTTTGAATCCTGATGTTTCAATGGCATGGGGAAGCTCACGCTGTGATACTGGAGATAATGTGTGGTTCTGGTTAGATAATACAAAGAGTACGATTTGTGTTATTTTTTGTGTTCTTTCCTGGTGAAGAGGAAAACCTTTTTATTCCTCCTCATACCTGCTGGTACTATAAGTGGCTATGTAAAGCACATGCTTTAACAATGTCACATGTGCAATAGCCATTTACAACTCAGGTCCATTTGATCACAACAGCATGCATTGTTTAAGCAATTCTTCTGGAAGATGAGTCGGTTTTGTGGTCTGTTTATGAAACATCTCAACAGGGGAGTCTGTTTCATTTCGATATTCTATCATTTGATCAATTTCCAAGTCCTTTTTTTTTTTCCCTCAATTACAAAAAATCGGGCTATTTTGAATGCTCGTGTCCTTAACCTGTCCTTGTTTTGATGTAATATAAGTCCGTCTGTTTTGAGGCTACGCTGCACCCATTACATCTACAAGATGGTGGAATCTTTGATACTCCTCCCTCCCCTATCCCTATTCATATCTCCTCTCAACCACCTTCCTCTTTTCACCTTTCCCCCTTTCCCAACCCCTTACCCACTTATTTTTCTATCCTCAACTTTTTTTTCCCCAATTTATCTTCTCTTCCTCCCCATCTCACCTCCCTATCCTTGCGTACATCATATGTCGACATTCTCTTTCGAAACGTTTGCTTGTGGGTTGAGCTATTTCTAAACTTGTCATATGAGCTGCTGGAATGTCGAGTACATCTTCCCAACTGTGACAGGGAGCTGGGCACGAAGGCTGAATTAAGCTCGAGGCACGCTGTCCAGATTAAGTTTTATCACTTCAAGTTGTTGGCTTTTGTATTAGGCAGAAGAAAAGCAATGCTATTGCGATAGCCAAGTAGTTCCTGAATTAGGCTGTGAATGTCATTGTACACTCACCATGCGTTTAGAGGCATGGGAGGAATGAAAAAAAAATTTAAAATCAAAAATACACTTCAAATAATAAATGGAGAAACAATGACCATTTACTCATTCCTGGACTCAGCACAATGCTTGATCCTCCATCGCCTTGAACGTGTGTGCAAAGTGCCACTGTGTTTGGCTTTTGGAATACCAATTTCGCATTCTTACACGTGCAAAGAATATAGACAATTTAACCCAGTGACTCCAAGAGGTGTCTTTTGCATCGTTTCAATTTCCCTGAGCTCTGTCTCGTAGCAAATTCTCGATTCACTCTTTTACCTGAAATGAAGCACAAGGGAGAACCGACGTTCATTATGTGTATGCGTTCTGTATCCTCAATGTGATGGTCTCCCAGTTTTGCAAGGTTTGTAGGACCATCTACGTATTGCGATTACATACGCAATCAATCCACTTTTCCTCGTACATCCCATGCATTACCGTTGTCAGCGCTTTCATTCTTCCCGTCGACCCCAAACCACCTTTACATTTTCTCCGACCTCTTCTCTATCTCACCGTCTTTGCCCTATCCTTTTAACCTTTTATTTTTGTGTAATTTACCGCTTTCTCGTATGTCGAGTACTCAATGTGTACATTTTCACCTAAAGCTTGTTCATTTTGTGTTAAGCTCTTCTGAAGCCTGTGATGGCAAGATAGGGTGTACAATATATGATGTATTTGAAATCGCATGCCAAACAATTGCAAAGACCTTGGGACGATGGAGCAATGTTAGCAAAGGGTCGCACCTGTTACCACACTCGTTTCTCTTAATTCAAACACTCTGAATTTTCATTTATTTTCTGTTGCAGGTTTTATTCTTCTTTTTTTATTTTTACCTTTATCTTTTATTTATTTATTTATTTAAAAAAAACTTTATTACTGGGAGGTCACATGTTCAAACCCCGGCTGAGCCGTACTAAAGACTTCAAAAATGGTGCATGCTGCTTCCTTGCTTCACACTTAGCATTTAAAAAGGATAGAGAAAGGACAAACAACCATAGGTTGGCAATCATTGCACAGGCTTGATGGGCCTCATGACCCCCTCCTGTGTTGAAGTTTCTTGTGCGGAATCTCATATTACTATTTTCTTTTCTCTTATTGTTTTTCTACTTTTGCAAACTCCTCTTTGTTCACTTTTCTTTCCTTGCTTCAATTTTTGCCTTTTTAACAACTTTTTTTTCTACAATTGTCTGTTACCACTCTGTTTTATCTTGATTTTTTGGGGGGTTGCCTTTTATATCCGATATATGTATGCACTATTATTAGCAACTCTGTTGCTGTTTTTTGTGTCTGGATGTGTGTGGCGAATAACACCGAAAGAGTGATTCGGTGGTTGGAAACTGCTGGGTCGCTATATTGTTGTCGGAACAGCCATTTGAGGTAACGGGTGTATGATAGGCGAGCCATTTCATTAATAAATGTCGAGCATAAGTGTTTGGTTCCTGTGTCGAATGATAGGACCTGTGTCGAAGTGTGTTCAGAAAGTAGGTAAAACATGGCACTTTTGCTTCTGTAATATGTTGAAAGCCCTATCCACTTCTCCCCGATCAATCCTTCAAAATTGTTTCCCTTTGTAATCTGTGTGTGGTTCTTTTATAAATCATTCAGTGGATCCACGAACCAGCAAACTCCTCCCCACCTCCCTCCCTCCCCACCCACCCTCCTTCCCAAGGAAAGCAAATGAAATGCTTTGTGAACGAGCGTGAAGGAAAGAGACAAGCCCGGGAAATGGCAATCTCTCTGGGGACACAAAGTCGCTATAAGCACTCAAAACTGCTGGGAGACGCAGTATCAGCCAGAAGCTGTGCAATGCCTGATGGTGTGCCAATGGGAGAACATGGTCACACACGCTCGCTCACTAGGTCACGGTTATAAAAAATGAAAAACAGAGCGGAGGGAGCAAGCAGAACTAATGGGAGCTAGAAGCGAATAGTTGTGGAGTGGGTTGTGAAATACAGTCATGGAAGGAGTGGTAGAGAACAGTACCACAGAGGGTGGTGGAGACATTGAGTCCCAGAGCTGGATCAGGAAGCGCATGTGTGTGTTGAGCTAGAGCCCTTAAGCCCAGAAGAGACGCTGCCTCCCATGTCCCACCTGCCAAGACCGCCGCCACCAACACATCCCCACCCCATGCAAGCATTGCATGTGGGGAGGGGAAAGTTTATTTCAGTCTCGTAACCTATAATCCTGTCTCAGTGCATGTGAGTGTGAAAGGGCCATTAAGATATCGCTTTAAGCCGTCAAAGTATTATGAACGAGTGTGAATGTAGTTTAGAGAAATTACCAATAAATCCTTGTTTATTGTTCCTCCTTCCCCTTTAATTTAAAACCAGCAAATACCACAAGTCACTTCACTGACAGGAATATGAAGAGAGGAGGGGAAAAGGGTAGAGAGAGAGAGAGAGAGAGAGAGAGGTGGGAGAGAGTGAGAGGTGGGAGAGTGAGGAGGGGGAAAGAGAGAGGAGGGGAGGGGAGTGAGGAGGGGGTGGAGATCAAGGGGTGGGAGAAATAGGAGTGATGTAGCAAGAAAGAGGGGGGAGTAAGAAGGGGTGGAGGAAGGGAAGGCAGTGTGAGGGAATTGGAAGGAAGGTGAAGGGAGGGCAAGGGAAAGCAGCATGAGGGGAGGTGAAGGGAAGGAGCATGAGGGGAGTGGAAGGGAAGCAGCATGATGGGAGGGGAAGAGAAGCAGCATGAGGGGAAGGAAGACAACATACCGGGCATTACCAATGCAAGAGTGCTTTCAATTATCATTGCGAATGCAAACTTGTTGCTGTTGCAGACTTTGGCTTCTTTGAATCACATTCTCAACCATCACAAATAGGTTCTCTCTCTCTCTCTTCTCTCTCTCTCTCTCTCTCTCTCTTCTCTCTCTCTCTCTCTCTCTCTCTCTCTCTCTCTCTCTCTCTGTTTTATAATGTTTTAGCATATTGGACATATTGTAGTGATGAGCAATGTCTATGCCTGGTGTTGGTTTCATGGCTAGGTGGTGGGCTTGGGATTCCAGGTCCTGAGTTCAAATACTCCTCCATTGAATTAATACCAGGTGGGGTTGACTCAGCCTTTCATCCTTTCCAAGGTCGGCCAAATGAGTACCATCTGCTGAGATGATTGAGCCATGTGAGTATCCTGTGGTGGAGTGGTAACCCATCCAGGATTGTGCCGAATAGCCAAGAAGACGGCTTCGGTAGCACCAATGCTCCACACAGAGTATGGTCCCAATTGATTTGAATTTGGAGCAATGTCTATTGAACAAAGTGAGCATGCAACTTTTGGACTATCTTCTTTAACCTTCCCAAAATCCCAAAATAGTTCCAAACTGCATTTGTGGACCTTTTGAACAACATGTTGTCAAAACTTTATCAGTCAATGTGTTGCCTCCCCATCCATTAGCAAAGCAATCGGCATGCTTTACCAGCCAACTCCAAATGCTTTGCTCTTCATTTAAATGGAACATACCCTTGGGCCGTGTTTAGTTTGCAAGTGATTTGCTTTTGCTGCTATATTACAAACGGGATACCCCAGGGGTGTGTTCCTTTTCAATTAATATGGTACATTATCAGGCCATGTGTAACCAGAGTATGTTCAACAGGGACGAAAAAATTTTTCCCTGTAAAAAATGCTTCTTTCTATGAAGTATGAATTACTCGGAATCATTGTCGATTCTGGTTTACTTCTCGATTCCTTTTGATTCCATGGTTGGATTCTAGTACAGTTGTTTGGAAACGATTCCCACCATTATTAAGTACTCAAGCAAGCACTCACATGAAATGGTTGATAAGGAATGGCTGTCGAGGTCGTACTAAACACCATCCAAAGATGTCCAGTGTATGAAACAATGTGTGAATTGGACAAAATAATGCTCTTTTAGCAGTCGGAACTCCTGCTAAGTTCAATTCCACAGTTGAAATGTTGAAATTTGGTTCAGGTTGACAGATTTTAGAGCTTATCGTATTTCATCTGTAATGTTTATAAACATTCAGAGAGTTGTATGGGGATGGCGGGTGGAGGGGGAAGGTAAGTGGGAGGTTTAGGAGGAGATAAGCATGAGGTGAGTGGAAGGGAAGGCAGACATGTGGTGGAGCATCAGCTACGAGTCATACTGTCTCATCAAAATGATTCTGCATGGAATAACAGTGAAGATGAAAAAAGCAAAATAATGTCTGAAATACATTTTCTACTGGTCATACTATAAAGACCACCTAGAGATAAACACCGTCCAGAAAAGTCAAGACATAAACACCATTCGGACACGTCTGGAGACAAACACTGCCCAGAAACAAACACCGCCCAGACACATCCAGAAACAAACACCGCCCAGACACATCCAGAAACAAACACCGCCCAGACACATCCAGAAACAAACACCACCCAGACACATCCAGAAACAAACACTGCCCGGACACGTCTAGAAACAAACACCACTCAGACACATCCAGAAACAAACACCGCCCAGACATATCTGGAGAAAAACACCGCCCGGACACGTCCGGAGACAAACATCACCTGGACACATCCAGAGAAAAACACTGCCCAGACATGTCAGGAGATAAACACTGCCCAGACATGTCCAGAGATAAACACTGCCTGGCCACATCGGGAAACAAATACTGCCTGGAGCTAAACACTGCCCAGACACGTCCGGAGAAAAACACTACCCAGAGATAAACACCACCCAGACACGTCCAGAAACAAAAATGAAACATGAAATATTGCCGTGAACACTGGTGTCTCCGGGCGTTTATAAGCATTGCGATGTCGATGTATGTAGTGATTTGTACGAATGAAGATCAGGCTTTCGATGATATGCGTGAGGAAAGTAAAAAAAATTGAGCTCTTTATCATTAAGAAACCATTATGGCCTGTTCGAAGTGAAGGCATTTTTGAGCGGACCAAAAAAAGTGGTGAATTAAGACCCCAGCAAGCTGACAGAGGGCTGACTCAGGGGCTGACCAAGGACAATGCCTTGGTCAAGGATAATTAAATGAGACCATTAATTATCTTCAAAACGGGTATTTAAATTAACCCAAACACCAATTTTCATTCATATACTACCTTGGAGTTAACTTCCTGTGCAAGCATAGTTTGAGGCCGCTAAGTTTCATGGTTTTGGAGTTATGGAGGAGACACACTGACAGACTGATGGACTGACACAAACTGACATTTATTATGATAGATAATTCTAGAAACTGCCCAAACACATCCAGAGACAAACATTTATTATTATAGAAACCCTGTTCCTCCACAACTGCATGTCGGTCTTATGAACCATTCAGATTTGAAACAGTTGGCACAAAAACTCCTCAGTGGGGGGTTCAAAAATGCAGTGGTTTGTCCCTGGTTCTTGCTCAGCTCACCCTATCTTTCAGTCAAACACACTGCAGATGGCAGGATTTGTTTGAATTCTTTACGTCAGAAACTGAAGAAAAGAACTGTTTGGCTTTCCTATTGGACAGCGTACATACACAAGGACTATCCGTCACTAAATTGGTGACCATGTGAGTGATAGATCTGACCTCATGTCCACCCATGTTCCTCTATCACAATATATTTTAAATGATTTGATTTGATGTACCATACTCTTTACAGAGCATTGGAGCTGTTGAAGTAGTTTCTTTGGCAAGGTTATACTGGGTGGTTTGCCATTGCCTTCCCAGCATTGTTTGTCCATGCTCTATCATTTTTTTCAGATCAGGTCACTCCACCATGGATATACTGCTTCTTCTCTCCCAACAATCGATGGAGGTACTCAATGCCAGACATGAAATCCGTCGTATCCCTAGACATATTGCGTGCCTTTGACACGGTCTGGCACCCTGCCCTGCTCATCAAATTCTCTTCCTATGGTATCCAAGGCCATCTCCGCTCATGGCTCGTAGACTTCCTCTCCTGTCGCAGCCAATGTTTGGCCTTAAATGGCGTTCTTTCATCCCCTCTTCCTGTCCAGGCTGGAGTTTCTCAAGGCAGCATTCTGGGTCCAGTTGTTTTTCTGGTTTTCATCAATGATCTTCCCAACTCTCTGGAAAATCCTCTTTATCTCTTTGCTGATGACTCCACACTCTGCCATACCATCTGTCATCCTTCAGACCGGAAATCAGCAGCTTCTTCGCTCTGCAGATCTGGATAAAATCACAAACTGGTCCAACACGTGGAACATGTCTTTCAAATCCTGACAAATCTCACACTCTCACTATGTCTCTCCGAAAGGACTGTTTAGAACCCCCCCCCCCTTCGACTTTTATCCTCTGGAAGAAGTCCTTTCATTCAAGCTTCTGGGTCTCACTATCTGCCATGATCTTTCCTGGGAAAAACACAGTTCCAACCTGGTCTCCAAAGCCAGTTGCTGACTGGGAATCCTCTGTTGTGCAAAGTCCTTTCTCGGCTCACCTGAGCTCATGACCACATACAAAGCTTTCGTCCACAGCCTGATGGAGTACTGCTCTCCCCTTAGGCTGCTGCTCCTGCCTCTCACCTTTCGCAGCTTCACTTTGTGGAAACCAAGGCATTTAGGATCATTGGTATCTGCTGCGATGAGGCTGAGTCTTTGGGCCTCTCACTCTCTCACCGCAGGCAGGTCGGTGGTCTTTTTGTCTTTTAGCGTGTCCTCTCCGGTCTTGCCCCCCCCCCACTCTCTCTGCGATTTCTCCCCACCACATTTCCAAAGGGCGCTCAATGTCCGCTATCAACCCCCTTCTGGTAAAACTACCAAAAAACACTGCTCACCTTCACTCTTTCATTCCACTTTTTTCCCGCCTTTAGAATAAACTCCCACACTCTCTTCAATCCCATTCTTCCCTCCAGTCCTTCAAAACAGCCGTTCACCACCACCTCTTATCTTCCCCCATCCAAAACGTCGATGTTTTTTACTCTCGTTAATCCCCCCAAAACCCACCTCCTTCAGAATTTAAAGTCTTTGGTGTTACTAAGCCAGGGTTAGAACCACCCACCTCACAGACTCAGAGTGGATGCACTAACCATGACACCACCAAATCTGGTCTGATATCTATAATATTTACACGCAAAAAGGAAAAGTTGGCATTGCTAATTGGGGTGTCAAAACCCAGTGAATTTGGCCTATACAATGCAGAAATCAAGAATATGACCAAATACTATACCAGGATCTCAAAAATGAAGTCAAAAGATCTTGGAAGCTGAAGAGCATCAAAATTGTTCCAGTGATAAATGGAGCAATGGGAATGATAAAGAAGAACCTTTGAATATCTTATAAACCATTTCTGGGAATATTACTTCAAACAAACTGCAGTTTGAAGCTGTCCGGGGCTCCTACTGAAAAGAGCCCTCGGAACAAAACTTCAAAGCTTGGTCCATGAATCGTGATCCCTTATCAAAATGGAGGTGGATACTTAGAGCCCTGGGAGGACTCCATTTCACCTTCTGAAACCTACATATGTAGATTGCAACCAAACACACACACACCCAAGCACACATTATAACACAGACATGCTGACAGGGATGAGGGCATCAGCAAGAAACATGTCATGTTTCCTGTTTTACTTTTTAATTATTTACAAGCAAGTTGCCTGTGCCCGCACGGGATTCTGAACAGGGTAGAGATCAGGTCAGGTCAGGTGTGGAAGCATGCGCCGGAGCAGCGCGTCGCTGTGCCCAAGGGTTGAGATGGAGAGGGCAAAAATTTAAATGGCGCCTTCTGTCATCGAGCCGGCAAGCTGGGAGCAACAATTCACATTTATTGCCATGACTGATGCAATTTCAATGCTCTAATGGCGGTTTGGTGCTCCATTTGAAACTGTTTGTTCGATCCATGTCGATTTTTGATGCCTATCGTCCCTAATAAATAAATTGTATTGGTGTCAAAGCCAGTGACCAATTTCAAATTAAGAGTACGATACTGACTGGTTATTGATAACTTCTCTTCCTTTGTATTTATTTATCGATTTGAACAAAAAAAAAACAACTTCAAAAACTTAATTAATCTTCCTGGTAATTCATTAAGGATACCTTTTTGGAAGGTTTGAAGATATACGGGACCAATAAAAAATTTTTTAACATTAGGGTTTGATGCGATCGATGAAGATGGATTATTATTATTTATCTCGTCAAATATAACTCAGAAAAGTGCTATAAACGAATAATAAAATGATTTTTTCAAAGTTGAATGTTGACATATTGTGAGAGTAAACCTTCAGCCTTTCAAACATTCACATACAGTATTCTTATTTCACTCCCAGCAATGCAGTAGTGAGAACTTACATTTTGAAATATCACCCAAATGTTCATTATTTTGATGTTCTCATTCTTCCAAAGATGGAAGGTGACCATGACCACATGTTATAATGAAACATGTTACAGAAATCAAAATATCAACTCTTTTTTTTCTTTTTTTTTTAACTGTTGTACTTGCTTATAACTAAACCTTCTTCCCTTGCTCACTGATTTGCTCCATACATGGACAGAACTGGTGCAAAGCTTTCTTCTCTTCTCCCAGGTGGAGACTGTGGTGCCCTGAGGCAGCGGACCTCGTGTTGTTTCTCATATGCATCAATAACTTCTCTGATGTCTGAGAAAAGCCTTCTTTCTATTTTGTGTGCTGTACTTTACCTCCAGCTCAATGACAGCTGCTATGTCTCTCAGCAGATTTGAAAAGGATCATGTACTCCTCATGTACTTGGAATATGACATTCAATCTTGGCAAATCTTGCCCTCTCACCTCGATCCTCCAGTAAGGTGTACAAGGAACTTCTACCCATCCAACCTGCACAATAGTTGCCAATCAATGGTTGTTTGTCCGTGCTCTGCCCCTTTTTTAAATGCTGAGCGTCAAGCAAGAAAGCAACACGTATCATTTTAAGTCTTTGGTTTTCCTCTGCCTCGGTCAGAATCAAACTGCCGACCTCCCAGAATCGGGGCAGATGCTCTAGTCATTATGTCACTGAGTATCTTGACAGAGGTTAATTGATAAATCTACTGATCTACTTCCTTCATCAGCCAGCCACTGGCATAACTTTGGTCCCTCAAATTTCTCGGCCTCATTTTCAGCCACAACCTCTCCTAAGCAGACACTGTAATCAAAGATGGCCTCCAAAGCCAGCTGTATTCTGAGTACCATCCATTGTGCCAAGTCCTTCCTCAGTAAATCTCATCTCTCATGGCCTGCAAGGCTTATTGTGTGTAGCTCAATGGAGTACTGATTTGTGCTTTTGATTGGTGTCCCCACATCACACATTTCACTCCTGCATGCTGTGGAATTGAAGCTCTCAACATTATTGGCAATTACAAGCAAAGAAGTCGAGGCATGGGTTCCAAGACAGTATGGCGGTCTCTTGGTTTTCCACAACCTCTCTTCTCGTCTTGGATCCCCTACTCATTCAACCCTCTGCACCACCCCGCCTCCCATGATGTGTGTTCCCATCCAATAACCATTTCCTCATTAACCTTCCAAAATCCTGGTTTACTGTTCACCTCCACTTCTTTCCCCCATCTTTCCTGCCTGTGGACTTGCCTCCACAAATCAGTACAATCTCACACTTCGTTTTATTTAATTTGTGTGTGAAATAAAATATGATAGCATACTGTTGTGTTTTTACATTCCCTCTTCCATTCACAATATTTCTGCATACCAGCACCCTCCTAACACACCACATACCCAAATACCCTTCAGACCCCTACGTATCATGCCATGTTGTCCAAAGGTTTTTAAAAATCTTTTTCCGAGGCTGTGGCCACCATTGTCTCTCCCACCCATCTCACCTGCGAGTTTCTCTCTATCTATCTCTCTCTCTCTCTCATTTTCCCATTCCTTTATCCACCTGCTGATTTGAAGAGGATCTAGTGCATTGGAGAGGATGGAGATTATGTAAAATAATATTGCGTGAATATAGTTTACTTACCGTACTGCAGTATATGTACATGAGCTCCTTTACAAGGAATTTTGATGCAAGAGGCACATATGGCCATCAAAGCCTGCTCTATTATTACCAACTTATGGTTGTTTTATCCATGTTCTATCCTTTTGGAATGTTGAGCATCAAGCAAGGAAGCAGCACTTACCACTTTTAAAGTATTTGGTATGACTTGGCCTGGGTTCAAACTACCAACCTCCCAGACTCAGAGCAGACGGTCTAACCATGACACCACAGAGGCTGGTGCATTGTTTCTGTGGGATAAGATTGTTATGCATATGGCATAAGAGAACCTTTTGGATGACCATCGTATGAGTTTTGTTCATGATGTCGTGGGGTTTATTACATATACAATGTTTATTATGCACTAGGAAATACAATTCATTGCATCGCTGATGGGTATATTAAGGGGGGGGAGGGTGGATGGAGGGAGGAGAGAGAAGAGAGGAGGGGAGTGGAGATGAGAGAAAGAGAGAACGGAGGGGAGAGAGAGGGAGAGAGAGAGAGGGGGAGGGAGAGGAGGAGAGGAGAGAGAGGAGGGATAAGTGGAGGGAGGGAGAAAGGAAGAGAGGATGGAGGGGAGGGAGAGAGGATGGAGTGGAGGGATAGAGGACGCATGGACGGAGAGAGTATGGAGGGAGAGAGGACAGAGGGGAGGGAGAGAGGATGGAGGGAGGAAGAGTGGGGGAGGGAGATAGATGGAGTGGAGGGGAGGAAGAGACAGTGGGGAGGAGAGAAGATGGAGGGAGGAGGGGTGGGGGAGAGAGGGGGGAGGGAGGAGGGGTGGGGAGCTAGTAGGGGGTGAGGAAGGGGGAAGAGTGAGGAACTGTTGTGGGGGGGGGGGTGGGAGAGCAGCACCTCACCAAAGATCACTATACACTATGGGAGAGGGGTGGGAGCGAGGAGGATGGGGAAGGGAAATGTGGAGGGGGGTTTGGGAGCAGGCAAGCATGAGGGTTTGGGGTTCTGGATTTGGCTTTTGGTAGGGAGACTTGAGGGGGAAAGGGGGAGGAGGGATTCAACTTTTGTTTGGTAGTGGGACTTGTGAATAAAGGTGGCGAGGGGGGGGGGGGTAGTACAGGATTGAACAAAATGGGGTACATTAAAACAACATGTTATACAGCTTGTATAGACCGCCTGGAGATGCCATGGGGGGGGGGGGGTGGATGAAGAAGGGGAAGGGGTTTGGTCGAGGTAAGCATGAGGGGAGGGGGAGGAAGGCAGTGTGATGGGAAGGGAATGCAGCAAGAGGGAAGGGAGGCAGCATGAGGGGAAGGGAAGGAAGTGTGAGGGGAAGGGGAAGAGATACCTTGATAAAGTTAATTGAATAAGGCCATTAATTATCTTCACAAGGGGTGTTTCATTTACCCAAACACCCAATTTTAACTCATGCACTGCCTTGGAGTTCTCTTAGCATGATGCAATGTTTGGGGCCATTACGTTTCATGGTTTTAGAGTTATGGTGAGAATGGTCGGATGGATGGAGTGCAACTGACTGACGCACACTGACATTTATTAGCATAGATTAGTGATGGTCCAATATCAGACTCAGCAATCAGAAATTTTTCAGTACTCGGCATCGGCCAATTGGAGTCCATATGAGTGCCGATTACCGATTACAGTACTCTACTGTATACAACCCAAACACCTTGAGTATCTTTCACCCTTTTTTCGGGCAAATTTCAATAAACAAATGAAAAACCAATGTTGAATTATAGATGTTTCAAGGAGATGTATATACATATTATTCTTTAGAAACAGCGGCCAATCATCGTATAACGGGTAAGAAAAAAATTTTTGCCTCTGTAATTTAGAAAACATGTTAATACAGCAAACATCTCAGAGATTTTGTGTTATCAAGTTTATTTTACTTTGAAACTCACAAAGAGAAACAACATATAACCTTTCTAAAGCAAATCCAATTCGATTTAAATTCCGTACATTCGAGAATGGATTTAAAATGTATCGATTCACAGATTCCGTACAAAGTTCCACACGGATAAAGAACATGAAAAGGAAAACCACAAAGGCTGACCTTTAAATATATTGTTTTTGTATATGTGGAATTCAAGTGAAAAACTAGCAAAATTCAATTCCCGCAGGAGCACACATGACGTCAAACAATGCCTTGTCAGGTCAAACCAACATGGCGGAATTTGGAACACGAGGTTTGATTCGACGTTGCAAGTTTTATAGGTATATTAATAGATTTATATTGATCTTTTATAAAGAAAGCAGATCGCACAAAAAGTTGAAAAAAAACAAACAAACTGCATTCATAATTGCTGAAAAAAGGACCTCTGTGGACTTTATTACAAAGGCTTGCAAAAGCAGCTTCAATCCAGCTGGTTAATTATTTTTGTTCCTCGATATGAAGTTCCACTTTCTGCACATTTCTTAATCTTTTCTTCACTCAATATAATTGTCCAAACAGTCGAAAAAGTGAAGTTTAATGCTGTGCTGAAACAAATACACTTATTTATAAAAAAAATTGCCTATTTGTTAAATTTTTCAGATTTCACTCCAGATTTTGACACTTATTTAGTCCACAACAACCGATTCTCAAATCCGATATAATATTTTGATTACATATAACTTTAATTCGTCAATAAGAGTAGATTGTGTTTCCAAGGCAAGACATGTTTAAATAGGCCGAATCAATATAGCGGCTAAGATCCCTGCAAGGCGAACTTGGGCTGACCAAGGATAAGCCTTTCATGGAGGTAAGCTGTTAATTATCTTAAAAAGGGGTGTTTAAATTAACTCAAACACCCAATTTTCATTCATGCACTTCCTTGGAGTTTCCTTAGTCTGCAGGCAACGTTTCATGCTGCTAGGTTTCATGGTTTTGGAATTATAGAGGGGAAACACTGACACACGCACGCACACACACACACACACACACACACTCTGACATTTATTTGTATAGATGTTGTGAAAGATAACTTTTGGGATGGCACTCATATGTTACATCCCAGACAAGGCATTAGGAGAAGAGGTATTAGTACTTTTCGATGAATTACAAGGACAGTAGGATATAATGACTAAATCAAACTGATATTTGAACATGGGATCCCAGCATCATGAGGTAATTGCTCAGATGGGAATGCCAACTCCTCGTAACACAAAAGCATTTGTGAAGAGAAATATAAGAAGAGAATAAAAAATAAAAAATGGAAAGGGGTGATGAATATGAATAAGGAAAGGTTTGAATGAAAGGAAATGAAATGGAGGTCGAATTATGTGAGAATGCATGGGGGATCGGTGGAGGGAAGAAGGGAGAAGTGGAAGTAAAATTTCTGCCGTTTTGCCCAGAAGTGTATGGCCAAGCATGATAAAAAGGGATGATGAAACCGATTGATATTGTTACGGTTCTAGGAACCATATGCATTCAAACATACAGCTGACCCAAAGTAGTTATGCCATTAAGTATATGTGTAGACAGATTCCCTCCTCGTGTTTAGTGGGAAATCGAAGGGGTGCGTTGCGATGTTTTTTTAGTTAGGGTAATAAATCTTTATATTCCATCCCCCATCACGATCCACTGTCCACCTGCTGTATCCGAAGGCCTTATGGCCGGGGCAAAATCTTTGTGTTGTGGCTTCTTCTTGATAAGTCCAGACATGCGTGGAGTGGGGTGGAGTGGGGGGGGGTTCTTGTAGCTGGGGAAGGCAGCTTGGCCATAAGCATTTTGTGCTGACATCTGTTCTTTTGACAATTTTGATCCACAATGTCTTTCACCACAATAATCCTTTGTCTATCACAGAAGGCTTTACTTGATAAGATTATAACATAGCTTTCCTCAAAATTCTGAGCTTAGAGAAAGGCAGGTAACCTTCCCCGTAAGCAGTTGAACTCGAAGCATTTATAACGATGTACAATAAAACCCTGACCAATCAGAAACTGAATTCACACTGAACATCATGAAATCTGCGACAATCTGCTGAATTGTCTACACTCTCGGGGAATCTTTTTTTGTTTAGTTCCCCCACCTCTCGTGCAACCAAACCTCTTTTGAACTTCTCAATTCTCTTTCACCCTCCGACTTTCCTGAGAAACCGTCTCAAATAACACAACATGTATTATTTCTGTTTTGCCTCTCATGTTCTTACCATTCAAGCTGTTGTCTTTGCTGCTGACACAATTTAGTTACAACATTTACATGAGTTTTGAGATACAGTATGGAGTGTACTTGCAAAATGCCAAAAAACAAAGACTGCATTTAAAAGATGCTCAGAGAAAACTCAACACCTTGCACATAGTTGTGTCATTTGAACAACTTGATCATCATTTTATTTATTCGTGTGCAGCCTGTGGCTGCTTGGCAGCATCATTTTCAGGGCAGCACAGATGTGCTGCTGATGCAATGCCCCTTGTTACCAGTAAGCTGGTACTCATTTTTCCAACCTCTAAAGGAAGACAGGCTGAGTCAACCCACCTGGTGGTAATTCAATGGTTGACAGGGCTTGAACTCAACACCATAAAATTTTACACCAGCCACCTTAACCCTTAAGCCAACACCAGACCTTTGATTATCATTGATCCACAGTCAATTAACTATGAGCTTCAATCCTTTTTGTACATTTTAATTTTACACTGATCAAAGTAGGGACGGATTAAGGATACCTAGAGCCCCAGGCAGTAACCCAACCATGGGCCCTCCTACTCCCTTTCCCATACCACAGTAATACACATCAGTGAGCTAAGTTGCAGTGCATATGTTGAGTATGTATCAGGTCAAAGTCAGGTCAGGTCTAATCGATACTTTGACGACACTCATTTAACATTTTATTATGTTAATAAAAACGAAAACCCTGTTCAAACAATAAACATGAACACTTTAATCAAAGAAATCGTTAAATTTTGAAACTAACTCTACATTGATATCAATTAAAAGCAAGATGGTGTAATTTATTTGTAAGACTATCATTTGTCATTTACATTCCAAGGTGCAGGCAGTCCTCCACAGAAACCACTACGCGTATAACATTACATCGGTCATTTCCTAGATTATTTTTGGCGAACCTCTTCTGAGTTTGGAGAAGTCAACGCCTCTCAGTACTTCTCTCGATGCTCATGAACGAAAGACTAAGTTGATCTTGTCTCATTCAGTTCCTGATCTTGTCCTTGATGAGTTTTAGTTTCGAGAAGGACTGCTCCTCCTCATCGCTGAAATTCGATACCATCAATCATTAAGCGGCTACAGTTCCTTTAGAAATATTCACACCCTTGACTTTTTCACATTTTGTTGTTATAGTCTGAATTTAAATGGATTTAATTTAAAAAAACATGGTCACCGATCCACACGAAATACCCATCTATCTATAATTCCAGCAATCTGTGTGTGTGTGTGTGGTTGTGTCTGTGTGTCTGTGTCTTGTCTGTGTCTGTGTCTGTGTGTGTGTGTGTGTGTGTGTGTGTGTGTGTGTTGTGTGACCGCTGTTTCTCGACAACGCTGGTCCGATCTAATTGAAACTTGCCAGATATATTGCTGGGGCCTGTGGGATGTGCCTTTTCAAGGTTTGATATTAATCGGACAAGTGCTTCCCAAGTTATGGCCATTTATTTACCAACCAATGACAGGAACCGTTGCTGCGGCCATTTTTTATCAACAATGACAGGAAGCGTTGCTGCGTAGCCTGGTCGATGGGGAAGAGAAACTCAGCCGCGTTCGCCATTACGGCGTTTCTTCTCTTCTCTTTCTCTTCTCTTCTCTTCTCTTCTCTTCTCTTCTCTTCGTGTTTTCCTTGCGAAAAGGCAAAATACGTTTGCGCTAATTGAATAATTGGCCATTAAAAGCCTCCGTATTCTTGCCCTGGACGAGGAAAAAAAAAAAGCGCCGTTTCTCTCAGCGATGTTGCTTATGAAGAGGTGCTAACGAGATAAAGGTGTGTACAATGTACATGGAGACGATTTTTATTATTATTTATTATTGAAGAAAAATTGTTCCAAAAATAATTATCTAAAAAAGTGCACAACTTTTTTTTGTTTCCAATTGTCAAAACGCTGTGGCCTTTGGAAGTGTTAAGAATTCAGCTCTACTCAACATGCTTGCCAACGAAATACATCTCAATTTGGTGGTAAAAACGAATCACACACGACGGGTTTCCTTACTCATTGCTCTGCAGTCTGCATTCAACCTTCATTTGTCATCTCATTGACCTCATTTCATCTATCTATAATTCCAGCCATCTCTGTGTGTGTCTGTGTGTGTTTGTTGTGTGTGGTGTTGTGTCTGTTTGTGTGTTGTTGTGTGTGTGTGTGTGTGTGTGTGTGTGTGTGTGTGTGTGGTGGTCTGTGTGTGTGTTTCTGTGTGTCTGTGACCGCTGTTTCCCGACAACCACTGGTCCGATCTAATTGAAACTTGCCAGCTATATTGCTGGGGACCTGAGTATGTGCCTTTTCAAGATTTGATATTATCGGACAAGTGATTCCCAAGTTATGGCCATTTATTTACCAACCAATGACAGGACACGTGCTGCGTAGGCGTGGCCGATGCCCATTTAGTTACCAATCACAGGCACGTTGCTGCGTGGGCGTGGTGCGTAGGCCGGTGCACAGCCGGCCGACGATGACGTCACGTGCCGTGCTGGTTACGATGGGATCGATCGGTGCCTTAGTTACCGTGGGTAGGAGTGCCAATGGTAAAATGCAGCGAATGTCATGGCAAGCAAAGACAGGGAGGTAAACTTGATTTAATTAACTCTGTGTGTAAGTATCACAGCAGTTGTTACTTCAATGCAAGCGATAATTGTGGAATGATGTGAACATTCCGTACGGGCACGCACTACTTTTGGATAGTGATGACTTACTGTATTCTAATAATTTCTCGATTTCTTATCCGCATTTATACATAAACACAATGCCCCAATCCAGTCGTCGTTTATGAGAGGAAGAATGGCCTGTGGTAGTTGTTTGAAAGTTTTTTTTTTTGCATGTACGGCCACGCACATATGGGCACGCGAGAGCGAAGGAACGGCCTGTGTGGTTGTTGTTTCTGGCACGCGGTTTGAAAGTTTTTTTTTTTTGTATGTACGGCCACGCACGTATGGGCACGCACGTACGGCCATGCACGTACGGCCATGCACGTACGGCCATGCACGTATGGACACGCACTACGGCCACGCACGTACGGCACGAGGCGAAGGAACGCCATGTGGTTGTTTGGAAAGCATATATATATAAATATATATATATATATATTTTTTTTTTTTGCACGTACAGCCATGCACGTACGGGCACGTGAAAGCGAAGGAACAGCTTGTGTGGTTGTTGTTTCTGGCACACGCGTTTGAGTTTTTTGTGGGGGGGGGGAGGGTTTGCACGTATGGCCACGCATCTACGCGGCATGCACTAGTAATGACAAAGTGAAAACATGTTTTTTCGAAATTTTTACAAATTAATTTAAAATGAAAAGCTGAAATATTAAATTTTGTACATAAGTATTCAACCCCCTGATTCAATACTTTGTAGAAGCACCTTTGGCCAGCGATACACTTCAAGTTTCTTGGGTATGTCTGTATCAGCTTTATATATCTGTATTTGGAGATTTTCTCCCATTCTTCCTTGCAGATTTTCTCAACCTCTGTGAAGTTGGATGGGGAGCGTTGGTGAACAACAATCTTCGAGTCTTTCCACAGATTCTCAAAGGGATTCAAGTCTGGGTTTTGGTTGGGCCACTCAAGAACTTTCACATTCTTGTTATGAAGCCATTCCAGTTTTACTTTGGCTGGATGCTTGGGGTCATTGTCCTATTGGAATGTAAATTTTCGCTGCAGTCTAAGGACTTTTGCACTGTTAAGGAGGTTTGGCTCAAGAATTTGCCTGCATTTTTCTCCATTCATTGTTTCCTCTATCCTTACAAGTCTCCCAGAACCTATTGCTGAAAAGCATCCCCATAGCATGATGCTGCCACCACCATGCTTCAAGGTCGTGATGGTGTAAGTTGGGTGATGAGCTGTGCAAGGTTTCCACCAGACGTAGCGCTTTGCATTCAGGTGAAAGATAAACAGATGTTTGGTACTACAGAACTTTAATATGGATGCAAACAAACACGACATAATAGTGACCGAAGCTTTTCGTGCTGCACTCTTCATGGTAAAAAACGATGTGCGGCACTTCTATCTATTTATCTTAAACGACGGTACTCACAATGTCAAGTCGAGCAGCTTAATGGCTTGGTTCGGCTTAATGGT
>CM068962.1:84202058-84215654 GCA_035128595.1 Eptatretus atami | reverse complement strand
AGAACTATCAAAAGAGGTGTACGACAGATTAACTGTTGGAGCCCAACGTCCAAGCTGTACGGCTCCGAAGATTCAAAGAAGAATATCCCTCTAAGACTGATACTGTCATGTACGATCAGCACACATGACTGCCAAGTGGTGGGAGAAGTATTTGCAACGCGTTTGATACTGTTCTCATTTCGTGGTTAAGGATTACTTCACATTGCAGAATAATTAAGAGCTAATAACACCGACAAGGTGAGGACAACATCGATGATCCTTTGTATTGTAAAAGCTTGTTCAACGAAATGTCCATTGAGGTAAAGAAAAAAGAAAACGATGAATATGCTCACATTTGCGTATCACTACGATCTGGAACACCGATGATCTTTCGGCAACTACGTCTTCGTGAGATTAATGAACACAGCAACAAGGGAGTGGAATTAGTTTAACAACATGATGTATGTTCAAACCGGAAGTGTGGCCGATGGGTTCTCATTAGGCCAGATCTTGCAAATATCGTTTGTCGGCAATATAAATGGCAGAAACTGACTGGTCGGCAAGGGGTCGATTCTCCAGTCGTACTATCGTTATGTTATTGAATTTTTGCCTTTGTTTGAGTTCGGAGCCCATGTGACAATTTCCAAGGCATGGCTCAAACTCTCCATAAGCAGGCGCTAAGTTTACCACGAGAGCTGGAATCGTCAAACAGTACCGTTTTTTGGACGTGTGTGGTTATAGCTCCATTGGTTTCAACAACATCCGTCTACCGGAAGCCAGACTTCACGGGCAGTAACGCTGGGATCCTACAGCCACAACGAGATACAAATTTGCCTTGATCAATCATCGGTTAACGCAAGCAACAAGATTGTTCACCTTGTAATCTTCCTGTGAATTGCAGAAAACTGACAATATATCGGCTGAGAATGGTTATCCTGGCATATGTTAAAAATACGTAAACAATTTCTAACACGAACAGAAGATGGAAGATTATTCCGGACAGCTAGTTATATGAGATGCCTGAAGGGCATCACAAAGTTTGAATAAAATCAAACAAAGTGTGCTCCACACGTTCTGGCTGTGAACGCCTCGAGTAATCTTCACCTCTTCGCGTTTGCTGACATCAGTCAATCAAGGATGTGCTCCCACTCACAACACCCAATGTTATTTATGAGTTTAAGTGCCCGATGTGAATGCTCTGGTTACGTGGCCGCCAACACTCAGATTGGCTGTCGGATCAAACACAAGTCCCTTTGCGTATTCGAAGAAAGATTGTGGAGGTAGAACACACAGTGCAAGCTGAAGAAATATCCAGCAACACCGGCACTGTTACCTGCCATCTGCCATGAACAGCACTGGTTGAACCTATCTGTGCAGACCAGTACAAATGCAGGTATGTTAGGATATCGAGGCGAAGGTGAGCTCTTTCATTTACGTAATGTTGAGAGCAACCTTCATCCTTACCATCGATCACATACTGAATGTCGTCAAAGGATTTGACATCTCGTGTCTCTTCAGCATGGGATCATGATCTAGGGAAGTTCGGCACAATGGTGAACTGGACCGAAGGGGAAACCCCTCCTCTCTCTAGGGCGTTGCAAACGTCAACATCGACGAATCTGCTGCCAGCTAATGGGAGCTGAGTGAGAAGTGAAGAGCCGCAATGGCGTTCGGATAACCGTGACTCATTAGTACGCCAATCAGCGTCTACCTTATTGATGACCTGTCGTATAAAGCCAGACGCCTTCACGTCCTCATCAGTTGCTGATTTTACCCTGAAGATGGCACACGAAAGTCTGGTCACTATATTGTCGTGTTTGTTGTATCGTATTAGGTCAAAGAGTTAAATTTTTGTTCTCATCACATAGATGTTTTGCTCAATGCTCTCAGAGTCTTCACATGTTTTTTGCAAGCTCCAGGTGTGGCTGTCATGTGCCTTTTTCTCCGGAGTGGTTTTCTTCTCGCCATTTTTCCATAAAGCCTAGATGTGAATGTTGCTGCAGAACTGTTGTCCTTCGCAGCAAAGTTCACCCATCTCAGCCAATGAACTCTGTCGTCTGTCAGAGTGGTCATTGTATTTCTTGTCACTCCATGAGGCAAGTCCTTCTTGCCTGGTTGTTTGTTTGTTGGCGGCCAGCTCTTGGATAGTATCTGGGTAGTTCATATTCTTTCCATTTTCTAAAATGATGGAGCTCTGTGTTTGGGATCTTCAATCACCTTAAATTAAATTATTCATCCTTCCCCAAATCAATGGGCCTCCTCACAATTCTATCTCTGGAGTTCTACGAACAGTTCCTTGGATTTCATGATAGAGTTCTGCTCTGACATGCACTGTCAACTGTGGGACCTTATATGGAAAGGGTGTTTCTTTCGAAATCATGTCATCGTAATTAATTGGCCACAGGTGGACTCCAATGCATGTTGAGAGACATCTTCAAGGATGATAATAAATATTGGTGACTGAGTCTCAATTTGGAGTGTCATTGCAAAGGGTTAAATATTTTATATTCAAGACATTTTACGTTTTCAATTTAAAATTAATATTGTAAATATTTATAAAATGAAATCCACTCTGACTTATGGGTAATTTGTGAAGATCAGTGACAAAAACAAAATTGCAATTAATCTCATTTTAATTCAGGCTGTACAACAAATGTGACAAAGTCAAGGGGTGTGAATATTTCCTGAAAGGCACTAGTGTATTCGAAGGCTATTTCATTGTTAGGAATGTTTGGGAGGGCGGTGTGTTCTGAGGAATTGGTAATTCTCAAGTTCTGCTGATTTGTTTGTTGTGTGAGGTTGAAGCTTGTTGAAGATTGCCAGCAAGGTGAATAGTACTGTGTAAAGTCACTTTCATTGTGGGTTCCAGACGTTTGGATAGGAGCAGACAAGATTTGCCGCTGCTTGCTTGATTTCACGGCAGTCAATGAGTAGGTATCTACTTGGACAGGAATCTAAACATTATCGTTGATTGTCATTTATGCTCAAAGATGTGGTTTCAACGCATTATTAGCTGATCAATGATTGACGAAAGAACACTCGTTTGAATTTTCTCCTTAGATGACAGCAAGTCTCTTCTGAATGCTCCATCGTCAAAGTGGCGGTTTGCACATAGGATGTGGCCTGTGCTGAATTGTACTCGTTTTATGGTCACAAAGTTTTATCCCTAGGATCTTCAAAGTCCTCAACTCCATTCACTGGATGTGTAAAATCACAAGAGACTCCAGTAAGGAACCATGAACAATTCAGATATAAGCCGTCGCCTCTTAAGGGAAGAGTCGTCTGGTGAATGCACTCTAACACTGTGTTCCCAAATATATGAGTAAGCTGAGCTGAATCCAGTTTGTCCAAGGATCGACTGGGCTTCATTTGGCACCAGGCTTTCTGTTCTTCACTCATTACAAAAGTATCGCACACTATTGCACAGGGAGTGTACCTTTGGAAGGCGTGGCACTGCTTCAACCTTGGCGAACAACAACTACTTTCAACTCAACGTGCTTGACAAAGCTGCTTCCATGGTTTTGGAAGGGGTGAGACTGGGATGAGTGGTGGAACAGTCTGTCTTGAAGACTGGAGGGAAGAATGAGAATGAAGAGAGTGTGAAAGGTGGTTACACAGGCAGGAAAAGGAACATTAATAAATGAGGTGGAGCTGAGCTAGTGGTTCTGGATTTCAAGGCAGTTTCATTAGGAGGACGGGGTTGCTGGTGGCACAGAATGTTTCCGGCAGATAGTGGAGGGATAAGCATGGAGAGGGGCAAAAGGGTGGCAAAGCCCAGAAATAGGTGAAAAAGAAGACCACGACGACTGTGGCGATGGCGACGTGATAGGCCATCGGCTCAGATTCATTTGCAAGAAATTCCAATGTTCTTGCAAAGCCTTTGTTTCCATGTTGGCAAGCATGAGCAGATGGTGAGGCAAGGGAGCCAGCCAGAAGGAAGAGCATTAACATCCATTAGCTGGGAATGAAGCTTTGGGGTGATAGACTCAGGTGGTGCCAGGAAGGACTCTGCTTGATGGAGATGCCCAGTCAGAATCTGGCTTTTGGAGGTGAACTTTGAAATTTAGTTGGCCCAAGAGAGAGCATGGCTGGAGGAGTGAGACCCAAGAGTATGAGTGACTCAACATCTTCAGAGGGTTTTGAGAAAGTAAATGGATGTTTGTGGACGGTCCTTTTTTGGAGAGAGAGTGAGGAGTGAGTGTGGGTGTGTGGTGTGTGTGTGTGGATTTCTCAGGATTGAAAGAGCTATTCAAGTGTTTGAACTCAGTTTGTGATTTTGTCAAGATATCAGATGAAAGAATGGAAGGCTGCTGCCGGTCTGTCAGAAGGATAGAGATGTCACGGCAAGAATGGAGCAAGAGATAAATAGGAATTTTCCAGAGTCAATTGAGTCATTGAAAAGATTAGGAATAAGATGGGGCGTCTACCTACATGGATTGGTGATCGCAACCTTGACAGGTAAGGAGATGAAAGGGTTGCTTTAGTGATGAGCACACTTGGCTATGAGAGTGGAGAAGTAGTAATCCAAGAGTGGAGTTTGCCTTGGATTCCATAGGCAGTGGTTGGAGAGCAAGTCAGGACTGTACAAAGCTCGATATAGTTCAGTAAGGAGGGCTTGATCTGAATGTGTAACTATTGAGGCCTCATCCATTGTTTGAAGAGTGAAGAAGCATGTCCAAGGTAAGTGACAGGTCTGATACTTCGAGCCTGAGATTGACTCTTTCGAAACCTTTGACACCCCACATATGGAGATTACACCAACATACACACCACACACAGTCACACACCCACTCAAAAACACACATTAAACACAGACATGCTGGACCAGGAGGAGGACCCACCAACAAACATGTGCTCGTGACCCTGTTTAACTTGTTCGGCGGGCCCTCAATCACCTGGAACATCCACTTGAAAGAAGATTACACCAACATGAGAGACATTATGTGAAAATTGATAATAACAGAGTCAGGCGATTTGAGTCTTGGGTCAACAGCATCCCCCGAGCCAAGTGACTCAATTGAGAACACCAATGGCAATGTATTTTGTGGTGTGTTCTTTGACCCATCTTATTGTTTAAACATCATATGCAACAATCTTCGATAATCTTACAAACATGGGCCAATTACCTTTTGCTACTATTTAGAGACATATGTCAGTCACTGATGTTGTGTTTGACTAAGTAAAATCATTGCTGTAGTTTTGCCTTGTGCAGGAAATTTTCTCATCTCTTTAAGGATTTCATCTGTACCATTTGGTTTCTTTAAATGCATCCTTTTGAAAAAAAAAAATGTCCGGTGCTGTTATTATGTTGTTGTGAGGAATTCTACATATAAACACAGGTGATAACGGTGAAGTACGAGGATGAGATGGGGGGTAGCGTGAATAGATTAAGTGTATTATTATGGTGTAGCTTTCTTAAGATCGATCTATGCCAACAGGTGCCACTTCCTGTTGTGTTATAGGTTCATCCAATGGCGTGCCACATCCATGTTTCATCACACCTTAAACTGTGTTTTTATTAGTTTGGTCCTCCACACAAATTATGAGGCTTTCTCATTAATTGCCCAGTCACACATTGTATCCTTTAATGTTGTCATTAAACATTGTTGTTTAATCCTAGCTTGCCAGAGACGGTTTTTAAGAGCCGTATAATTACACCCTTGGTTGATCTTTTAGTGATGGTTTGAACTTCGTCATGAATACCTCCAGGTAGATAGTGTACTCCTCTTAGATATCTCTGGAGTATAATTGTATAGTGGAAGGAGCATATCCATGATTGATTGTTGTTAAGCATGCTTTCGAACATAATGCTTCGAGTAGCGTAATATTACTTGTATTAGGGATCTGGCAGGGGTTAAGTATATGTAAATATGTGCAATAACTGTGGGCATGTATTGTAAACAATAGAGCAGAAATAGGGCAAGGTTGTCTCAAATTGTAAACCCCCTGCATAAGTGAGGCATGCATATTATTTGTGCACAAAACCTTAAATAGAACGTCACGGTGCCGATGCCCAGAGACTGCAGCCATGCGTGTGTAGTGAGCTGTGAAGCCTGGTTGAGGGCTGAAGCACTAATGAGGGGCTGGCTCCGCATGGGGGTAGTGGCCAAGTCAGCCAAAAAGATGGACACCACAGTAGTGGTGCGGCCAATTGTGAGACAGTCATGTGTGGAAAGGGATCCAGGGTGTAAGCTGTGTACGTGCAATGCACATGACAGGATGACTTGGGATCCTTTAATGGAGACAACATTATCTCCCTCTTTGCTTCATCACTTGCCCGAATGGGACCATTGGTGGAGACGCAAACACCACTCAAATCAATTCTCCTCATCGCCATCCTCATCGTCTTCCATCCGTGCTAACTCCTCGCCGCTGTTGCTATACCAGCCTGCAAGCCACGGGTCGTGGTGAACAACATCACAATGTGCCTTGCCTAATTCTCGCTGCCTTTGTTAGCTGGTTTGGAATCTGGATTGTTGGTGCCATGCAGGCAGGATTATTTATTTTCATATTAACATGCATGTGCTTTCTTTCACTTTTGTTTGTCCTTTTGAGGGCTTGTCTCTCCCATCCTCTATACAATTTATTCCCCATTTGTTTCTCCAGAAACTCCTCACCACCTTTTGCCTTATACGTATGGGCACTTATTTTACATATTTTGGGGGATTGCACTTTGCAAGTTCCATTTGAACTCATTACAATATTTAACAATCATTTTCAGTGACTTGGCTACATATTAATTCGACGCCACCGGTGCAAGAGCAATGTTAGGCCTTGGCCCTGACGTGACAGTACAGTATGCAAGTTTGGTCAATTTCTGCAAAACCTTGAGTTCGCAAACAATTAGCAAGCAATTGTATTTCCACATCATGATCCATGTGAACGGGAGACACATCACATCTGAATAGAATTGATCTATTGGATGTATTTCTGATGAACGGTGTTTTGACCTTTAAATATCGGAATCACCTGCGGTGTTGTCAACTCACCAAATATAGGAAAAGTAGATCGGCATTCTGACCCGAGATTCTTTTCAGGGGACCGATAGATGTGATGAATACAGCAATTTGTATTGATTTCAAAGTCCATCCATATGTGATGTTTGTCAGTTGTTGAGAAATCAGGCACAGAATTAACCCGGCGCTGTGTTTTCTGCCTCTGTTCAGACCCATTAGCTTTGGGTGGTCGGTGGTCGGCTGTGGTCTTTCCATGAAGAGAAATGTTCCGATTCCACAATGAGGACAAACGATGATAGTGGCTAAAGTGGCAATGAGATCCTTTCCAGCACATTGCACCAATTCAATCATCACCAATTGCGTCTTCGACTCCCGCGCGGTTATTGGTCGTGCTCGAGCGAAGTTCGACAGTGGGCCAAATATATGTGAGTCAATTTCATTCCGCCAGGCACCTGTTGTCTCACAGCATGCTCTGATGACTGAATGATGTGTAAGGAAGCATCTGCTCCATTGGAAGGCCCACTTACTCACTCTCTCCCTCGGTGCATTTGCTTAGTTATGACTCATGTGAAGTTCCACCAGGAGGTGTAACGCATTATGAAGCAGTTTGTGTATAGTGTAGGGGTTAGTTGTTGTCCTCTAAGTTGTGGAAATACGTTAACTTTGCTTTTGTGATTAACAAGGAGCTTGTTACATCTACTATTGAAACGAGGGACATAAGGATGCAATTGTAAAGTTTATGATTTTGAATTTTTTTTTAAATTGATATTAGCCTAATTATGGAGTTATATCTATAAATGAGTGCGGATATAGACACGAGGAGAACATTTGTGTTGTAGTGCTTTGGTCCCTCTCTGTGATTCTAATTTAAAGCGCTTTATCTAGCATCAAACTGTCGCAGCAGGACAATGAAAGTTTTACAGACAGTTATCTATAAATGTTTTGGTTGTAAAATTGTCGGCAAGAAAATGATAGGTGCATAAATTAAAAATTACTTGGCTCAAACTCTGCCGTTAACAATGCTGGCTGTTTTTGTTTTTAGGAATTCCGGAAGCTTTGTCTTTAGATTTTGGAAGGATTAGATTCAGTGGATATAAGATTATTAGTTCTGGCCAATTTTTTGGTGTAACGACTTAACAGTTTTTTTTTTTTTACAGCTTGCTATGCCAATCTGTACAATGTTTAACCTTGGAACTTGATGATTTTTTTAATCTGTCCTGTCTTGGTAGCCATTTGAATTTGTCGCTTGGCACCAGCTAAACCACTCTCTTAGCAGTGTTGAAAGTGTTGAGTTTGAAGTTTCTGCTTTAAAACACTCTGGGAGCTCACTATTGATTATTGTACTATCACAAAACACTGAAATTTGACAAAGAAAGTACCTTCTAATATGTACTAGTTTGGCCGCACTGATGCTTAATGGGGCCCAAAATAGATACTTTAACTTTTTTTCTTCCCACTTGATGATTGGTATTGGATCCATTTTTCCAGAAAAATGAACGATGGGGTACTGTGGTGGGGCATTTGGACTGGCTTGGTAAACCAACAGCACTGGTCACAGTTCTCGAGTTGTTTTTGTTATTGTTGTTCAGCAAGGCCAGTTTGCATGGAGGGAAAACATACTGCAGGCTCATCATCGGCGCAGCGTCACGCAGCCCATTCATGACCAGGGACATCCAGTTGTGCTCGGCACAGCCTAAGATTAATGCAGCATTGGTGCGCGGAACTGGCAAACCAGCTCCAAGTAAACAAAAAGGTGCTCATGGCAATAGTTTGAACGTATAGTACTGGGAAAGGAACATTTGTTCTTTTGAGATCTAGTTTAATTTATTTAAATTTCAGAATTGAATCTGTTATATTTTAGTACAGGAGTCATTCACGCATCAGATGCGAGAACATAAAGCTTTTACTTCATATGAGTATTGTGAACTGCTTGAACTTGTAATATTGTGGAAAGCATTTGTAAATGGAGAACACCACTTGAATCACCTGTTTAGGCCCAAGCTTTGTTGTTGTTATTGGTTTTTTAAAAAGGAAGCTGATCATTTAATGACCAGTCATGGAACATTGAACTGACTCGTATGTTCGACACTTACCTCACCTGATCTATATGGATCAATCTATATATGTACTAGCAGAGGATGGGATTTAAATTTAATGAAGTGATTTGTTATACTGCCGACCACCCCGTTTGACGCTATAACATCACAATTACGACAGAGAGAATTGGGGTCTTCTCCACCCGTGACCCCCCTACCTGTAGGTTGGAAACATGTTTCTTGGCATCTTCCATTTCAAGATATCCAACGGAATGCAATATGCAGGGGTTACTACGGGGGCGAATGTATCGCGATAGCGTACGACACGGAAAAAAACTAATTGTAATGATATGTATATGTATTATGTAATTCTGTTACATATATATATAGTAGATGAGTGTATTTGCTCCTTTATAGTTTCAAACCTGTGAGCCAATTTCCTTGAAGATTTGCTTGACGCATTATTCACTATTCGTATCCAATAATCTTCAATGTTTCATCAAAATGATAAAAACAAAATATTAAACGGTGGGTACGAAGGCAGGCATTTGCGCATGGTGATGTAAATGCTAGCTCACCACCATTGGGTTTCCGACTGGTGGTGCGTGCATACTCCCTCAGACAGGGAGAGGGGCAAGAGCTTGGGATGTGGCGGAGCACAGAAGGTCAATGCTCTGTGGGAATCAAAAAGCGTATTGGCATTTAAATATATTTCTCTGTGTGGCAGAATGTAGTTTAATACTATCGAACACGAGTCACACTGTCCTCCTGACAACACTGAGTCTAAAGAGTATTGCATGATCCTATTATGACAAACAAGGAATGAGAATCCATGTGTCATCCATTGCATGTTGCACTCCAGAGTTAATCTTTGCGGCAGTGTAAAATGTCGTTTATGGCTCAGACGTTTTGTTTTCTGTTGGTCTTCGTCTCGTCATTCTTCCTTGAGGTGTCCTCTGTTGTGTCCATCTACGCCTTATTGTTGGAGTGTTTCCCTCATTTCCACTTTGTCTAAATAACCCCAAAAAATCCCCCCTTGGGGGAAAATCGGGAAATTGACACCGCTTGTATTTTATTTATTCCATGCTGCTGTGGCTGCTTGGCTGGCTAATTTTTTGGGATGCGACTGTACACTGATGCAGTGGGCCACTGTTCCAGGAAGCCTGGTACTCCCTTTTGTCGACCTCAGCAGGATGACATGCCTGAGTCAACCCACCTCGTCTTAAATCAACAGCACGAAAGAAGCTTGAACTTTAAGACTCTAAGATCTTAAGGCAGCACTTTACCATGGAAGCAACACCAGGTTACCAACTTGTTAAAAACATATATTATGCTAAAACGTGAAGTGTGATAGTAAGATTTGAAAGCTCCCCGCCGCCTCAAATAAAACGTGTGGGAGTGGTGAGAGAGGGAACTGTAAAGGTCACAACAGACAGCTATGCCATTTATTTAAAACGTTATATACAGACTAGTGTTTCTGTAAACGATTAATGTTTGTGAATACAACATTTTTAAAATGAAATTAAACTTTTTTTGAACTTGTTTTTTCTCGTACTTCTCTTGATTTCATGTTTAGTGTTTTTATTAGTGGTGAGCAGGAATAGGCTCATTTGTTAGCCAGCTAGCTCAGAGCCATCCAGAATGGGTGTCATGTCGAATCCATTTGTCTTGTGCGAGATGGATTTGTCCACTATTGAATGCATTTGCTGCTGTGTCAGCAGAACTGATTGCAAAGAACTTTGGGTCAAATAAAGGCCAGATTCCTTGCTAGGAATTTCTGTTATTTAGCACTACGGCAACACATGGGAGTACGGAGAATGCGCAGTTCTAGTTCAGGTGTCTGGCCACTGACAATGTTCAGTAGTAAATTCCCCAGTATTAATTATCTATATCCTATTATTATTATTTCAATCTCAATTGATTTTTTGTTCAATCTGGACGAGCAATGCGCATCGCACGTGGATTTCAATCACACGGATTGTTGCAAGGAGACCAGTTGCTCCTAATTAGGCACTTTTGGGAACGCAGCAAAAGTCATATAGGTAATTCACACTACAGGAGTTAAAGTGGTGTAAGGACATAAGTAAGGTTGCTGGTGAAGTGATGGCTGTTGATCCAAATGAGTGGAAGTTAAGGCGTTTGCTAAAGCCAGAAGGCCTGTGCATTTGATGATGAGAAAGCTACTCACCTGGGCTTCAATTATTGTCAATTCCTTTCTCTGCAGATTATTATGTCAAATAATAGCAACCTAGCAACTTGATAACCTTTCTGAGCAACCATATAAATGCTGTTGTGATGGCAGTGGAGGAGCATTTGAGCATTGCGCGCACATGTAATAAAGTGGCTGCTGTATCCCCCGAATCACCATCAATCTGAGTTGCATCACGTGTGGGAAAAAGCAACATCCAATTTGTTGCACATCAAGCTGGCTCGGCCTAACTGTCTGCTGGTAGTGCATCGCATGCGCGTGCTACTCTGGCTGGGCAACCCCAGAGGCTGGATTCTATATGCTCTGTTTTTTCTAATGTACTTCACCTCTTTCTTTTGTGGCCGTTGGTGTTCGTGCACTTTAATCTTTTACAACGCTTGGTTATCTCTTGTTGATGAAGCCGTTAAGAGTTCATTGACAACATTGTCACACATTTGCATTTAATTGTAGACATCAGGATATAGCAAAATATTCAAGATGTATTGACTTATTTTTTTTTACAATCGTCTATTATTCTAGCAAATAGATTAGGCGAGAAACCTCAGAACTTGGAACGCCGCACTAACCGTCTCTCTCCCAACCTCCACACCCAGCGGTGGAGAGACTCATATGATATGTTACTACGCTAAGTGGTAGAGAAGTATCCGACAGGTTACATTGCCATTGTCTCAGTGTTTGTTTGAGATATAGAACGATCATATTTGAGAGTACAATGAGGCCCGTGGAAGGAGAGAATATGATTGCAGCTTGCAGAGATATCAACTTGAGCTGCACAGGCCATGAAATGCGTGAAACTATGAGAAACATGGATATAACATTGGGATTTATTAGCCTGCACTCGCGAAGTAGAAAACCGAGGTTAACATCGATTGTGTACTGTCGTTACATCGAACGTACGTACATGAACGTACTAGTGTCTGCATTTGCTATACCCTCTTACTCTCAACTGCTTGTTGGATTAACATGAAAATTTCTCCATAAGATTGAAACTTGGCTCTGTCGCATGGGGAATAGTGTCAGTTTTTTAAAGCCACTGTTGAAGCTCCATCAAACGGAAACTTATGGATTGGTCTCATTTTCGTGGGATGCGTGTGTGTGGTGTGTGTGGTTGTGTGGTGTGTGTGTGGCATGTGTGTGTGTGACGCACTCGCAACATATCTCAGACATGTATAGACCAATTTTATTCCTATTGGCACAATGACACAATGTGGCAGACATAAGCACATATTTTGGTTTTGTGGTGGGGACATGAAAGGGCCAGCGGGGGGGAACATTCATTGGCAAAAAAAAGGGGAAGAACTTGGGTTGGGGGCAATCGCCAACCTTTCCCTCCCCCAACACGCTTATCTTTTATCCTGATACGGTGGCATTTTAGTGGTAAGGCAATAGTAAAAACTCTGAGGTTGAAATATCCTCAACCATTTCTCGACACATTCCGAGATTGTTCATGTTCAACTGCACTAAATGTGTGGCATATGCACCCTTTCGAGATAAGTACGTAACGGCGATTTAGAACCTGATGAACCGTCTCACTTGGACCACATGCAACTACAGAACGTAGGTCGGTGTCATTTCTTCAGATGAGATCCAAAACGGGTGATGGGGCCATTTTGTTACTATAATGTGTCCTCCCCAACATTTCTCAGAAATGCCATCGTTCAATTTTGTTTCAAACTTTTTGGTTAAAACATGGTCATTTTGTTCACAAAGCACAGAATTGATGGCATACACATGCACTCACTATATTTGTGATCTGATAAAGATGTGGCGAACTGTGTAACTGGCAGTCCATTTTGTTGCATCATAAATATGGGTATCCTTTAACTCGATACAGAGTTTCTAAAATGGGGGTAAACATTTTATCTTCTATTTTATCTTTGTTATGATGTCATAGGTGCTCGTTATGACTTTATAATTGCATATTTCCACTTACATCCATGCAGTATGAAATGAGGGATGAGAGAAGCTTGTCCGCGAGGCATGCAAGCTTCAACGTGTCGTCACAAAAAACTCCATGAGCCGCTCTGCTGTTTAACATCCGTGCGTGATTGGCTCTCCGGAAAGATCAAGCTGATTGCTACCGAGTTCACGTGTTTGCTTTATTTGTTTTACGTGTTACGTGTTGAAATTATTAATTACTCGAGAAAATTAGTGAGTCACTGACACACTCCCATTATCTGACGCGAAACCCACACCTCTTACTGAGGTTTGTCTCTTCTGCTCAATGATCTGCATTCTATACAAGGGAGGTGGAATTCAGTTTTAACAACATGATGTATGTTCAAACGGACAGTGTGGCCATGGGTTCTCAATTAGGCCCAGCTCTTGCAAATATCTTTGTCGGCCATCATGAAATGCAGAAACTGACTGGTCGGCAAGGGGTCGATTCTCCCATCGTATACTATCGGTATGTTGA
>CM068962.1:84164422-84201425 GCA_035128595.1 Eptatretus atami | reverse complement strand
AATACTATGTCGTCAAAAGGAATTTGTACGATCTCTGTGTCTCTTTCAGCATGGAAATATCAAGGGAAGTTCGGCACCAAATGGTGAATGGACCGAAGGGGAAACCCATCCCCCTCTCTCCAGGATGCGGTTGCAAACGTCAATCATCGACGAACTCTGCTCCAGCCAATTGGGAGCTCGAGGTGAAGATGATGAGCCGACCAATGGGCGTTCGGATTAACCGTGACATCATTATGTTGAACCAATCAGTGTCTACCTTATTGAGACCTGCGTATAAAGCACACGCCTTCACGTCCTCCTTCACTTGCTGCGATTTTTACCCTGAAGAGTGCAGCACGAAAAGCTTTGGTCACTTATGTCGTGTTTGTTTGTATCCATATTCAGGTCAAAGAGTTAAATTTTCGTCTCATCAGACCATAGAGTGTTTTGCCTCATGCTCTCAGAGTCTTTCACATGTCTTTTTGCAAGCTCCAGGTGTGCTGTCATGTGCCTTTTTCTCCGGAGTGGTTTCTCTCTCGCCATTTTCCCATAAAGCCTAGATTTGTGAAGTGCTGCAGAGACTGTTGTCCTTCCAGCAAGTTCACCCATCTCAGCCAATGAACTCTGTCGTTCTGTCAGAGTGGTCATTGTATTCTTGGTCACCTCCATGAGCAAGGTCCTTCTTGCCTGGTTGTTCAGTTTGGTTGGACGGCCAGCTCTTGGAAGAATCTGGGTAGTTCCATATTCTTTCCATTTTCTAATGATGGAGCTCTGTGTTCTTGGGAACTTTCATCACTCTATAAATTATTTCATCCCCTTCCCCAAATCTATGCCTCCTCACAATTCTATCTCGGAGTTCTACGAACAGTTCCTTGGATTTCATGATAGAGTTTCTGCTCTGACATGCACTGTCAACTGTGGGACCTTATATGGAAAGGTGTGTTTCTTTCGAAATCATGTCCAATCAATTTAATTGGCCACAGGTGGACTCCAATCATGTTGTAGAGACATCTCAGGATGATCAATATAAATTGGATGCACCTGAGCTCAATTTGGAGTGTCATTGCAAAGGGGTTAAATATTTATTAATTCAAGACATTTTACGTTTTCATTTTAAAATTAATTTGTAAATATTTATAAAATGAAATTCCACTCTGACATTATGGGGTACTTTGTGAAGATCAGTGACAAAAAAAAAATCTCAATTTAATCCATTTTAAATTCAGGCTGTAACACAACAACATGTGACAAAGTCAAGGGGTGTGAATACTTTCTGAAGGCACTGTGTATTCGAAGAGCTATTTCATTGTTAGGAAATGTTTGGGGAGGGCGTGTGTATCGAGGAATTGGTACATTCTCAGTTCTGCTGACTTTGTTTGTTTGTGTGAGGTTTGAAGCTCTGTTGAAGATGCCAGCAAGGTAGAAAACTGGATAAATTCACTTTCAATTGTGGGTTCCAGACCGTTTGGATAGGAGCAGACAAGATTTGCCGCTGCTTGCTTGATTTCACGAGTCAAGAGTAAGGCTACCTTGGACAGGAATCTAAACTTATCGTTGATGTCCTTGTATGCTCAAAGACGGTGTTTCAACGCATTTATTAGCTGATCAATGATGACAAAGAACACCTCGGTTTTGAATTTCTCCTTAGATGACAGCACAGTCTCTTCTGAATCTCCATCGTCAAAGTGGCGGTTGCACATCAGGATGTGGCTCTGTGCTGAATTGTACTCGTTATGGTCACAAAGTTTTATCCATAGATCTTCAAAGTCCTCAAACTCCATTCACTGGATGTTGACAAAGTCACCAAGTGACTCCAGTAAGGACACCATGACATTCAGATTTAAGCTGCTCTCTTAAGGCGAGAGAGTCGTCTGGTGAAAGCACTCTAACACTGTGTTCCAAATAATAATGAGTATAGCTGAGCTGAATCCAGTTTGTCAAGGATCGACTGAGCTTCATTTTGGCACTCAGCTTTCTGTTCCACGTCAGTTACAAAGTATTCCAACACTTTGCACAGGGAGTGTAACCTTTGGGAAGGGCTGCCACTGCTTCATACCTTGCGAACCAACAACTACCTCAACTCAAAGCTGCTTGACAAAGCTGCTTCCATGGTTTTGGAAGGGGGATGACTTGGGATGGTGGTGAACAGCTGTCTTGAAGACCTGGAGGGAAGAATGAGAATGAAGAGAGTGTGAAAGGTGGTTCCACAGGCAGGAAAAGACATTAATAAATGAGTGGAGTTGAGCAGTGGTTCTGGATTTCAGCAGTTTCATTAGGAGGGGGTTGCTGGTGGGCCACATGTTTCCTGCAGATAGCTGGAGGGATAAAGCATGGAGAGGGAAAAGGGTGCAAGCCCAGAAATGAGGTGGAAAGAAACAGAGAGACCACCGACCTGTTGGCGATGGCGACGTGATAGGCCCATCGGCTCAGATTCATTGCAAGAAATTCCAATGTTCTTGAAAGCCTTTGTTTCCATGGTGGCAAGCTGAGCAAGATGTGAGGCAAGGGAGCCAGCCCAGAAGGAAGAGCATTACTCCATCTAGCTGCGGATGAAAGCTTTGTGGGTGAATAGGAGCTCAGGTGTGCCAAGGAAGGACTCTGCTTGATGGAGGATGCCCAGTCAGAATCTGGCTTTGGAGGTGAACTTTGAAATTTAGTTGGCCCAAGAGAGAGCATGGCTGAGAGTGAGACCCAAGAGTATGAGTGACTCAACCTCTTCAAGAGGGTTCTTGAGAAAGTAAATGGGATGGTTTGTGGAACGGTCCTTTTGGAGAGAGAGTGAGTGAGTGAGTGTGTGTGTGTGTGTGTGATTTCTCAGGATTGAAAGACATATTCCAAGTGTTTGACCAGTTTGTGATTTTGTCAAGATAGTAGAGGGAAGAGGCTGCTGCCTGTCTGTCAGAAGGATGAGAGATGTCACGGCAGAGAATGGAGCAAAGAGATAAATAGGATTTTCCAGAGTCATTGAGATCATTGATAAAGATTAGGAATAAGATGGGGTCTATAACACTGGATTGGTGTACTCCAGCCTTGACAGGTAGAGGAGATGAAAGGGTTCTTTTGTGAGCCACACATTGGCTATGAGAGTGGAGGAAGTCAGTAATCCAAGAGTGGAGTTGGCCTTGGATTCCATAGGCAGATGGTTTGGAGAGCAAGTCAGGACTGTACCAAAAGCTCAATATATGTTCAGAGAGAGGGCTCTGATCTGATGTGTAATATTGAGGCCTCCATCCATTGTTTGAAGAGTGGAAGAAGCATGTCCAAGGTAGAGTGACCAGGTCTGATACTTCGAGCCCTGAGATGACTCCGTTTCACCTTCTGAACCCCACATATGGAGATTACAACCAAACATACACACACACACACAAGTCACACACCCACTCAAACACACATTAAAACACAGACATGCTGACCAGGAGGAGGACACCACCAACAAACATGTGCTGTGACCTGTTTTACTTGTTCGGTGGGCCTCATTCCACCTGGAACCCACTTGAAAGAAGATTACGACCAACATGAGAGACATTATGTGAAAATTGATAAATTAACAGAGTCAGGGACATTTGAGTCTTGGGTCACAGCATCACGAGCAAAGTACTCAATTGAGAACACCAAATGGCCAATGTATCTTTGTGTGTGTTCTTTGACCATTCTTAAGTTCGTTTAAACCATCATAGCAACAATCTTCGAATAATCTTACAAACATGGGCCAATTTACACTTTTGCTTCTATTTTAGAGACAATTCAGTCACCACTGATGTTGTGTTTGACTAATTGTAAAATTCATTGCTGTAGTTTTGCCTTGTGCAGGAAAATTTTCCTCATTCCTTTTAAGGATTTCATCGTGTACCATTTTGTTTCTTTAAAATGCACTCCTTTGAAAAAAAAAATGTCGGTGCTGTTATTATTGTTGTTGTGAGGAAATGTACCCATATAAAACACAGGTGATAACGGTGAAGTACGAGGATGAGATGGGGGGTAGCGGTGAATAGATTAAAGTGTAATTCATGGTGTAGCTATTCTTTAAGATCAATCTAGTGCCACAGGTGCCACTTCCTGATTGTGTATATAGGTTCAATCAATCGGGTGCCACATCCATGTTTCATCACCTTAAAACTTTGTCTTTTATTCAGTTTTGTCCTCCACACAAATTATGAGGCTTTCATCTATTAATGCCCAGTCACACATTGTATCCTTTAATCGTTGTCCATTAAACATTGTTGTTTAATCCTCTAGCTTGCCAGAGACGGTTTTTAAGAGCCGTATATTACACCTTGGTTGACTTTTAGTGATGGTTTGAACCTTCGTCATGAATACCCTCCCAGGAGATAGTGTACTGCCCTCTTAGGATATCTCTTGGAAGGTAGTATTGTATCGTGGAAGGAGCATATCCATAGATTGATTGTGTTAAGACATCTTCGACAATATGCTCGAGTAGCGTAATATTACTCCTGTATTAGGGATCTGGCAGGGGTAAGTCATATGTAATATGTGCAATAACGTGGGCAGTTATTGTAAACAATAGAGCAGAATAGGGCAAGGTTGTCTCAAGTGTAAAACCTCCTGCATAAGTGAGGCCATGCATATTATTTGTAGCACAAAACGCTTAAATAGAAACGTCACGGGCCGATTGCCCAGAGAACTGCAAGCCATGGCGTTGTAGTGAGCTGTGAAGCCCTGGTTGAGGGCTGAACACTAATGAGGGGCTGCTCCGCATGGAGGTATGCCAAGTTCAGCCAAAAAGATGGGACCACCCACAGGTAGTGGGCGGCCAATTGTGAGACCAGTCATGTGCTGGAAAGGCGATCCCAGAGGTGATAAAGGCTGTGTCCGTGCATGCACATGACAGATGACTTGGGATTCTTTATGGAGACAACATCTATCTCCCTCTTTGCTTCATCACTTCCTGAATGGGACCTTGGGTGGAGACGCAAACACCACCTCATCACTATTTCTCCTCATCGCCATCCTCTCGTCTTCCATCCCGTGCTACACCTCCGCCGTGTGCTATACCAGCCTGCACAGCCACGGGTCGTGGTACAACAACATCAGATTGTGCCTGCCTCAATTCTCCGCCTGCCCCTTTGTTAATGGTTTGAATCTGGTATTGTTGGTGCCATTAGCAGGATTTATTTATTTTCTATATACATGCATGTGCTTTCCTACTTTGTTTGTCCTTTGAGGGCCTTGTCTCTCCCATCCTCTATACATTTTAATTCCCCATTTGTTTCTCAGAAACGTCCTCCCACCTTTTGCCTTATCACGTATGGGCAACTTATTTTAATCATCTTTGGGGGATTGCAACTTGCAAGTTCATTCTGAACTCATTACAATATTTAAACATCATTTCAGTGACTTGCATACATCTTTATTCGACCACCGGTGCAGAGCATGTTAGCCTGGCCTCTGACATGACAGTACGTATGCCAAGTTTGGTCAATTTCTGCCAAAACCTTGAGTTCGCAAACAAATTAGCAAGCCATTGTTATTTCCATCATGATCCATGTGAACGGGATGACACATCACATTGACATGAATACATTGATTAATTGGATGTATTCTGATGAAACGGTGGTTTTGACTTTAATATCGGATCACCTGCGGTGCTTGTCAACTCACACAAAATATAGGAAAAAGTATCGATCGCATTCTTGACCCGAGATGTTCATTTCAGGTGGACGATAGATGTGAGAATACACAGCAAGTTTGTTATTATTTTCAAAATTCCATCCATAAGTGATGTTTTTGTAAGTTTGTGAGAAATCAGCACAGAATTAACCCGGGTCCTGTGTTTTCTGCCTCTGTTCAGACACATTAGCTTGGTGGGTGGAACGGTGTCGCATGTGGTCCTTTCCATGAAGAGAAATGTTCCCGATTCCACACTGAGGACAAACAGATGATAGGGCTAAATGTGCAATGAGATCCCTTGGTCCAGCACATTGCACCATTCATTCATCACATTGTCAGTTTCGACTCCCGGCGGTTATTGTCGTGGCTCGAGCGAATGATTCGACAGTGGGCCAAATATATGGAGTCAATTTTATTCCGTCCAGGCACCTGTGTCCTCACAGCATGCTCTGATGACTGAAATGATGTGTCAAAGGAAGCATCTGCTCCATTGAAGGCCCACTTACTCACTCTCTCCCTCGGTGCATTATTTACACGTTATGACTCATTGAAGATCCCACCAGGAGGTGTAACCATTATGAGCAGTTGTGTATAGTGTAGGGTTAGTTGTTGTCCTCTAAGTTGTGGCAAATACCGTTAATCTTTGCTTTTTGATTAACAAGGAGGCTTGTACATCTACTATTTGAAAGACGAGGACATAAGGATGCAATTGTGAAAGTTTTATGAGTTTTGAATTTATTTTTTAAAATTGATATTAGCCTAATTATGGAGTTTATCTATAAATGACGTGCAGGATATAGACACGAGGAGACATTTGTGTGTGTAGTAGCTTTTGTCCCTCTCTGTGATTCTAATTTAAAGCCTTTATCTAGCTATTCTAACTGTGCCACAGGACAATGAAAGTTTTACAGACAGTTATCTCATAAATGTTTGGTTGTAAAATGATGTCGGCAGAAAAATGAATTAGGGCATCAAATTTATAAATTACTTGTGCTCAACTCTGCCGTTAACAATGCTGGGCTGTTTTTGTTTTTTAGGATTCCGGAAGCTGTTTAGGATTTAGGATTTTTAGGATTTTAGGATTTAGGATTCCAGGTCCTTGTTGGGATTATTAGTATTATTGTAGTTCTGCCAAATTTTTTGTGTAACGACTTAAATGTTTTTTGTTTTTTTTTACAGCTTGCTATGCCAATCTGTACATGTTTAACCCTTGGAACTTGATGAATTTTTTTTTTAATCTGTCCTGTCTTGGTAGCCATCTTGAATTTTGTCCCTTGGCACCAGCTTAACCACCTCTTAGCAGTGTTGAAGTGTGAGTTTGAAGTTTCTGCTTTAAAAACTCTGGGAGCTCACTATTATTATTGTACGTTATCACAAAACACTGAAATTTGACAAAGAAAGTACCTTCTATATGTACTGTAGTTTGGCGCACTGATGCTTAATGGGCCACAAAAAGTAAGATACTTTAACTTTTTTTCCCCACTGATGATGGATATGGATTCCATTTTTCCAGAAAAATGAACGAATGGGGTACTGTGTGGGTGGCATATTTGGACTGCTTGGAAACCAACAGCACTGGTCACAGTTCGAGTTGTTTTTGTTATTGTTGTTCACGCAGGCACCAGTTTGATGGAGAGGCAAAACATACTGCAGGCTCATCATCGGCGCAAGCGTCACGCAGCACCATCATGACCAGGGACATCCAGCTTGCTCGGCACAGCCTAGATTATGCCAGCAATTTGGTGCGCGGACGTGCAAACCAGCTCCAAGTAAACAAAAAGGTGCTCATGGCAATAGTTTGAACGTATAAGTACTGGGAAGGACATTTGTTCCTTTGAGATAGTTTAATTATTTAAATTTCAGAATTGCATCTGTTTATATATTTAGTACAGGGATCATTCACGCATCCAGACTGCGAGAACATAAAGCTTTACCCATATGAGTATTTGAACCTGCTTGACTTGTAATTTGTGGAAAGCATTTGTAAATGGGAGAACACACAACTTGAATCACCTGTTTAGGCCCAAGCTTTGTTGCTTGTTATTGGTTTTTAAAAAAGGAAGCTTGATCATTTAACTGACCAGTCATGGGAACTATGACACTGACCTCCTGTATGTCTGACACTTACCTTCACTGATCTATATTGGACAAATCTATAATGTACTAGCAGAGGTATGGGATTTAGAATTTAGATGAAGATGATTTGTTATACTGCCGACCACCAGTTGACGCTATACAATACACATTTACACAGAGAGAATTGGGGTCTTCTCCCCACCCTGAACCCCCTACCCTGTAGGTTGGAAAATGTTTTCTTGCATCTCCATTTGCCAAGAGGATTCCAACGGAATGCAATATGATGGGGTTACTACCGGGGGGCGAATGTATCGATCGATAGACAGACAGACAGACAGACAGAAAAAACAACTATTGTATATGTATATGTATATGTATATGTATATGTCTATGTATACATATATATATAGAGTGAGTGTATTTGCTCCTTGTATATGTTTCCAAACCCTGTGCCAATTTCCTTGAAATTTGCTGGACCGCATTATTTTCACTCATCTGTATCACAATAATAACTTTCAACTGTTCATCAAAATGACTTAAAAACAAAAAATAACGGTGCGGTACGAAGCAGGCATTATGCCATGTGATGTAATGCCTAGGCTTCACCACACATTGGTTCGACTGGTGGTGCGTGCATCACTCCCTCAGCAGGGAGAGGGGCAGAGCTTGGATTGTGCATGCACAGAAGGTCAATGCTCTGTTGGGAATCAAAAAGGTATTGCATTTGAATATCTATTTTCTGTGTGCAGGATGTAGATTAATACATTCAACGAGTCCACACTGTCCTCCGGACAACACTGAGTCTAAAGAGTAGTTGCATGATCCTATATGACAAACAAGGAAATGAGAAGTCCATGTGGTCCATCATTGCCATGTTGCACTCCAGAGTTAATCTTTGCTGGCAGTGTAAAATGTCCGTTTATGGGCTCAGACGTTTTGTTTTCTTGTTGGTTCTTCGTCTCGTCCATTCTTCCTTGAGGTGTCCCTCTGTTGTGTCCATCTACCCTTATGTTGGAGTGTTTCCCTCATTTCCACTTTGTCTAAATAACCCAATCTTGATCGGATGACCCAACTTGTTATTTATTTATTCCTATGCTGCCTGTGGCTGCTTGGCTGCATCATTTTTCTGGGAATGCGACTGTACCACTGATGCAGTGCCCCTGTTACCAGGAAGCTGGTACTCATTTTGTCGACCTCAGCAGGATGACATGCTGAGTCAACCCACCTCGTCTTAAATCAACAGCACGACAGGAGCTTGAACTTAAGACTCTAAGATCTTAAGGCAGCCACTTTAACCATGAAGCTAACACCAGGTTTACCAAACTTGTTAAACAATAATACATTATGCTAAAACGTGAAGTGTGACGAGTAAGATTTGAAAGCTCCCCCGCCCTCAAAATAAAACGTGTGGGAAGTGGTGAGAGAGGGAAATGTAAAGGGTCACATACAGACAGCATCCATTTATTTAAACGTGTATATACAGTACGTATGTTCTGTAAAATTAATGTTTGTGAATACAACATTTTAAAATGAAATTAAACTTTTTTTGAACTTGTTTTTTCTCGTGACTTCTCTGGATTTTCATGTTTAGTTGTTTTAAATTAGTGGGTGAGCAGGATAGCTCATTTGTTAGCCAGCTCGCTCATGAGCCATCCAGAATGGGTGTCATGTCGAATCCATCTTGTCTTGTGCGAGATGGATTTCCACTATTGACTGCCATTCTGCTGCTGTGTCAGCAGGGGAAACTGCATTGCAAAGAACTTTGCTGGTACCAAATAAAGGCCAGATTCTCTGCTAGGAATTTTCTGTATAATTAGCACTACCTGCAACACATGGGAGTACGGAGATGCGCATCTAGTTCAGGTGTCATGGCCCAACTGACATCTTTCAGTACGTAAATTCCCCAGTATTAATTAATCCCTATTATTATTATTATTATTTTCATCTCAATTGATTTTTTGTTTCAATCCTGACAGCAATCGCATCGCACGTGGATTTTCAATCACACGGATTGTTGCCAAAGGAGACCAGTTTGCTCCTAATAGGCACTTTGGGAACGCAGCAAAAGCTCATATAGGATAATTCACCACAGGAGTTAAGTGGGTGTAAGGACATAAGTAAGCTTTGGCTCGGTGAAGTGATGGCTGCTTGATCCAAATGAAGTGGAAAGTTAAGGCGTTTGCTTAAAGAAGAAGGCCTGTGCATTTGATGATGAGAAAAGCTACTCACCTTGGCTTCAATGTTCCTTTCTCTGCAGATTAATTATTCAAATAACTAGCACAGGCAAACTTGATAACCTTTCTGACAAACCATATAAAATGCTGTTGTGATGGCAGGTGGAGGAGCATTTGAAGCATTGGCGGCACATGAATAAAGATGGCTTGCTGTATGCCCCCGAATTCACCATCAAGCTGAGGTCGCATACAGTGTGGGAAAAAAGCAACATCCAATTTGCTTGCACAATCCAAGCCTGGCCTCGGCCTACTGTCTGCTGGTATGTGCCATCGCATCGCCGTGCTACCTGGACTGCAACACCCAGGCTGGATTCTTATATCTGCTCTTGTTTCTTTCTACATGCTACTCACCTTCTTTCTTTTGTGGCCGTTGGTGTTCGTCACTTTATCTTTTACAATCGCTTGGTTATCTGTCTTGTTGATGAAGCCTTAAGAGTCATTGACAACATTGTCACACATTTGCATTTAATGTACGTACATCAGGATATAGCAAAATATCTCAAGATTGTATTGACGTATTTTTTACAATCGTCTATTATGTCTAGCAACATGATTATGGCGAGAAACCTCAGACTTGGAACCACCGCCACTAACGCTCTCTCCCCACCTCCACACCCAGCCGGGGAGAGACTCATATGATATGTTACACGCTAAGTGTGGAGAGAATATCCGACAGGTTTACATTGCCATTGTTCAGTGTTTGTTTGAGATATAGAACGCATCATATTTGAAGAGTACAATGAGGCCCCGTGGAAGGAGAGGAATGCTTGCAGCTTGCAGAGATATCAACTTGAGCTGCACAGGCCATGAAATGCTGGAAACTATGAGAATACATGGAATAACATTGGGATTTATTAGCCTGCACTCGCGAAGTGAAAACCGAGGTTAAACAATCGATTGTGTACGTCCGTACATCGAACGTACGGTACATGGAACGTACTTACGTGTCTGCATTTTGCTATACCCTCTTCTCTGCAACTGCTTGTTGGATTAACATGAAATTTGCTCCATAGATTGAAACTTGGCTCCTGTCCCATGGGGAATAAGTGTCAGTTTTTTAAGCCACTGTTGGAATTCCTCCAAAACGGAAACTTATGGATTTGGTCTCAATTTTCGTGGGCATGCGTGTGTGTGTGTGTGTGTGTGTGTGTGTGTGTGTGTGTGTGTGTGTACTTCCGCAACCATATCTCAGACATGTATAGACCAATTTTTTTCCTATTTGGCACAATGACAACACATGATGGCAGACATAAGCACATCATTTTGTTTTGGGATGCGATTAAAGATGGCCAGCTGGTGGCCATTTTAGTTTAAAAAAAAACCCTGGGGTTGAACATATCCTCAACCATTTCTCAGACATGCAATTACTGTTCATGTTCAAACTTGGCACACAGAAAATGAATGATGGCTTCCATATGCACATCCTTTTTTTTCCGAGATAAGGTTTAAGCTGGCTAACTGGCGGCCATTTTAGTTGTAAAAACCCTGATGTTGAACACGTCCTCAACCATTTCTTGGACATGCATTCACCGATGTTGTTCAAACTTGGCACACAGATAACGAATGATGGCTTTACACAGGTAGGTCATTTTTCTTCCAGATGAGATCCAAAACGGGTGACTGGCGGCCATTTTGTTACTTAAATGTGTCCCCAACCATTTCTCAGAAATGCATCGTTCAATTTTGTTTCAAACTTTTTTGTTAAAACATGGTCCAATTTTGTTCACAAGCACAGAACTTGATGGCATACACATGCACCTCACTATATTTTGTGATCTGATTAAAGATGGCCGACTGGTAGACTGGCAGCCATTTTTGTTGCACATAAATATGGGCTATCCCTTTAACTCCATACAGCAGTTTCTAAAACAATGGGGGCTATAACATTTTATCTCTATTTTACTTGTTTATGATGTCATAGGTGCCTTCGTTATGACTTCATAATTGCATATTTCCAACACTACATCCAATCAGTATGAATAGGGATGAGAAAGGCTTGTCCGCGAAGGCATGCAAGCTTCCAACGTGTCGTCACCAAAAAAACTCCCATGAGCCCTCGGCCTGTTTAACATCCCGTGCGTTGATTGGCTCTCCGGAAAGATGCAACTGATTGGCTACCGGAGTTCACGTGTTTGCTTTATTTGTTTACGTGTTTGAAAATTTCATTAATTACTGAGAAAATTAGTGAGTCACTACACTCCCATTATCCTGACCAAACCCAACCCTCTTACTTGCAGGTTGTGTCTCTCTGTCTCCATGATCTGTCATCTCTATCTCTCCATGACTTATTTATGACCTATGACCTCTCTGTCATCTCTCTCTCTCTCATCTCAAAATCTGTCAAATGTTTATACTGTATTTTATTCATAACTTTTTTTCATAATACTTTTGATTTACATGTTAATTGCCATGATTTCTTTGATTACTAGCTGAAAAAAAATATTTGTATTTCCATCATAGAGGTTTGCTGAATTGTTGTCAAATTATAGTTATCTGGAGCTTAAATTTCTTCCTGAAATTTTCCTTGTATTAGGTACAAAAATATGGTTCCAATCGAAGGCTTGCCAAATGATGGCAAATACAAGATCGAAAGCAGGTTTGGGATTCACACACTGGAGATTTTCGAGTAAGTTTTCTTCCACTATCTTGAAGTCATTTCTTAACAATTAAAATGGTTGATTGATGATTCTTTTGTAGAAATAAAGCTACTATATTTATTTATTCTTCATTTTCAATAAGATGGAAGTAGGATAATAGAATAATTACCTTCTTGTTTTCTGAAAAATATTTCTTTCAAATCCGTTTTTAAACTCAAAAAACTGTGACGCTCAGTGAGTCAGAAATGATGAACTGTATTACAAATTTTTTTTGCACATACTCTAATTGTGTTGAAAACTCATCAGACTTTGCTATTTAGTCATAACCGAGATCAAAACAATAGGTTTTTGTTGAGCAGTGCTTTATGTCATGCTTGCTTACGACACCTCTGATTATTATTTTATGCAGGTGTTTTTACACCAAGTTGGACCATTTCTTGCTTGTGAAGTGGAGTCATCATGGCTGTATTGAAACTGAGAATTTTATGCATTAATTTTTTTTTAACCTTCCCAGCTGTCAGCTCGAGGACACTGGCCAGTACAGCATTTGTGCCATTAATGCTCAGGGTGAAAATGCAAGCTACGCGTCGCTGGTCGTTAAAAGTACGTCGTTAGCCTGGTTGTGATATGCCCTTGCTGCCCCAATGTTTATAATGACAAATTGCAAGCACATCAGAAAATCGTTTGCGTTCCCTCAGAGATAAAATCCACATGCACGTAGCTTTCTCTTTTCGCAATATTTGGATTTACAAGATCCTGTGATATTTCAAACAAAACTAGCCCTATTGGCTTACTTACTTTGGAAAATGCAATCATGCAGGGATGTGTACACAGATTTGTTATGTACCACTGCCATAAATAATTGGGATCGGTGTCTGTGGGGAAATCAAAAAGTTCAACAATCGAGATACTCACAATAATCAAAGACATGCCCACATTTTATGTTTTAAACATACAGATTTATCTAATTTGTAAGAAAATATTTTCTTTCAAAGAAATTGCACATACTGTGTGTATATAGAGTACATACTGTATATTGATTTTGATTTTGATGTACCATACTCAATACAGTACTCTACTATAAAGTTGTCTTTTAAATTTTTTTTATTTAAATGTTACTGTGTGTTGGAGTGCTGTATGTCATTGATAGAACTTTCTGAATGTCCCTCATATGACAAAGGTATTTAAGGTTATTTTCCATTTCTTGCATTTCCTGTATATCCCCATTTGTTCTTGTGTAAGACATAAAAATAGTTGTAGGTGTATTATGTTGGTTGGTTGAGTGAAATATACAATTTTGTTAATGTCTTTGTGTGTACTAGTACGGGCCCGTGAGCGGGCGCCGTTAGGTGCGTGCCCGTAGGTGCATGCCCGTGGTGAGTGCCAGTATGTGCAGCCCTCTCTTGCCCCTCTCTCTCGCCCCCTCTCTCTCGCCCTCCTCTCTCTCGCTCCCCCCTCTCTCGCCCCCCTCTCTCTCTCGTCCCCCCTCTCTCACCCCCCACTCTCATCACCCCTCTCTCGCCCCCCACTCTCATCCCCCCTTCTCCCCCTCTCTCCACCTCCCCCCTCTCTCGCCCCCTCTCTCTCCCCCTCTCTTCCCCCCTCTACCCCCTCTCTGCCCCCTCTATCCCCCTAGTCTCGCCCTTCCTCTCTCCCCCCTCCTCTCTCGCCCCCACTCTCATCCACCCCTCTCCCGTCCCCCTCTCTCGCAGATATTGGTTGACAGATAAATGGCCGTAACTTGGGAACTGCTCGTCCGATTAATATCAAACCTCGAAAAGGCACATCCGCGGGTCCCCAGCAATATTCCTGGCAAGTTTCAATCAGATCGGACCGTCAATTGTGCAAAATAAATAAAATAATAAATAAATAAATAAATAAACATTAATTGTGACGTCATTCGTGATGTCATAGCACCGTGTCTTGTCATTGGTCGACAATAAATGCCGTAACTTGGGAACCGCTTGTCCGATTAATATCAAACCTCGAAAAGGCACATCGCGGGTCCCCAGCAATATCCCTGGCAAGTTTCAATCAGATCGGACCGTCAATCGTGCAAAATAAATAAAAATAATAAATAAATAAATAATAAACATTAATTGTGACGTCATTCGTGATGTCATAGCACCGTGTCTTGTCATTGGTCGACAGATAAAGGCCGTAACTTGGGAACCGCTTGTCCGATTAATATCAAACCTCGAAAAGGCACATCCGCGGGTCCCCAGCAATATCCCTGGCAAGTTTCAATCAGATCGGACCGTCAATTGTGCAAAAATAAAAATAATAAATAAATAAACATTAATTGTGACGTCATTCGTGATGTCCTAGCACCGTGTCTTGTCATGGTCGACAGATAAATGGCCGTAACTTGGGAACCGCTCGTCCGATTGATATCAAACCTTGAAAAGGCACATCAGCGGGCTCCCGCATATTTCCTGGCAAGTTTCAATCCGATCGGACCGTGATCGTCCGGTTATTAATAATTTGGGAAAAAATTGGCATGATAAGGTGAGAAGGTGGAACGACACCTTCAGCTGCCATATATACACCTTTCAACACTAAAAAGCAGTAAAATGGCGTAACTTGGGAACCGCTTGTCCGATTATATCAAACCTCGAAAAGGCACATCTGCGGGGCCCCGGCAATATTCCTGGCAAGTTTCAATCAGATCGGCGGCGGCGCGTCGAGAACAAGCGGTCGCACACAGACAGACACACACACACCACACACACACACACACACACACACACACTTGCTGGAATTATAGATAGATGTAGAGTAATGTGGCTGGGAGGCTGGAGTGGAGAACAACAATAACAATATTATCTCATGACTCGCCTGCCCATTCCTCATGGGATGGAAGAGGCTGTGTGTGTGTGTGTGTGTGTGTGTGTGTTGTGTGTGTGTGTGTGTGTGTGTGTGTGTGTGTGTGTGTGTGTGTGTGTAGATCTTATATAATGTAAATTGTACATTTCCAGATAGCTATGTACCCTGACAATGCTTGTTAAATGCTCGGTCTTGTTTTTCCTTCTGTCTCGGTATATGTGTATACAACCATAAAAAGATACAAAACCATTAATTTTTATTGTATTATTTATATGTATTTAATTCTTTATATTGTATTATGTATGATAAGACTTTTAATAAACCGATATTTATTCAAGGAATTTTTGACCCTTTCAGAAAGTTCGAATAAAATCCAACTTTTCCCAAAAAATATTGTTCCAACAAATTGATTGACTATTTTGCTACCTGTGGTTGCAATTAATGTTTGTGTGGAAGTAACTTCCCCAGCATCTGTGTTTCCATGTGTGTGAAAGTATAACTTAGACTCGAACCACATTCATTAAGTATTATTTCATGTTACTTATTCTTTTGTTTGTTTGCAGGTACAGAGGAGACCTTGTGTAAGACTATGTCACTCCTGGTTATGTTTTTGATTGTGAGTGCAATTTACAATAATATATCCATACATATAGACCGGGAGCCCGGGGCCCTGAGCTCAAACGAACGAGGTATAATATCTGAGCACAGGGGCATGAATGGAGTATCAAAAGAACTATAGAAAGTTATTTCTGCGGGTACCACCCTCTGGGTAAGGACCCTGGTGACCCTCCAAAGGGGTCCTTAAAATTGACTCGATCAAACATTGGAAGTACCAGTTGGTATCACTTCCATATGATATGACTATGACCAACCTTACAACAAAACCACATGTGACAGACATGCCTACTACTGCAAAAGGCACCCCAGAAGCCCCAACAAGGCCCCCAAAAAGGGGCTAGCTCAAACATTGGAGGTACTAGGTAAAACCAGGTTTAAATCATATATACATCCCACAGAGTGTAAAATGTCCATTACCAGACAAATTGTTGCTGCATTGGCCCTACCAGAACCCCAAAAGTGAGCTCTAAAAAAGGGCAAACTTTAAGTAGACCAAAAATACACAATTGGCATATTTTGCACATTATGCCGGCACACCATTACCATAGGAAACATTTATGTTTAACAATTTCAAAGAGACTACAAAATACTAATAAGCCTATCTGGTATCACACTACGAACCAGTAAAACTCGGAAAAACTACAGGCATATTGTACTGAAAACACTCGGAAATATACGAGACGTAAATAGTTCTAATGTTCTCCTACTTCTCCTAACGTCTCCGAACTCGGAAATCTTTTGAAGTAATAACAGTTCTAATGTTCCCTGACCTCTCCTAATATATACATCTGAACTCGGAAAAGAATGCTCGGAGAAGTTAGGAAACATTAAAACTATTTATGTCTTCGTATATTTCCGAGTGTTTCAGTACAATATGAGCCTGTAGTTTTTCCGAGTTTACTGGTTCGTAGTGTGATACCAGTAGGCTTATTAGTATTTTGTAGTTCTTTTGTTAAATTGTTAAACATAAATGTTTCCTATGGTAATGGTGTGCCGGCATAATGTGCAAAATTATGCCATTGTGTATTTTTGTTCTTAAGTGTTTATTGTTGCCACTTTTTTTTAGAGATCACTTTTGGGGGTTCTGGTAGGGCCAATGCAGCAGACAATTTGTCTGGTAATGGACATTTTACACTCTGTGGGATGTATATATGATTTTAAACCTGGTTTTACCTAGTACCTCCAATGTTTGAGCTAGCCCCTTTTTGGGGGCCCTTGTTGGGGCTTCTGGGGTGCCTTTTGCAGTAGTAGGCATGTCTGTCACATGTGGTTTTGTTTGTAAGGTTGGTCATATGCATCATATGGAAGTGATACCAACTGGTACTTCCAATGTTTGATCTAGCCAATTTTAAGGACCCCTTTGGAGGGTCACCAGGGTCCTTACGCAGAGGGTGGTACCCGGCAGAAATAACTTTCTATATGTCTTTTGATACTCCATTCATGCCCCTGTGCTCAGATATTAGTACTCGTTCGTTTTGAGCTCAGGGCCCCGGGCTCCGGTCTAATATGCACAAACATGCATGTATACAGTTTGACATAATATATCATATAAATCTATATCAGTATATTTTAATATACTATTATAGATTATATTATATTATCTTAGTGTAATATACTATCTCTCATTAAACATAAACTTTGCTGAAAGTAAATATGCTTTGTTAGAATAATCTCTGATTTCTTGAAATTTTCAGATTTCACTCCAGATTTTGACGCTTATTTAGTAGATGAGCTTCAATCCTCGAATCTGAAGACGTATTTCGATTATCTCCTTCAATTAGTCCGTGAGAGTCTATCGTGAAAAATCACATCGTATAATGCATAAAATCACTCCATGCTCCAAATTTGAAAACTATATCTCTACTATATAAATGGCAGTCCTTCTGTCTGTCTGTCTGTCTGTCTGTCTGTTTGTTTGTAACCAATAAGCTCCCTAGACAGTGAACCGATCTTGATGAAACTTTACACACATATAGACTTAACATTCAGCTCCAGGATGCGCTAAGTGGCTTTCCATAAAAATGAAAAATATATATATATATATAAAGCCGGTAGGCGACGAGGGATTCGCTAGGATCGAAGCGCTGGATACGATGCTTTTCATTCTGACCGATCCACCGACGAAGTTCATTGCCAAGACGTATTGGTTCACATACAATTGTTCCTCTGCCTGGCAAGATTTTTCCTATTGCGTATTTTGCCAACTGGCACTCCTCATAAAAAATGACGTTAAATAGACACCCTATTTTTGAAGGACTACCATTTGAAAAATAATCGTTGCTGGTTTGTGCTGTGGAGCCTCCGTTGCAGAACACACACACACACACACACACACACACACACACACGGAAAACCCGATAAACTTCTCTCAATGCTCTGTTTTGACCACACCTCCTGAGCCACACAATATTTTTCATAAGCCACGCCCACTTTCCATAAGCCACGCCCACTTTCCTACGCCACTCCCACTTTCCTACGCCACTCCCACTTTTCTTCAACCACGTCCACTTTCCCTAAGCTCCGCCCACTTTCCTAAGCCCCTCATAAAAAATGACGGTGAATGGACACCGATTTTTGAAGGACTACCATTTGAAAAATAAAACCTCAATCAAAAATCGGCTCAAGTAAAATTTTCTAAATACTCGAAGTGTTTAATTCCGAAGTCTCGTTTCTCTACATTCAAAACTGAAGGACAAGTATTGAAAATACTGTACGGGTTTTTCGGCCGCTGCACAGCAACGGTTGGTTGCTAGGCAACGAAATTCAAACGCGCACATTCCCAGTATATATTCCACCTTTTGGCAAAGTTTCATCGAAATCGGTTCGCTGGTTCGTGCTGTGGAGCCTCGCGTTGCAGACACACACACACACACACACACACACACACACACACACACACACAAACAGACAGACAGCCAGAAAACCCGACAATAAGGATATCTAGCATATATAGCGAATCCAATAAAAAAAATTTTTCCATTAAAAAAAAAAAAAGCTTTCCAATAGTGCACCGGCGTATTAATCGTAACAAAAGGCTTCATGGTTAAAAACCTAGGGTTTTTTGAAATACAAAATGTTCGTATTCATTGACTTTTAAACATACACATTCTCCTCCTGTTATTTGAATTCTCGAACTGCAACGTGCACCGGCAACAGCTAACTGCTGATAGATCTGCTTCGATTAACGAGCCAGGCAGCGGAGCTATCAGCTGCAGAGAGAGAGAGAGAGAGAGAGATGAGAGAGAGGATAGGAGAGAGAGAGAGATGAGAGAGAGAGAGCGTCTTATGCTGATATAAATATCTGCTCATGAACGAGCCAGGCAGCGAAGTCGGCTGCAGAGGAGAGAGAGGCGTTCACCTAACTGTCAAATAAGCGTCACACCGACGGCGAGAGAAGCACAAAACCTCACGTTCCACTTTCTAGGTCTGGGTTTGGCAGACATCAAGGACAGTTGCCACATGCTGCTAGAAACATTGAGTGGCTCAAAGGCCGCCTTCAAACTATGACCATATCTGAGGATTACGGCAGCATAAGCCTTCCTTTCCATAAATTGAGGATAAAAGGGAGCCTTCCTATTTTCTCATACAACTTAATGCCTCAGTCTAACTAGGTCTGAGGAAAATTAGAGCAAATTTCCTGCGGTATTACCGGTACTTCAGCTAGTTCACAATAAAAAGCGATTTATACAGATACAGTAATTTGTAGGTTATGAAAATCACATCAATATAGCTGAGGAGGAAAGTGAAAAAATATTTTGAGCTGCTTTTGCGTACAGAAACTGTTTGCAGCCTGTCCCAAGTCGAGGGCCTTTTTGTTACTGCCAACCTGAAACAAAATGAGTGCCTCAAGAGTCAAGACCTCTTGAGTTGTGACTTTCTTCTCAATCCCTCAACCTCCCCAAAAACCCAAATCCTCAAACCCACCCACCCCCAATCCAAGTCTTCAAACCCCTCCACCTTGTTCTTCCAAATGTCCCTTTCCCCACTACAAATCCTGAACCCCCATCCTCGTTCCAAGTCTCAATCTCTCCACCCCAATGCAAATCCATAACCTGATTTTACGAACTCTCTGCGCTCCCCCCTCCCCAACTCTTGTACTCCACTTCCCCTTTCTCTTCAATCTCTCACCTCCCCAAAGCCTCAGTCCACAAGCCCACTCTCCCCCAACCAAGTCTCCACCCCCCCCCCCTTCCCACCACAACCCCGCGGCCCAAACCTCAAACCCTCTCGCCAACTCGTCCCCTTCTCTGTGCCCCCCCCCCACCCAAACCACAGGCTCATTTCTCCTTCCATCTCCTTTCTTCTTACATTCCTTCAACTCACCGACCCCAACACCCCAATCCCAAATCCTCTCCCAAGCCCAAAACCTTCAACCTCTCCCACTTGCTGTACTCTGCCTCTTCACCTTTCTGCGGATTTACGCTGTGGGAAACTAAGGCATTTTAGGATCATTTGGTATCTCCCGCAATGAGGCTGAGTCTTTGGGCCTCTCACTCTCTTCAACACAGGCAGGGTCTGTGGTCTTTCTATCTTCTACCCGTTTTCTCTCTCCGGTCTGGCCCCCCCTGCTCTGTCTGCGATTTGTCCCCACCATATTTACACATGGCGCTTAAGGTCTGCCAACAACCCCCTTCTGGCAAAACTACCAAAATCACGAATCACTGTTCACCTTCACTCTTTCATTCCTCTTTTTTCCCGTCTTTGGAATAAACCCCCACACTCTGTTCAATCCCATTCTTCCCTCCAGTCCTTCAAAACAGCTGTTCACCACCACCTTCTTATCTTCCCCCATCCAAAACCTCATCTTTTCTATCCCGTTAATCCACCCAACACACCTCCTTCAAATTCCCTGCTGTCCTTCCTGAAAGTCCCTGTAATGTCCATCTTGTATACCCCGTTGTCCCTGCCCCATCCTCTCCCTTCCACAGATCTCCTAATGTCTCTGTTCCCACTGTCTTGTCCTCCCCCTCCCACCCCTCTTGTCTCATGCCCCTTTGCGGTGTATTGTGTGTTAGCTCTCATACGACATTGTATACAAAAAATAAATAAATAAATCAATAAAACTCTCTGTCTCCTCTCTGCCCCAATCCCAACTCTCTGTCCTCCCCTCCCCTTTATTCTTCAAGTCCTCATCTCTACCCTCAAACCCTAAGTTTGCAACCCCCTCCAACCCCAAGTCCTCAACCCCCCTTCAAATCCCAAGTTCTACACCCCCCTCACAACTCCTCAAACTCCTTCTCCACCTCTACCCTCCAACCTCTCTGTTCTCCTCTCCTCCTTTCTTCTTCAAGATATCAACCACCCCCTCCCAACCCCAAGTCCTCAATGCCCTCTCCCTTCCCAATGCCTCAACCTTTCTCTCCCAACTCTGCCCCCCATTTGAACTATCTATCCTCCCTTCCCCCCTTATTCCTCTTCTTAACATCATTGCACAAGGATGCACAAGGAACTTTGGCGCAGGAGGAGGCCATTTGGCCCATCATTTCATTTCATTATTTTTTTATTGTACACGTGAAGCATGGAAATTTTTCATCCACTGGCAATTTACTTCAAAAATGTTGCACCACATCCTTTTCACATTAGTGTTAAACATGTAAATTGAATCAGGCACAAATGATAATCTAAAATAAGAGCACAAGGTAAGTGGAGCATGAAGGAGAATGCCAGAACGATTAAAACATGCCTGCGTTGTTCCTGTTCCCGTTCGTTAAGAACAATGTTCAAAGTAAATAGTGATGGAACGTTAAATTCACAATCGCTTTGCCCTTTTTCCCGTTCTTAACAACATTCCTGTTCTGTTCATTTAGAACAATGTTGAAAGTAGAAAATAAAACGTTTATCTCACAATCTCAAGAGATTCAATCATCTTGCGATTCTTCAGTTAAAATAGCGGATAAGTAAGCTAAATGATAAAAAAACAAACATATTAGGTCATTCATAATGGAAAACATAATATACAACTGGAACTCCTCTGTAAAGGACAAATACCTTAATAACAATGTGGGTTTTATGGCCCCTGGTTGATGTATATGAAGTTTTGACACATGCAATACAATTAAACAATAATAATGCATTTCAGTAGTAGTTGTACATAGGACTACATGAAAAATTGCACTTTTCATTTTGGCTCAAGGAAGTGCATTTTCTTGACATAACTTAAGAGTTTGATTTTTTTGTGACACAGTTCCCATGTTTGTGCCACCTGGGGTCATGGTGGACATACATCTGTTGAACAAGTTTGATGTGACCTTTGCCACGGAAGGCCAGACCCTCAGCCTGGGTTGCAATGTTGTGCTCCATCCACCCACAAAGCTGTACCAGCCAGAGGTGCTCTGGTTTCTTAACGGTATGTGGAGAAGAAAAAATAAAAATGCTTCAGGGTTCCAGTCTAATCACTACATCATGTTTGCCTGTCGAGGTCAATTTTTTATACTCAAATGAATTTGTTGTGATGATATTGCCATCCTCATGCAGTGGAAGCAGCAGGTTCTGAATTGCTTATTGAATTGTGAAGCACACTGACCCTCACAGGAATCGTTTCACCACCTGTTCTGCTTGCATTAATTTAAATGAAAAGTATTCCATGGTGTTTTTATATCGACATGATCAGCCCTTTGGACCATTGCTGTGACTACTACCTTGTAACTGTATTATATGGGTTGTTGATGTGACTACTACCTTGTAACGGCCCAGTCACTCACACACACTAAAACAGAAATAGGTCATGAGGCAGAAACCTTGTGGAGCTGCAAACGATTTATAAAAGCAAACACACAGAATGGTGGGGATCCAAATGGCTAATCCCGACATACAGTGGTCTGGAGGAATGGTGGGGGTGAGGAGGGAGTGTTAGACACATTACGGAAGAGAGTGGCCACATTTATTTGGCTCCTGAACACACTTCGACACATGTCCTATCATTTCACACAGAAACCACACGCTTATGCTGAACGTTTATTCATGACATAACTAGTCCATCTTATTCCTGTTACCACTGATGGCCGTTCCCAAAACAGAATATTGGAATCTAAAATATCGAACATCTAAAAATATGAAATTGTGGACTAATGCTTGGCCGTAAGAGCTGGTACAGTTGGTGCGGTCATGGCTGTACCAATTTTTACTTGCCATGGAAAAAAATTCACCCATCAAAAAACCCATGCATAGTATGAGGACCCTGACCAGTACATGTGGCCCTTTGCACATGGCTACTTGTGTAGATCTTTATGTGCTAGTCATGTATCATGTGCACTGCATGTCTTGGACATTTTGTTGCTTGTTGCTTGTCACGTGGTGAGGTTGTCTCAGATAGGTGCTGACTGTCAACTGCCAAATCTTCCGGAGAAGCCTAACTAGCCATCTGCTCTTTTCAAATTTCCATGGTGTGAGTTTGGTAAGAAGGTTGTCTTCAAACACAGCTGCAAATCTGAGTTTTTTCAGATGTGGCCTTGGGTTCATTATGGTAGCAGAAGGATATTGCCCTATATTAAATGTGTTTTTCTGCACTGAGATCAAAGAAGATGACAATCAGAAGAGGAGACTTTGTGTTGTTGTTTAAAGGTTTTCGACTGGAAGGACAGAATCCTTGCTTTCAAGAAGCACGAGCCCTCTGCCGGTCACAAGGAAGCACCGCAAGTTACCATGCTTTTACAAGCTAGTGCAAAGATGTTGGAGAGCATTTGTCCATTGAGCTGGCAAACCAGAAAAGAGACGACAGAGAGTGTCTTCTGAAAATTCTCTCAAACCTCAACTTCCTGTAAAACAAGGGCTACCTCTTCATGGAGACGGAGATGATGAAAACCTCAATTTCATGCAAATTCTGAAGTTACATGGAATGGATGACCCATGAATTGCTGGCTTTGCATGGCGTCAGCTTAACCCCCACTTCTCCAATATACTTGCCTCTGCTCTCTCTGTCCATTGACCCTTCCTATCTACTACAGGAAGCACGTATTCTTCTTGTAAGCCCCTCCTGCTTGAACTTACAAAATCCCTGAACACCTCAACACTTTTAGTCCTCACTTCTCCCACATATGGAATCACCTTCCAGAGGCTGTTCTGTCTTGCTCTTCCATCCATGGCTTCAAGCAAGCAGTGCACTACCATCTCTTGCCATCTCCAATTCTGTCCCATGATCTTTAGTACCCCCCCATTAACCTTTCCTAACACAACCATGTTACTTGATTGTTTCAGTGTTTCCACCCCTACTCCCTCTCCTCTTTTCCTGTTCATTCATTCCCTTCATTTTCCCACTGTCAGCTCTACCTTGCTTCTCCACAAGCCTCACTCTTGTAAAGAAGAAAAAAAAAAAGTTTGACAACATTATATATTTTTAGGTTTCGGTATTTTATACCTTCCTGTTAACTGCAAAATAGCTAACTCCTACCGGAGTCACAATGGCACGCATTTGATTGGGGGCTACAGTATGACACCACAAATCCGTGCAAAATTAATTTTCGATTCTTTAATCAAACGACTTGAAAGTGAGGGTGAAATTTGTCTTGAGAGAGTATTCATTCATATACAGGGTCACAAACTCATCAGTCTGCCTGGCCAGACAGATTAACGTCTTAGCTCAACAGCATGCTGACCGTTGCTTTCTCTCCAGCAATTTCAGGCAATGCAACAGCTTGAATAAGTTTGCTGAACTTTAGCAAAGCTTGGTTTGCATTGACCTCATCTTCCTACAAAAAGTTCATCTTCCCAGAGTATCTCACTCTCATCTTCAGAGCATTGTGTGTTTGAGCTAACCTACTCATCCTGTGTCATTTGAGGAGAGCCATCATATGTTACGTTTTTGGAGAAAAAAAATTTGGAAAAACTTTCGCCATATTGAAATTGTCTGTGCAAGTTTTCATAAATACAGGCTCCTCTTGCCAATACAAAGAGATTTGTTCCAAGATCATATGGAATGGCGTAAATTCAAACCAGAGAAATTTGTTTGTTTATTTATGTATTTCCCCTGGGTTTTATTTGGAGAATAAGACATTATGGAAGATAGGGATGGATCAACATCTCCATCAGGAATTTCCACAACGAGTAATACCAGCTCACTCGGGAGTGAGAGTATTCGTTTTCAGAATTGGCAACATTTCCCCATCCTCAATACCCCCTCCCTCTGGCAGGGGTCAGTGGTTAAATCACTTTAACTATTCCACGTGTACAGGCGAAAATCGCAAGTCATCTATCTCACCACACTCGTGGGGGAGGGGGGCTGAGGGTGGAATTTATTTAATGCCCATGATCTGATCCTGATCAAGTACACAAAATTTGGTAGAGATTGGCCAAGCTGTTTTTGATTCTATAATCATCAGACGTACATTCAAACATGCTTGTCAGTTGTTTTTTCTCGCCTGCGAGCAATTCCATCCACCCATTGGGACCATACTCTGTGCAGAGCGTCGGTGCTGCCGAAGCAGTCTCCTGGGCTGTTGGGCACAATCCTGGACAGGTCATTACTCCGACGCAGGATACTCGAATGGCTCAATCATCCCAGCAAGCTGGCACTAAGTTTGCCAACCTCAGAAGGATGACAGGTTGAGTCAACCCCACCTGGTATTAATTGAAGGACAAGCAAGATTTGAATTTGGGACCCTGGATCCCAAGCCTGCCACCATAACCATTAAAATAACATAAAGACCACTGATCTGCTTTGTGACATGAAAGCAACAGACCCTGTCCTTCAGCCTCATCACTGGAGATTCCAATAATTTTGAAAACTTTATAGATTCCACAGAATTCAGGAGAGACAGATTTGATGCTGGAGTGCCAGTCCATAGTGAAGAGCAGTACTTGATTGAGCTATGGACAAAGGCCTTGCAGATTGTGAGTAGCTCTGATTTTCCAAGGAAAGGAAATTTCTTTGGATTAATGAAAGATGCCCACCCAGTCTGCAGCCAACTATGATAATGCTGTTTTTGTCATTCTCAGGGATTCAGATTGGACAGGAATGTGGGGTTCATGCTGGGTTTGGACAGACATGGGTTTCAACAATGGTTTTAGTCTTGATCCCCCAATTTGAATAAAATGGCTGTCCCAATTGCAGCGTTGAGTCAAATGTTCTGTCCCTGAAGTTTGCTCGTTTCACATGTACAGACTGCTCCCACTAACTTTTCAAATCCACATCAATTGGGAAATTAGGCACCTCATGGCTCCTTCAGCAGCTTTGTATTCAGAACTGAACAATGTAACGTTTCAACAACATGCACAAAGCAAATGGATGACACTAACAGCTCCCCCTCCGGCCTCCCTCAAAATAAAAAGAATATCTGTGAATACAATTCGGGATTCACTCATCTTGAGAGCACACTTCGTTTATCGTGGTTTCACACCGAGCAGTTTGCTCATTCCACATAATTGCCACTTATAGGAGAGTGAAAAGTGACGATTTGCACAGAACTTGCTTGAATAGCCTGAGAAAGCGAACGGATTCCAACTTTGTTTCATATGTTATTACACTGAAGTCAACGGAATTGGTTTCTCGTCAGCGTATAGAAAGAAAATCCAAAGTTCAAAATAGATGCAACCTGCCTTTGACAGTCACTTAATTGTGTCTGTGGGCTTTGTAAGAGTAAGTTTTAAGAAGTACTTAAATAAGATGGGGGTGTTTGTAACAATGGGGATTATAATGGTGATGTGAAAAGTGTGCAACGCTCAAGGATTTAATTCCATTTTTACATTTCTGTCTGCTCCTGCGGAAGATGATGCAGAATTATGCACATTTCCATCTAACCAACTTTTATTTCTTTTACACCAACAAGTTTGTATTATTGTAAGATTCGTATTTTTTCTTCCAACCTGCTTTATAGAATTGATGTTGATAGAATCTTGCACAGGAATTGCTTCATCAAGGTAATGTATGTATGTATATGTATAAATATATATTATATATATATATATATATATATATATATATATATATAATTTGAAGTTTTTGTTTGTTTGTTTGTCTGCACGCGCTAACCTCCTGAACGGTGAGAGATAGGAGGAAACCTCTGACACAAAAAATGTCGGACGGACCCGGAAGGTTATAGGCTAGGTGGCGAGGCCCTCGGCGTGGGGGGGGCATTTAGACGTAGTTTATATTTAATGGGATTTTACAGCACAGCCATCGTAATCAATTTCAACGTGTAAAATCGAAATCCCATAAAAAAATCCCATTATATATCTATATATATATATATATGTATATGTATACATGTACACACACATACATATACAGTACTTAACTCTGCAGATTATTTATTTTCCCCAGTTTAAGGCCAGTCACACCTTGACGTTTTAGCCAGCAATGGCAACGTATCAAAATGTAGTAAAACGCTGGCTTACTCTGAACTTTTGATGTTTTTTTTAAAGATTCGGACGTATTCATAAGAGTTGGTCGTATGCATAACATATTAGTAACGGACACAGAACGTTCCGTTGTCTTATAGATAACTTATACCAACGAATGCTTAGCCTGTTGTCGGCGTTCACAACCTATGCCAACGATAGTCTAACTTATGCATAGCGCGCTGCACGTATAGCCGACGATCACGTGGCGTAGCCTATTAAAAGGCTGCCGCACAATGATTCAAATCATAACCGCCGGAGAAATGGAAGTGTCAACATCGCAGTCACACCTTGGCGATCTTGCCAGTGTATGCCGACCTCTGAAAAATGCGTCTAAAACGCTGGCGCACGTCGAATACGGTATGGGTAAGTTTGGTATACGTGAATAGAACGCTAAGTACGCTATCATACGTCGTAGTAAGTGGAGTACGTCTTGTAATTTTAAACGTGTTAAACATTTTACGACGTACTTGCCGTATGCCTCACACGTTCGCATGCGATGGGAATAAGTTGTACGCACGATATCCGATCGTTGGCACACGTCGACAAAAGTTACTTGTAAGTTACTCATAATGTCGAAACACGTCAAGGTAATGGTTAGCGTCAGTGTTCCAGACCCCCTGGTTTTTTTTCTTGTTTTTTTTCTTCGGTATGACGGTGATGCTGACACTTCGATTTCTAGTGCGGTTATAATATAATATAATTAATAGCTGCTGCTCAACGATTTAAATCATAACCGTCATACCGAAGAAAAAAAAACAAACAAACCGGGAGTCTGGAACACTGACGCTAACCATTACCTTCACGTATTTCACTTATGAGTAACTTACAAGTAACGTGTGTCGATGTGTGTCAACGATCGCATAACGTGCCTACAACTTATGGCCACCGTAGCGGAACTTGTAAGTCATACGCTGGCATAAGTCGTAAAATTTCAAGCATGAAAAAATTTGAGGACAACCGCAAAGTACAACGATGAAAGCCAGTGTACTAAGCGACTTATGGCAGTGTTTTTCAGCGTGCTCTCAATTGTTCCAAAACTTACCATAACGTATTCGACGTGTGCCAGCGTTTTTTTTCAAAAATCGGCATAAGCTGGCTAAAACGTCAAGGTGTGACTGGGTCTTTAAGAATAAATGGTGTGATAGGAATAGGATGATGGTTGCAGAACTTGCCTTTGAGCTGTCTCGCCTGGGTTTGATTCCAAACCAAATTACAAAGTAGCAGTGGTTCCTCATAGTCTGTGTGTTGCATCATAAAGTGCACCGTCCCTCAGATAGACGTTTAGCTGAAGACCTGTCTACCAGCATCAGTTGGTGGACGTTTAAAGGTGTCTTTGGTGATGAGTCGTTAAGTTATCGCCGGCACCCTGAACAAATCCCAAATCTTTGTCCTAATTATCGCTAGAGAGGCAAAAGCAAACCATCCGGTGAAGTGTTTGCCATTAGACCACTTAATCTACACTTAATATGCCTTTGGACAGAGCACTGACGAGAGAACTGTAAATGACAATATGTATTTATTTTCTGACATAGGGAAGCAACTGCATCCTGACAAGTGGGTGAATATGGTTTGGAGTGAAGGTCAGGCTACACTCACCCTCTCTCATGTTAACAAGGAAGATGAAGGTCTCTACACCCTCCGGGCACGAGCCGGGCGTCGGTGGGAGGAACACAGCGCCTACGTCTTTGTCCGCGGTACAACTCACAACAATGTGCACTCTTTTCCTTTTGTACCTGCAGTTTGGCCAAACGTTTTTGGAAGGATTCTCATTTATCTTCTCTTCCTGGTCATTGTAGACTGAATAATAAGGTTTTGTTGTGAAAAAAATATTGTTGATAACGAGGTCTGATTTGTTTCACTATTGACGATTGCATCACTGGCCAAAATATTTACAGAATGTACCATGTATTATGTTTCATCACATTTGTCCACAATGGCAGAACAAAGAAAGGAATACTGAGTGATATTGTGGTAAACACAATGAATCCTGATACAATGTTCTATCATGTCCGAAAGGTGATGAGTTAAGCAGACAAAATAATGCCAGGCAGCTATAAGTAAAGCTCTTGGATTTTTCGCTTGTATTTGTGGGGAGATAAAGTCAAAATAAGTACTGCAGTGTACAGGAATACAGTGTGGCCTCGCCTCGAATATTGTGTGCAGGTTTGATCACCACATCGGACGTAGCTGCCATCGGGAGGGTTCAGCGTAGAGTGACTACATTGATTCCAGGGATAGCTAGACTAAGCTATGATGAATGGCTGAAGGAGGTAGGACTTTATGGTTGGAAAAGAGGTGATTAGTTGTTCTTCTTAAGTATGCCTCAATTGTGGAATCTATGAAATAAAAGTTGCTATCATGAGGCAGTAGCGGATAGTGGGCGAGAGGCATGGCAAAAGGTATTTATTTATTTATTTATACCTAATTTCTGACATAGGGAAGCTCCTGGAGGAGCGAGAACATAGAACAGATCAGGAGGTAACAGAACAAAAGGAACAGGAGAAAGAGAGGGGGGGACATACCAAGAGCAGGGTTGAAAGACAAAATAGAGGGAGATTTGGCCAAACAAGGGATGTCAGGAAGAATGTTTGGGAGATGAGGACACATGGGGTGGACAAGATGGATACAGAAGCAGACTCTCAGGAAGGAAAAACTGGAAACATGGAAAGAGGTGACCTTGGTGAGGGTTAATGGAGGTGGAAAATATCATGATTTTGGATGGGGCACAGCTGTTAACCACCATCTGAAATGGTGGTGAACAGCTGTCTTGAAGACCTGGAGGGAAGAATGAGATTGAAGAGAATGTGGAAGTTGGTTCCATAGGCGTAAAAAGCGACGAACGATTGAGTGGAGGTGCGCAGTGATTCTGGATTTATGTAATTTCACCAGAAAGGGGTTGCTGTCAGACTGTGTGCACCCTGCAAAAACATGGGGAGGGTGGGGGAGGAGGTGGGATAGTGCACAGAGGGAGCAAGACCAGAAAAGAGGCAGGAAAAGACAAAGAGACCACCGACCTGTCTGCAATGTGAAAGTGATAGGCCCATAGACTCTACTTCATCGCGGGAGATTCCAATGATCTTGGAGGTCATGGCGTCCACTGCATCAAGCTGAGCATGATCAAGGTGTAAGGCAGGATTGCCAGACCAGAGCGGAGAGCAGTACTCCATCAAGCCTCAGAGGAAGACCTTGTAGGTGGATAAGAGTTCAGGTGTGCCAAGGAAGGACTTTGCACAGTAGAGGATATCCAGTCTGGCTTTCGAGGCCAACTTATAAGTGTGGATTACCCAAGAAAGGTCGTAGCTGAGAGTGAGGCCCAAAAGATTGAGCGACTGAACTTCTTCAAGATTATTGTGAAGAGAGTAAATGGGAGGTTTTGTGAGATGGGAGGTTTTGTGAGATGATTCTTTTGGAGAGAGAGAATGAGAGTGTGAGTTTTGTCAGGATTGAAAGACATATTCCAAGTGTTTGCCCTGTTTGTGATGCGATCAAGATCTGCAGAGAGGGAAGTGGCTGCTGCCTGCCTATCTGAAGGATGAAGGATGTTACAGCAGAGGGTGGAATCATCAGCAAAAAGATAAACAGGATTTTCACGTCAGAGAGATTGGCGATGAAGATTAGGAATAGAACAGGGTCCAGAACACTGCCATGGGGTCATATTGTGCCATACAATTCCCCCATCTCACTGACAGGCACACAGGAGCTGCCTGACTCTGCTGATCTGGAATTGATTGGATGCTGATCAGATAACCATAACATTTTTGTTCATCTGAACATAAACATAACAACTGAACGTAAACTGTTCAGCCTGACTGTATGTCTTTAATTTCTGGAAAATCTCACCCTGTCATCCCTCCTCCCTACCCATAATTATTTTCTATCCCCCTTAGCATTACCTCACTCAACCCTCTAACTTGAAGGTTACTGTGTTTCATTCCCTGCTTTCCTTTCCTCTTTTGCTGCTAGTTCATTCCCTTGTTGTATCCAACTATGGTGACACTGCCCCTCTGTCATTGCGTTGCCCTTGTAACCTTCGGTCACCTCACTCTTCAATGAGTTTCAAATTTGTATTAAAAAAAAAAAACCTGCTCAGCTATGTTTTGCAGATACCCTACATGTGATCTAGCTTTGCAGTAGGATAAGTGATCCTGCAGTTTGTAAGTTGAACAAACCCCAGACAATTACTCCATCTTCCTTGGCCGTCGATGCACCGCGCATTCGAGGTCCATTGATTCGTGAAGTTTCTCGAACAACTGAACCATTTCATCTGCCCGAAATAGTGGGAAATGGAATTCATCATAAGACTCGATTATTTTTATTTTATTTTACCTCCGCCACAGAAGATGGACTAAGGTGATGTTTTCTGTTATCTAAGATACAGAACGTAAACTGCTCAGCCTGACGGCATGCCTGCGCTCCAACCGAATGCCGTTCTTGTTTTTCATTGAATCAGAGTCGAGCATCCTCTGCATTCACAGCAACATAATGAGCAGCTTATTATATATTTGCATTTAAATGGGTAACCTTCGATGAGTCTGTACTCCCAAAGTGTCAGGTTTCTGCATTGTCCAACACATTGTTCTCGCCCATGAGCATCGTTCTGACAACCTTACCTCATTCGGATTGTATCCGGTGCACATCGATTGCAACAATTCCACAAAGCCACATATTACACTCTTACAGGACGATGTGAAATCATATATTCTGGTCGCGTTGGAGTTATTTGTAAAATATGACATTTCATACATACTCGTGAGCTTTCACAAAGTTACAGTCTCTTCAAGTAACTTTTGCTCTTTTCTCAAAGATGCGGAGTTGATGGGAAAGCCAGGTGCTCCTCTGGATGTGGAGTACTGTGAAGTGAATAAGGATTATGTAATCATCTCCTGGAAGCAGCCCAGCGACAATGGAGGCAGCACCATCATTGGATATTTCATTGACAAGTAAGAAAGTCTGTCGTAATAATACAGGCTTCAAGGCTCTGTGCTCTTCTGCACAGCATAATCACATTACTGCCAGCATAATGGAGTACGGATGTCTGCCTGTTTGACGGTCTCGTAATTAAGGATTTTTTTTTTTTTACATGAGTGTAGCTTCGCAGATGTCCTTCCAACCATGTAACTCACTTACCTGCAGGAATGAGGCTGTGGATTTTTATTAGCTTGTACTGGCAGTGCCAGCAGGGAACAGGCCGATAGGTTTGCGTATGTTGCGGCGTGAAATTTTTCACCCTCTTCAATTTACCTGGAAAGTTCAATCTTCGACTGTAATATAGTTCTGTTTTTTTTTTCATAAGTGTAACCGATTTGATGCATTGAAGCTTGATTTTTGAGATGTCAAGCAGTGTTATTAAAGTTTCTTTAATATCCAAAATTGAAATATGCAACTTTGTGTGTGATAATTATCGGTGATTGGCTAACATGGATGCTAAGCGAAATTAGTGTAATTTGCCACTGATTTTCACTGACAGAGACCTGCAAAGGCACGACGTGGCTGCTTCCACATACATTACAGGGAAATTTCACGAAGCGACATTAACTGCTTCATGGTGCATTGCAGCTTCTCTTTGAAGGACGTAAAGTAGCAAATTATCGAATGATAAGATCTCGTGACTCCGTTTTTGATATTTGAGTTGAGTTCCACTTTAAGTTACATTTTCCAAACCGACCATGGATGTTGGTGCTAGGATGAGCAAAATAATTTGTATTCCCCCATCTTCTGTTTCCCTAACAGAAGGGAAGTCGGCACCGACCATTGGCTCCAGTGTAATGACACACCTGTGAAATTTGCACGATACCCCATCACGGGGCTGGTTGAAGGCCGCTCGTACGAGTTCCGTGTGCGGGCAGTCAACAGCTCTGGCATTAGCCACCCGTCACGTGTTTCTGCCCCCATCGCTTCTATAGATCCTTCAGACAAGATGAAAAGTGATGCATACATTCACCTGCAATGATTTGGGCTGTGTATATGGGTTAACACCTTGACTACAGTGGGACCATGCAAGCTCATAATTTTCTCCGTGTTAGGACAAGAAGGTCTGCATTATATTTTTTAAAATTTATAACATCTGAATGGTGATGATTTTGTTCCCTGTTTCCTGAAAGATATCTCCATTGCACCTTGGACCGGCCAAATTATTGTCACAGAAGAAGAGCCAGAAGGTAATTTTCCTTGCCCGTCCTGGAAGGGACAAGAGAGGCTTTTGCAATCAGTTGTGTGTCAGCGTGTGTGTCTGCGAGTTTGCACGCAGATCTACTTTAATATGGCCCCTCGGGTGACCTATTTTGATGTAGACCCTTTGGTACATGAAAGAGGTCGCTGAGACAAATACTCTGGAGGGCCTTACATTGTTAAATGCTCTGTCTTGTATTTTGGTTTATCAATTCCTTCACATTGAAAAGTGTTTTTTTCCAATTAGATGACAGACAAGGAAATTGAAACTTGCAGAAAAGCCATCATATTGGTTCAGATAGTTAGTCTTGGTAAAATAGAACAAGATTTCGTTTTTATACGCCCGATATATATATATATCGGGGCGTATTATGTGATACCGTCCATCCACCTGTCTGTCTGTCTGTCTGTCTGTCTGTCTGTCTGTCTGTCTGTCTGTCTTGTGTCCGTCCATCCGTCCATTCCTGTCCGCACTCTTACTCCCAAAGTTTTCAACTTTCACGTTTCATATTTGGTACATAGGTACAGACTGTGGAGACGTGTGTCGCGACATACGTCCGTCATCTAAAGTGGTTGCCATGGCAACCAGGATGTGTTTTCCATGTAGTAGCACAATTCTGTATATACCTTCTTGTTAATAATGTGGGGGTGAGGTGTTTCTTAATAATGTTGCTGGGAGGTGTTTTTAATAATGTGGCAGTGAGGTTCGTCATCTAAAGTGGTTGCCATGGAACCAGGATGCTGTTTTCCATGTAAGTAGCACAATTCTGTATATACCTTCTTGTTCGGGCGTATATTGTGCTCACTTGCGCTCTTGTTTTATTTATAACTCCACCACCGAAGGTGGATGGAGGTTACGTTTTCACCCCTGTCTGTCTGTTTGTTTGACGTGAACAGCATATCTCAAAAAACTTGTGGACTGATTCAGACGAAATTTGGTGGACAGGTTGTGTGCGTGACAAAGTCGAAATGATTAGATTTTAGTGAAGATCTGAATCCGGAGACCAATATTATTTTAGTAATTCCTCACCATTGACGAATCGGGCTAAAACCGATATATTGCACGATATCTCAAAAGGATATGGACGTATTTGGTGGAGAGTTTGGGTGTCTGACAAGGACGAAATGCTTCGATTTTGGTGAAGATCGGAATCCGCATCCGGATCCGAGAATTTTTAAAGTGATTCTTCACCTTTGAGTGATAGGGCTAAAACCGATATACTGCATAGCATGATATTTCAAAAAAGTTGTGGACGAGTTACAATATAACTAGGTGGATGAGTTGGGGAGGTGACGAGAATAGACCAATTTGATTTTGGTTGAGGTCCGGATCCAGATATGGCCTCAGTAGGATACAAAACGTAAACTGTTCACCTTGGCGGAGGTACGCGCTCTACCGAGTGCCGTTCTAATTGTACATGTAATTGGGGCTGACAGGATAGCCTCGAGGTATGCACACTTGCCTCTAAGCTGGCTAGCCTGGTTTTGAATCCTGACCCAGCTATAAACTGTTATTTTGGTGTTTCACAGGAAAGGTGATTCATCAATGTGTATTCCGTTCCTCGGATGGATGTTAAACGGGAATCCCGTCTGCCAGCATTCGTTGGTGGACTTTAAAAATCCCACGGTGTCCTTCGGGAAGAGTAGGTGAGCCATTGCTGGCACCATGAACAAATTCCAAATTCCTGCCTTAACCAGCAGAGGGCATCAGTGGCACAGCTGTGCCCTCAGCCAATGACACAACCGCACAGCCTTGTGTTGCATTCAAACAAAGAAGAACATGCAATTGCACTTGAGACAGCCAGCTTTAATTCTCTTCAAAAAGGATGTTTTTCTTTTTAAACAGCTGGTTTGTTTGTTGCATTCTCATTTGAGCACATAACTTATGAGAGATTAAGACAATATATGGGATTCGATTCCTGGTAACTTGAGATATGAACTGAGAAGATCATTTTTGGCAAACCCAGGCCAATGATTTGCGTCATGCTGTGCCATTCTCAATAAACACAGCACCAGAGCAGCAATTTTTAGTCTTGGCTGGCTCCACATGTAATCAAACCGAGCAGTGCACAGCTGGGCAGGTGGGCACAATACGGCCGAGCTTCTCCTCCAACCATGATTATTCAATTCGATTAGAAACAGTTATTTTTTCAACTCACCATCTGGTGTAGTTCCATCAGAAGGAATATAATGCCCTCTAACATCATATGAGCAGCTGGAACAGATGGGGTCAAAGGCCAAGTGCCATTACTGAAAACTATGCAGTGGCTGAGGTCAGAAATCAGGAACCATTGCTCAGCTTTGTGGTTGTTAAAGAGATACCGGGTTTTTTCCAACAATTCTCCCATGATACATCCTCTTATCAGATAATCAAGTTACAGCTCTCATACATCCATAGCTAACATTTGTCCTTTTTGTCACCCTGAGAGATTTGCTGTTTCCTTTGCCAGAAAAGACCAAATGTAAACATGGCAGATTTGTAACAACTCTCCTCCCCCCTCCCCCATATGCTCCATATATCCCCGTTTCCTCTCCCTCCCCCGATTATTGGCTCTTCTAAAACTCTTTCTCTCTTCTTCCCCATTAATCCCACACACCCTTAAATCTCAGTTTTATCAGTGCATATTTTCTACCATCCTTCCTTCTATTCTTAATCTCGGATTAAATTTTCCTCTCTTTTACCCCCCCCCCCCAACATCCCACTACTTCCTGCAAATATATATACATATATATATATATAGATGGCATTTCAGGAGTATATTTGACGTGTAATCTATTTGATGTATTTACATTTGTACTTGGTGCTTTTTAAACACTGCTTTTCGTGCTCTTTAATGGAGTATTTCCACTAAAATGAATTTTATCAGAGGGCAGGATACCTGGAGCGCCAACTGATCTACGGATCCTCGAAGCTACAAAGAACTACATTGTACTCGCATGGAAGCCCCCAGAGTTTCGAGGCAATGAGGGTGTGATGTACTACGTGGAAAAGGTGCAGCAGTTTTATACTTAATATGATAATCACAATTATTAATTGTTATTATTAATATTATGATTATTATTATTATAGTCAGGTGGGGAAAATATTCCCCACTCCCCCAGGTGTGTGTGTGTGTGTGTGTGTCTGTGTGTGTGTGTGTGCGTGCGTGCGTGCGTGCGTGCGTGCGTGTCTATCTGGCTGTCTTTCTCTGTGTGTGTCTCGAACTTCCACACTGGGCTTTCGCCCAAAGATTTCTGAATGGTCATAGGCCACATCGGCAGTGGGAGTGGGGCACTGATATTGCTCAATTTTGTTCTCCTCCGTCTCTTCCCTAAATTAGGAGTGAGGTCAGAAGGCACCACACTTCTGCTCTGCCTTGACCCCAATATTTCTCCACCTCCCTCTGTCCTCAGCTAACTCCATCCACTCTACAAACACCCCTACCTTACGGATATCCTTCCTCACACAATCCTGCCATCTCAACCATGGTCTACCTCTTTTCCTGCTACCTCGCTCCCACAATCTTTTCTCTCTCTTTGCCATTCTCTCTTCCCCCATCCACA
>CM068962.1:84151093-84163672 GCA_035128595.1 Eptatretus atami | reverse complement strand
GCTTCTGGCACTCCCATCCATCTCAGTGTTGCCATCACCATCTTCCTTAGGACAATGTCATAGGCCTTCTCGAGGTCCACAAATCCCAATGCCATCTCACTTTGCACCTCCAACCTCTTTTCCACCAGCTGTCTCAAGCGAACATCCCATCCATCATCCCCCTACCCTTTTTCAACCTGTGCTGCTCTTCTCCAATCTCGATCTGCACACTCTTCCTTACCTCTCATCCAAAATCATCTCCAGCACCTTCATTGCATGACTTAGGAGTGTAATGCACCTGTATTTCCCCGGATCGTGACTGTTGCCCTTCCCCTTCCATATCGGCACAATTAACCCTTCCCCTCAATTCTGCCGACTCGAACCCTCACTCATCCATACATTCCCTCCAATTCTCCTGCCTATTTCCAACTGCCATCATGACCTGGCAGGTCTTCCCGCCAAATGCCAATAGGCAGCTCGCTCATGCGACTTTAAATATTTTAATGACGATGGTTATGGAGATGCAGGAAAGCTGCATATCTCTAATTATTTGCTATCAGAAGTAAACGAGGCACAAATGCTGTTGGAAGCCTCAAAAGAGGACATATTAGAAACGCACACTTTTCAAAAAAGTAAAAATAAACAAACAAAAAAAATCCCTCGATCTATGCTGCCTACAGAATTATACAACAGAGGGCTGGGTCAGGAATGGTGGTTAGAAGCCACAACAAGTAAAGTAACATTGCTGGGGCAAAAATTAAATGGCATGGATAACCACTGTTGGTGGTGATCGTGCCAGCAGATCGTGGGCAGGCACTGACGCACGACAGGCTTTCTTTGCACGAAACCCGCTGTCAAATGCAGTGCCCTGCAGCTCTCCTGCTCACTTTCTGGAACAAGACCTTGAGTTGATTGTATGCCATGCCAAGCGGTCCTCTGAGGCACTGCTCCACGGCCCACATTCACTGCCGACCCGTACTTTGACTCTTGAGCTCCACAGATGCAGCTCGGAGATCGACGTTGGACTGGCGGTTGACTTTCTAGCCACAGATTGCAGCAAACTCTAACTGAAGCTGGTCCAGGCTCCATGCCAAACACAATTAACACATGCTATCTGTGCCATCATCTTTTATAAGGACAATGCTATTCCTACGTGGGGCGCAAGGGGTGCAGCTCACACCTTCTGCAAATAAGCTGAACGAGCGTGGGCTCACCCATTTAAGATTCAGGGGTTGTGTATAACTGGGAGGTGGGATGGAGGAAAAACCAGATGTGTGGAACATATGCCACATCTGTGTAATCTTGTCCCTCCATTAACATCTGGACTACCTTTGTGTCATTCACAAAATACGTATGCAGATGTGACATTTGCAACACCCAGAAATACAACAATGAGGGGTTACCATTTCTTGGCATGCCACTTTCAATGGTGAAGCATAAAATATTTGGGAAGGAGTGAATAAAAATTGAAATTCGCATTCTTTTGCCACTGGTGCAATGTGTCAAATCATCTGTAATTATTTTATATCACAGACACGACCACTTATCCTGTAATTGTCCCAATGAAACGCACCTTCTTGTCGGTCGGCTAAGGGGGAAGTTTGTTTCGACCAAAGCTGGTTGCAGCAGGAATTTGTAATTTGCTCAGGGTGTCGGCAAATACTCACCTCCTCTTTGTTGACGACACAGTCGAATGTTTAACTTTCACCAGCGAATTCTCACAGAAGGGACAGCCGGATTCACGCCCATATCTGAGGGGTGGCAAACTTTGTGATGTTGACTGGTGCCTGCTAAGCACCAGTCCGGTGGTTTATAGTCGGGTCGTGAATCAAATCCAGACTCGAATGCTCAGAGGTAAGTGCGCTATATATGCAACATCATGTCGGACATGTGACAGACAGTCGAGACAAATATAACCAAGTGCTGCCAATCACCAAGTTACAACATATGAATGAGATTTTTTTCGGGAATGAAGCACATGTTGTCCAGAAATGTAAGACGGTATACCCACACACACCACTTTCTTTTATTGGCACTTACAAATACAATGATCTGTTTTTGAACCATTTTGTCTCCTTCCATGCAAACTGCGAATGTAATCGTTTGAAACCTGTCCGTGCTAAATCTGAACACCTATTCATGAACAAAAGCCTCTCTTAAAGTTTACTTGTGATGATGACATAATTGGTTCACGAGTCAGTAAGTGACCACTATATTCGTTATGGGTGTGTGTCTGTCTGTCTGTCTGCTGTCTGTCCCGAGCATAGCTCCGTGGGTTTTGATCCGATCTTGATAAAATTTTGGTGGGAGGTTTATATCATGATCTAGTTGTGTTTTCCTGAGAATGGGCGTGGTGCGCCATTATGGGGGCGAGCCACGCCCAAAAAACATGTGTTCTTAGGGGGTAGCCAATTTCAAGTTACATCTCCGAGGGGTTGTCGAATCTGGCAGGGTTTCGGTATTTGGTTAGCCCATGGCACCTGCATAGCCCCACGGAGCTCGATTTTTCATTTTTGTCCCAAGGTCAAGGTCACAAGGTCACGAACTTAGAAAATTGCGAATTTTGACATAAAAATCATACGACCGCCCAAACTTTGAGAGCTAGGATGACAATATTTTTATGCATAAACTTGAGGTCATTCCCACCAAAATCTTGAAACCATTTTTCTCTATCTCGAACACCTTGCCCGTGGCGCCCCCTTCAATTTGTTTTTACGCTGATTTAATTGAAGTATGGATAATCCGAGGAGTGCGAAATGCCATATTATATACCCTATATGACGTTATATTGTTCCTGGAATGTTTCAGAGGAAGTTTTGCACCAAAGGTCATAATCCTTGACCTTTGACCTTTAAAGTTCACAAAGGTCAAATTTTCAAAGTTGTGGGAATCGAACCGGGTTTTCGACCTTCTTCGACGAACTAACCCAATAAGCTATAGCACGTATCCTGTTTCCTTATTTTAATGTCCACAACATTGTTTTGTGACCTTTATGTGACCATAACCTTTAAAGGTTATGCAAAGGTAAAATTTTTAAAGTTGTTGAACGAAACCGGGTTTTCGACATTTTGCAAAAAAGAGAGAGATTCTTTGCTGCAAGTTCATTCCCTGTTGTATCCAACTATGGTGACACTGCCCCTCTGTCATGTGCGCCCTTTTAACTTCGGTCACCTCACTCTTCAATGAGTTTCAAATTTGTATTAAAAAAAAAAACCTGCTCAGCTATGTTTTGCAGATACCCTACATGTGATCTAGCTTTGCAGTAGGATAAGTGATCCTGCAGTTTGTAAGTTGAACAAACCCCAGACAATTACTCCATCTTCCTTGGCCGTCGATGCACCCGCATTCGAGTCCATTGATTCGTGAAGTTTCTCGAACAACTGAACCATTCATCTGCCCGAAATAGTGGGAAATGGAATCATCATAAGACTCGATATTTTTATTTTATTTTACCTCCACAGAAGATGGACTAAGGTGATGTTTTCTGTTATCTAAGATACAGAACGTAAACTGCTCAGCCTGACGGCATGCCTGCGCTCCAACCGAATGCCGTTCTTGTTTTTCATTGAATCAGAGTCAAGCATCCTCTGCATTCACAGCAACATAATGAGCAGCTTATTATATATTTGCATTTAAATGGGTAACCTTCGATGAGTCTGTACTCCCAAAGTGTCAGGTTTCTGCATTGTCCAACACATTGTTCTCGGCATGGAGCATCGTCTGACAACCTTACTCATTCGGATTGTATCCGGTGCACATCGATTGCAACAATTCACAAAGCCACATATTACACTCTTACAGGACGATGTGAAATCATATATTCTGGTCGCGTTGGAGTTATTTTGTAAAATATGACATTTCATACATACTCGTGAGCTTTCACAAAGTTACAGTCTCTTCAAGTACTTTGCTCTTTTCTCAAAGATGCGGAGTTGATGGGAAAGCCAGGTGCTCCTCTGGATGTGGAGTACGTGTAAGTGAATAAGGATTATGTAATCATCTCCTGGAAGCAGCCCAGCGACAATGGAGGCAGCACCATCATTGGATATTTCATTGACAAGTAAGAAAGTCTGTCGTAATAATACAGGCTTCAAGGCTCTGTGCTCTTTCTGCACAGCATAATCACATTACTGCCACATAATGGAGTACGGATGTCTGCCTGTTTGACGGTCTCGTAATTAAGGATTTTTTTTTTTACATGAGTGTAGCTTCGCAGATGCTTCCAACCATGTAACTCACTTACCTGCAGGAATGAGGCTGTGGATTTTTATTAGCTTGTACTGGCAGTGCCAGCAGGGAACAGGCCGATAGGTTTGCGTATGTTGCGGCGTGAAATTTTTCACCCTCTTCAATTTACCTGGAAAGTTCAATCTTCGACTGTAATATAGTTCTGTTTTTTTTTCATAAGTGTAACCGATTTGATGCATTGAAGCTTGATTTTGAGATGTCAAGCATGTGTTATTAAAGTTTCTTTAATACCAAAATTGAAATATGCAACTTTTGTGTGTGATAATTACGTGATTGGCTAACATGGATCTAAGCGAAATTAGTGTAATTGCCACTGATTTTCACTGACAGAGACCTGCAAAGCACGACGTGGCTGCTTCCACATACATTACAGGGAAATTAACGAAGCACATTAACTGCTTCATGGTGCATTGCAGCTTCTCTTTGAAGGACGTAAAGTAGCAAATTATCGAATGATAAGATCTCGTGACTCCGTTTTTGATATTTGAGTTGAGTTTCACTTTAAGTTACATTTTCCAAACCGACCATGGATGTTGGTGCTAGGATGAGCAAAATAATTTGTATTCCCCCTCTTCTTGTTTCCCTAACAGAAGGAAGTCGGCACCGACCATTGGCTCCAGTGTAATGACACACCTGTGAAATTTGCACGATACCCCATCACGGGGCTGTTGAAGGCCGCCGTACGATTCCGTGTGCGGCAGTCAATCAGCTCTGGCATTAGCCACCCGTCACGTGTTTCTGCCCCATCGCTTCTATAGATCCTTCAGACAAGATGAAAAGTGATGCATACATTCACCTGCAATGATTTGGGCTGTGTATATGGGTTAACACCTTGACTACAGTGGGACCATGCAACTCATAATTTTCTCCGGTTAGGACAAGAAGGTCTGCATTATATTTTTTAAATTTATACATCTGAATGGTGATGATTTTGTTCCCTGTTTCCTGAAAGATACTCCATTGCACCTTGGACGCGCCAAATTATTGTCACAGAAGAAGAGCCAGAAGGTAATTTTCCTTGCCCGTCCTGGAAGGGACAAGAGAGGCTTTTGCAATCAGTTGTGTGTCAGCGTGTGTGTCTGCGAGTTTGCACGCAGATCTACTTTAATATGGCCCCTCGGTGACCTATTTTGATGTAGACCCTTTGGTACATGAAAGAGTCGCTGAGACAAATACTTGGAGGGCCTTACATTGTTAAATGCTCTGTCTTGTATTTTGGTTTATCAATTCCTTCACATTGAAGTGTTTTTTCCAATTAGATGACAGACAAGGAAATTGAAACTTGGAAAGCCATCATTTCAGATAGAGTCGGAAAAAGAAAATATTTAACGAATATAATATGATATATATAAGTATATATATTTATATATATATATATATATATAATCGGGCGTATTATGTGATTCCGTCCGTCTCCGTCTGTCTGTCTGTCTGTCTGTCTGTGCCTGTCTGTCTGCTGTCTGTCTGTCTGTCTGTCCGTCGCCATTCCGTGCCATTTCCTGTCCGCACTCTTACTCCCAAAGTTTTCAACTTTCACGTTTCATATTGTACAAGGTACAGACTGTGGAGACGGTGTGTCGCGACATACGTCCGTCATCTAAAGTGGTTGCCATGGCAACCAGGATGCTGTTTTCCATGTAGTAGCACAATTCTGTATATACCTTCTGTTAATAATGTGGGGGTGAGGTGTTTCTTAATAAGTTGCTGGAGGTGTTTTTTTAATAATGTGGCAGTGAGGTTCGTCATCTAAAGTGGTTGCCATGGAACCAGGATGCTGTTTTCCATGTAGTACAATTTCTGTATATACCTTCTTGTTCGGCGTATATTGTGCTCACTTGCGCTCTTGTTTTATTTATAACTCCACCACCGAAGGTGGATGGAGGTTACGTTTTCACCCCTGTCTGTCTGTTTGTTTGACGTGAACAGCAATCTCAAAAAACTTGTGGACTGATTCAGACGAAATTTGGTGACAGGTTGTGGTGGTGACAAAGTCGAAATGATTAGATTTTAGTGAAATTAATCCGAAAATATTATTTTAGTAATTCCTCACCATTGACGAATCGGCTAAAACCGATATATTGCACGATATCTCAAAAGGAATTGGACGTATTTGGTGGAGAGTTTGGGTGTCTGACAAGGACGAATGCTTCGATTTTGGTGAAGATCGGAATCCGCATCCGGATCCGAGAATTTTTAAAGTGATTCTTCACCTTTGAGTGATAGGGCTAAAACCGATATACTGCATAGCATGATATTTCAAAAAGTTGTGGACGAGTTACAATATAACTAGGTGGATGAGTTGGGGAGGTGACGAGAATAGACCAATTTGATTTTGGTTGAGGTCCGGATCCAGATATGGCCTCAGTAGGATACAAACGTAAACTGTTCACCTTGGCGGAGGTACGCGCTCTACCGAGTGCCGTTCTAATTGTACATGTAATTGGGGCTGACAGGATAGCCTCGAGGTATGCACACTTGCCTCTAAGCTGGCTAGCCTGGTTTGAATCCTGACCCAGCTATAAACTGTTATTTTGGTGTTTCACAGGAAAGGTGATTCATCAATGTGTATTCCGTTCCTCGGATGGATGTTAAACGGGAATCCCGTCTGCCAGCATTCGTTGGTGGACTTTAAAAATCCCACGGTGTCCTTCGGGAAGAGTAGGTGAGCCATTGCTGGCACATGAACAAATTCCAAATTCCTGCCTTAACCAGCAGAGGGCATCAGTGGCACAGCTGTGCCCTCAGCCAATGACACAACCGCACAGCCTTGTGTTGCATTCAAACAAAGAAGAACATGCAATTGCACTTGAGACAGCCAGCTTAATTCTCTTCAAAAGGATGTTTTTCTTTTTAAACAGCTGGTTTGTTTGTTGCATTCTCATTTGAGCACATAACTTATGAGAGATTAAGACAATATATGGGATTCGATTCCTGTAACTTGAGATATGAACTGAGAAGATCATTTTTGGCAAACAGGCCAATGATTTGCGTCATGCTGTGCCATTCTCAATAAACACAGCACCAGAGCAGCAATTTTTAGTCTTGGCTGGCTCCACATGTAATCAAACCGAGCAGTGCACAGCTGGGCAGGTGGGCACAATACGGCCGAGCTTCTCCTCCAACCATGATTATTCAATTCGATTAGAAACAGTTATTTTTTCAACTCACCATCTGGTGTAGTTCCATCAGAAGGAATATAATGCCCTCTAACATCATATGAGCAGCTGGAACAGATGGGGTCAAAGGCCAAGTGCCATTACTGAAAACTATGCAGTGGCTGAGGTCAGAAATCAGGAACCATTGCTCAGCTTTGGTGGTTGTTAAAGAGATACCGGGTTTTTTCCAACAATTCTCCCATGATACATCCTCTTATCAGATAATCAAGTTACAGCTCTCATACATCCATAGCTAACATTTGTCCTTTTTGTCACCTGAGAGATTTGCTGTTTCTTTGCCAGAAAAGACCAAATGTAAACATGGCAGATTTGTAACAACTTCCTCCCCCCTCCCCCATATGCTCCATATATCCCCGTCCTCTCCCTCCCCCCGATTATTGGCTCTTCTAAAACTCTTTTCTCTTCTTCCCCATTAATCCACACACCCTTAAATCTCAGTTTTATCAGTGCATATTTTCTACCATCCTTCCTTCTATTCTTAATCTCGGATTAAATTTTCCTCTCTTTTACCCCCCCCCCCAACATCCACTACTTCCTGCAAATATATATACATATATATATAATAGATGGCATTTCAGGAGTATATTTGACGTGTAATCTATTTGATGTATTTACATTTGACTTGGTGCTTTTAAACACTGCTTTTCGTGCTCTTTAATGGAGTATTTCCACTAAAATGAATTTTATCAGAGGGCAGGATACCTGGAGCGCCAACTGATCTACGGATCCTCGAAGCTACAAGAACTACATTGTACTCGCATGGAAGCCCCAGAGTTTCGGGCAATGAGGGTGTATGTACTACGTGGAAAGGTGCAGCAGTTTTATACTTAATATGATAATCACAATTATTAATTGTTATTATTAATATTATGATTATATTATTATAGTCAGGTGGGGAAATATTCCCCACTCCCCCAGGTTGTGTGTTGTGTGTGTGTGTCTGTGTGTGTGTGTGTGCGTGCGTGCGTGCGTGCGTGCGTGCGTGTCTATCTGGCTGTCTTTCTCTGTGTGTGTCTCGAACTTCCACAGGCTTTCGCCAAAGATTTTGAATGGTCATAGGCCACATCGGCAGTGGGAGTGGGCACTGATATTGCTCAATTTTGTTCTCCTCCGTCTCTTCCCTAAATTAGGAGTGAGGTCAGAAGGCACCACACTTCTGCTCTGCCTTGACCCAATATTTCTCCACCTCCCTCTGTCCTCAGCTAACTCCATCCACTCTACAAACACCCTACCTTACGGATATCCTTCCACACAATCCTGCCATCTCAACCATGGTCTACTCTTTTCCTGCTACCTCGCTCCCACAATCTTTTCTCTCTCTTTGCCATTCTCTCTTCCCCATCCACACCAAGTGTCCAGCCCATCTCAGCCAGCATTTCACCAATCTCCTCATCAAGCTCATCGGCAATCTAATTTCCTTCCTCAGTTCATCCATCCTCCTTCTGTCCACCCCCTTCATTCCCCCAATCCTCCTGACACAGTTGTTCTCGCAAACCTGCAGCCTCTGTTCTTCTCTCTCTGACAGTGCCACCATCTCCAGTCCGTAAAGGTAGACTGGCATTGCACATATCAGAAGCTCCCTTTCAATTTTCCTGATATCTTTCTGTCTGCCATTACTCCCTCCACCCTCCCCCATGCATTCGTACCCAGCTCAATCCTCCTCCGTGCTTCTGCCTTGGACCTACCATCCCCGGTCACTGTTTCTCCCAGATACTCAAACCTATTTACCTGCTCTTCTTCCCCTCTAACCTAAAATTCATTTCTTTTCTGGCTTCTCAATCCACATCACTTCAGTCTTCTCCATCCTCATCTTCAGCCCATGTTTCTCAAATGTCTCTTTCCACTCCCATATTACCTCCTGTATCTCCCTCCCATTCTCTACCACAACAGTCAGATGGTCTGCATACAGCATCCTCCCCATACTACCCTCAAGTTCACCTTCCTGCTTACCAGCTCCATCACCATGATAAACTTGAGTGGGCTGAGAGTGCTTCCCTGCCTCAAACCAATGTCCACGCTGAACTCCTCCAGGACCAGCCAAAACTCTTCCCTTCGTTCCCTTGTACATCCCTTCCACCAACCTAACTTCTGCTTCTGGCACTCCCATCCATCTCAGTGTTGCCATCACCATCTTCCTTAGGACAATGTCATAGGCCTTCTCGAGGTCCACAAATCCCAATGCCATCTCACTTTGCACCTCCAACCTCTTTTCACCAGCTGTCTCAAGCGAACATCCCACCCATCATCCCCTACCCTTTTCAACCTGTGCTGCTCTTCTCCAATCTGATCTGCACACTCTTCCTTACCTCTCATCCAAAATCATCTCCAGCACCTTCATTGCATGACTTAGGAGTGTAATGCACCTGTATTTCCCCGGATCGTGACTGTTGCCTTCCCCTTCCATATCGGCACAATTAACCCTTCCCCTCAATTCTGCCGACTCGAACCCTCACTCATCCATACATTCCCTCCAATTCTCCTGCCTATTTCCAACTGCCATCATGACCTGGCAGGTCTTCCCGCCAAATGCCATAGCAGCTCGCTCATGCGACTTTAAATATTTTAATGACGATGGTTATGGAGATGCAGGAAAGCTGCATATCTCTAATTATTTGCTATCAGAAGTAAACGAGGCACAAATGCTGTTGGAAGCCTCAAAAGAGGACATATTGAAAACGCACACTTTTCAAAAAGTAAAATATAACAAACAAAAAAAATCCCTCGATCTATGCTGCCTACAGAATTATACAACAGAGGGCTGGGTCAGGAATGGTGGTTAGAAGCCACAACAAGTAAAGTAACATTGCTGGGGCAAAAATAATGGCATGGATAACCACTGTTGGTGGTGATCGTGCCAGCAGATCGTGGGCAGGCACTGACGCACGACAGGCTTTCTTTGCACGAAACCCGCTGTCAAATGCAGTGCCCTGCAGCTCTCCTGCTCACTTTCTGGAACAAGACCTTGAGTTGATTGTATGCCATGCCAGCGGTCCTCTGAGCACTGCTCCACGGCCCACATTCACTGCCGACCCGTACTTTGACTCTTGAGCTCCACAGATGCAGCTCGGAGATCGACGTTGGACTGGCGGTTGACTTTCTAGCCACAGATTGCAGCAAACTCTAACTGAAGCTGTGTCCAGGCTCCATGCAAACACAATTAACACATGCTATCTGTGCCATCATCTTTTAATAGGACAATGCTATTCCTACGTGGGGCGCAAGGGGTGCAGCTCACACCTTCTGCAAATAAGCTGAACGAGCGTGGGCTCACCCATTTAAGATTCAGGGTTGTGTATAACTGGGAGGTGGGATGGAGGAAAAACCAGATGTGTGGAACATATGCCACATCTGTGTAATCTTGTCCTCCATTAACATCTGGACTACCTTTGTGTCATTCACAAAATACGTATGCAGATGTGACATTTGCAACACCCAGAAATACAACAATGAGGGGTTACCATTTCTTGGCATGCCACTTTCAATGGTGAAGCATAAAAATATTGGGAAGGAGTGAAATAAAATTGAATTCGCATTCTTTTGCCACTGGTGCAATGTGTCAAATCATCTGTAATTATTTTATATCACAGACACGACCACTTATCCTGTAATTGTCCCAATGAAACGCACCTTCTTGTCGGTCGCTAAGGGGAAGTTTGTTTCGACCAAAGCTGGTTGCAGCAGGAATTTGTAATTTGCTCAGGGTGTCGGCAAATACTCACCTCCTCTTTGTTGACGACACAGTCGAATGTTTAACTTTCACCAGCGAATTCTCACAGAAGGGACAGCCGGATTCACGCCCATATCTGAGGGGTGGCAACTTTGTGTGTTGACTGTGCCTGCTAAGCACCAGTCCGGTGGTTTATAGTCGGGTCGTGAATCAAATCCGGACTCGAATGCTCAGAGGTAAGTGCGCTATATATGCAACATCATGTGGACATGTGACAGACAGTCGAGACAAATATAACCAAGTGCTGCCAATCACCAAGTTACAACATATGAATGAGATTTTTTTCGGGAATGAAGCACATGTTGTCAGAAATGTAAGACGGTATAACCACACACACACTTTTTCTTTATTGGCACTTACAAATACAATGATCTGTTTTTGAACCATTTTGTTCTCCTTCCATGCAAACTGCGAATGTAATCGTTTGAAACCTGTCCGTGCTATATTGAACCTATTCACAAAAACCTCTCTTAAAGTTTACTTGTGTTGATGACATAATTGGTTCACGAGTCAGTAGTGACACTATATTCGTTATGGTGTTGTCTGTCTTCTGTCTGTCTGTCTGTCTGTCTGTCCGAGCATAGTCCGTGGGTTTTGATCCGATCTTGATAATTTTGGTGGGAGGTTTATATCATGATCTAGTTGTGTTTTGAGATGGCGTGTGCGCATGATGGCGGAGCCACGCCATAAAACATGTGTTCTTAGGGGTGAGCCAATTTCAAGTTACATCTCCGAGGGTGTTTCGAATCTGGCAGGGGTTTCGGTATTTGGTTAGCCCAATGGCACCTGCATAGCCCCACGGAGCTCGATTTTCATTTTTGTCCCAAGGTCAAGGTCAACGGTCACGAACTTAGAAAATTGCGAATTTTGACATAAAAATCATACGACCGCCCAAACTTTGAGAGCTAGGATGACAATATTTTTTATGCATAAACTTGAGGTCATTCCCCACCAAAAGTCTTGAAACCATTTTTCTCTATCTCGAACACCTTGCCCGTGGCGCCCCTTCAATTTGTTTTTACGCTGATTTAATTGAAGTATGGATAATCCGAGGAGTGCGAAATGCCATATTATATACCCTATATGACGTTATATTGTTCCTGGAATGTTTCAGAGGAAGTTTGCACCAAAGGTCATAATCCTTGACCTTTGACCTTTAAAGTTCCAAAAGGTCAAATTTTCAAAGTTGTGGGAATCGAACCGGGTTTTCGACCTTCTTCGACAAACTAACTCCAATAAGCTATAGCACGTATCCTGTTCCTTATTTTAATGTCCACAACATTGTTTTGTGACCTTTATGTGACCTAACCTTTAAAGGTTATGCAAAGGTAAAATTTTTAAAGTTGTTGAACGAAACCGGGTTTTCGACATTTTGCAGCTAATAACCTGTCACTCGTACCACATCATGTTGATCATTTTTATAACTTGTCAAAATTATCACATTGTGCT
>CM068962.1:84065378-84080530 GCA_035128595.1 Eptatretus atami | reverse complement strand
CACTTTTATCGATCACTCTGCAGAGCACAGTTATCATTGGAAATTTTTGTAACTTCGCATATCAGAGTCCTATAGAGGTCCCTTTCAGCGCATAAAATTTTGAAGGTCAAGGTCAAAGGTCAAGGTCACTTTGTCGCAAATCAGGGGGTCGACGAAACCCTTATCTTTTTTTGAGTAATTTTGATCGGATCGTCTTCAAACTTCATGGGAATAAGTTCATGGTCTGGCACTCAGCTGATTAATTTTTGGTGGCGATCGGCCTTGACCTTCATGGTTAGCGCTGGAGGTCGAAAGTTTTTGACCCCAGGTCAAATTTTGAAATCTTAGATACCATATCGAGTAATACCTCATATGAAAGCGCTTGATAAGTGCTTTCCAGATCTGTCAAAAGTTTGACGCTATGACGTCATTTGATGACGTCATGACGAAAAAACGGATTTTTCATGAAAATTTTATTTCCTCAGTTCTCATCAAAATCTCTTGATATTTTCACGTACAACGGTCCTGGAGAGATACCATTAACCGTACGAAAATATAAAGGTCAAGGTCAAAGGTCAAGGTCACAAAAAGGTCAAGCATCAAGGTCGACAACCCTTATTTTTGAGTAACTTTAATCGAATAATAAGTCACTCATGTTCACATTTTGGCAAGATACTGGTCACCCTGAGGGTGACATTGGTTTATTTTTTTTTTAATCGGCACCTCTTCAGAATGAAGACACTCAATTGTGGCAGAAATCGATTTAAATGACTGGTAGAGTTGAAAACATGCCGATTTAGCCACCATAACAGAACACAGGGGTCTCCTGATTTAGAAAAGCACCATGTGATCTTTCGTGTCCACAGCTTCAGTATCTTTAATATGGACACAAACAAACACGACATAATAGTGACCGAAGCTTTTCATGCTACACTCTCAGGGTAAAAATCACATCAAGTGAAGGAGGATGTGAAGGCGCGTGCTTTATACGCAGGTCTCAATGAGGTAGACACTGATTGGTTCAACCGTAATGACGTCACGGTTAATCCGAACGCCCATGGTCGGTTTCATCATCTTCACCTCGAGCTCCCATTGGCTGGAGCAGAGTTCGTCGATGATTGACATTTGCAACCACATCCTGAGAGAGGGGGGATGGGTTTCCCTCAGGTCCATTCACCATTTGTTACCGTACTTCCCTTGATCGTTCCATGCTGAAAGAGACACAGAGATCGTACAAATTCCTTTTGACGACATAGTATTGGATCGGTGGTAAGGATGAAGGTTGCTTCCAACATACGTAAATGAAACGAGCTCCGACCTCGGCTCAATATCCTGAACATATCTACATTGTACTGGTCTGCACAGATAGGGTTGGCAACCAGGTGCTGTGCAATGGCAGATGAGGCAGGTACAGTGGCGTGGTTACTGGATATTTCTACATGCTCACACTGGTTTTGTTCTAACCCTCACAATCTTTCTTCGAATCGCCAAGGGACGTGTTGTTTGATCCGTTCAGCCAATCTTAGTGTTGTGCGGCCCACGTACCGAGCTTCACATCGGCACTTAAACTCATAAATAACATTGCTGGTTTGTGAGGTGGGTAGCACATCCTTGTTGACTGACGTCAGCAAACGGCGAGAGGTAAAGATTACTCGGGGTTGCCCAGCCAGAAACGTGTTGGACACAATATGTTTGATTTGTACTTCAAACCTTCGTGATGATTGCCCTTTCCAGGGCATCCTGATATTAGACTGGACATTTGTCCGGACCAATCTTCCGATCTTTTGTCGTGTTTAGAAACTTGGATGGTATGTTGGAAGCAACCTTCATCCTTACCCTGATCCAATACTATGTCATCAAAAGGAATTTGTACGATCTCTGTGTCTCTTTCAGTATGGAAAGATCAAGGGAAGTTCGTAACAAATGGTGAATGGACCTTAGGGGAAACCCATCCCCTCTCTCCAGGATGCGGTTGCAAATGTCAATCATCGACGAACTCTGCTCCAGCCAATGGGAGCTCGAGGTGAAGATGATGAGTCGACCAATGGGCATTCGGATTAACCGTGACGTCATTACGTTGAACCAATCAGTGTCTACCTTATTGAGACCTTTAAAGCACACGCCTTCACTTCCTCCTTTACTTGCTGCGATTTTTACCCTGAAGAGTGCAGCATGAAAAGCTTCGGTCACTATTATGTCGTGTTTGTTTGTATCCATATTAAAGTTCTGTAGTACCAAACATCTGTTTAGCATCAGTATCAATGAGAACTAGCTTTGCTTCCCCATTCAAAGATCAACATACACCCCCCCCCACCCCCACAGATGGACCCCACCTCACCACCCACCACTAATCATGATTTGCTGATCTTCCAACATCTATCAATATTGAAGCACATTCAAGCCGATAAGTCCTGTGCAGTCAATGCACTAAAAGAGAGTTGGAACGAGCTTGAGACACCAGTAAAGCATCAATGTTGACTCATACCTGCAACAGATTGACAGTTCATTGCAAGAAAAATTGGGGATTAAATATGTTGCCTCGAGTATATACGTCTATTTTTTTTTTCTGTCGCTACCATGGAAACGAACTACCATGAACTCAACAATCACCATAGAACATCACTGTCACATCCATCACACTTAATTAAGATGTGACTAATACCTGATTCCTCGCTTCACCAGTGCATGAATTCCGTTGAAAAAAAGTTCCTAAAAGTGGGCATTGATTGATTGTTAATTAGAGGTGAGTCACAATGGTGGTTCAAATTTGCTGTCTTTGTATTTGAAAAGGCAGAGTAATCAATGCAGATGATACTTTTTTTTGAGGGGATTTGTCTATGTCGTGATGGCAAACAAAGACACTGAAGCTTTTGTTTTGAGCACATATGGAAATGCAGGCTAAATTGTAACCACCCATGTAAAACTGCCGACACGAGTCAAGGTTAAGCCACAATTAATAGTGTGATTCCCGACACCCACAGGGCCACCGCATAGCCTACAGACGCAGGAGGCACGCATGGCTCGGTGGTCTGCTGTGGCACATGCCGGTGTATGTAGGTCGCAGTCCTGTGTCTGGGTTCTACGTGGATAAGTGTGAGGCTGATAAGGCCAACGATTACCTGCAGTGGCAAGCCGTGAATGAGGTGACCGTGAAAAGCAGGTTCCTCAAGGTAAGGGCTTTTACTCGTATTGAATCTCCAAATTTATTTCAAGTCATGACTTTGTGGAATGTGGTTTATTTACATCGCATCCCTTTTTTTTTTTTCTGATGGTGTAAAGATCTTCAAAATGTTACTGAGAAAATTTGCATCCTCATGGAAAACCACATCAATATTCCCCGCTTGTTTGTACATCCCACAAGTCATAATAAATTTTATTTCTAAAAGTCCATGGTGTAATGCAGTTTATCACACAGGTCACACTGAGCTGTAACACTTGCTGTTGTGCTGTTCTTCATTCCATGCTACTGATGATGCATCGCAGGTAACGGGCCTAGTTGAAGGAAGAAGTTATGTGTTCCGCGTCAGAGCTGAAAACAGGGCTGGCGTTGGGAAAGCCTCTGAGATGACTGATGCCGTCCTTGCGGAGACACGAGCTGGTAATTTGCACAGTGTCTGAACCATTACATGGCTTATTGATGACTTTTGTCCCCGATATCGTAATGGCTCAGGACTCATTGCTGGCCGAGGAAACCATCCAAAAGCTTAGGCCAGACATTTCCATCTGCAAGCTGATACCTTCATTTATTTTGTACACGATCTCAAAATGTCTTGTTTCATGGTTTATGTCCAACTTGCCATCTTTTCTTTTGCCTGATGACTTTTCGATCTGAGATCTGAGGTCTACCAAACTATTTACGGCGTGTTGGTGCTGTGAAAGGAGTTTAATGGCAAGGGTAATGCTGGTAGTTTGCCATTGCCTTCATATCAGTCAGTCAGGGCAGGAACTTGGAATTTGGCCATGGTGCTGGCGATAGCTCGCCTACTGTTTGTGAAGTATGCTGTGGGATCTTTAACATCCACCAACTAGTGTTGGCAGATGGACGCCCAGTTTAACATCTATCCGAGAGGACGGCACATCCAATGATGCCTCGCCCTGTCGGCGAAACACCAGGATGGCAGTTTATACCTGGATCGAGATTGGATGACTTCAAGGTATAAAAATAAATTTCAGCCAAAGAGTCTTTTGCTTTTGAGGAATTACGGTACCATCATTGTTTGCAGTCAGCAGGGAGCATTATAAATGCATAATTAACACAATATGGTACGACATTTTACAGTTGTCATGCAATTTGCCACAGATTATGCATAATATAGGATCACAATTGTATACAGGCTGATTTAGTGTTGTACATTTATTTTTTTTGTTGCAAAACATTTGTAAGCAAGGAGGAAATATACTCTCAGGATATGACGTAACAGAGGCCTGCTCCTCTGTGACAGAGGCCTGAATGTTGTACCTAATTTTCCATACGAGTCTTCATCGGCTTCACTTGGATGTTCACCCAATGCATCATCACACGATGGCCTATTTTAATGTCAGACATGACGGACAAACATACTTTCTTTTCTGGAGAAGGCAAAGGTAATGTTTTGAGTTGGCCACATTCCATCCATCTTTGAATAATGTGAATCCACGTGCAAATAAGCAATTTAGCTTCCTTTCAGGAATGAGAATTCAAGGTAAAGTTGAAAAAAAAAAACACACACAATAGTTGTAAGTTAAGAGATCTAATTACATAATTATTTATTTGTTTGTTTGTTTGACACATTTAGTGCACATTAATTCTCACATATATCAATCTTTTCACAACCCTTTCTTGTTGAAATGAAGGAAAATGGACTCCAGACCTAAATGTATCGTGACATATTTACCAGAGGGAATTTTGGGACACATGAACCAGGGTCAGCTTATTTAAATATGGCGGACATTAGACTTGTTTTAAAGGAGAGGGAAATATAATTACTGCTAGTTTACCACATTCAGTGATTGTGACAACCAGCTAAATCTGCAAAGCTGGGGTCAACAAAAACTACAGAAAAATATGTAGGATTTGGCTGCTTCACTTCCTATAATCTCACAGTTGTTGTCCATCCAAAAGCTTAGGCCAGACATGTTGTTGTTGCTCCTGCTGCTGTTGTTTTTAAACGTAGATTCTGTCAATTTCTAAGTTCTTGGGACAATATTTATATGGTTATCAAATGTTATCAAAGTATAATGACAGCAGGTGACATATGTGTTCATAGGATTAAAAAGTTTAGTGAATATTCGTTGTTGTTTTTTTTTCCAAAAAGTTAAGTGCGTGTTATAGTTTTTAACAATGTAAACCCTGTGAGAGTTACATCATTTAGGGTTATGTCCATTGCGATGGGTTTCAGATAGATCAATTGTGATGGGGGTACATGTAAAGTTTGTGATGAAGGGTCATTGTGATTTACAGTTAGGTCCATTGTGATGAGTATATGTAAACTTGTGATGAGGCACCATTGGTTGGGGTTCATGTAAAATTTCTGTTCATAAAGTTATGGGAACTGCTTGTGTAGATCTAAGGAAGTATGTTAACGTATTTGTTTCTTCGCACATTTTGCTTGCCATTTATTTTTATCCTTGTTTTCATTAACTGCTTTGCTGACTTTATGGTACTAGCTTGTACTTATTGTCAACCTTTACCCACCACCATCCCTTCAACTTAATTTTGCCTCGCCATAAACAAACAGGTACCAAAGAATTAGTGGTGGATGTCGATGAAGATGGACATGATACATGATATTTGAGGGTGACCAGTTACCACCCGATTCAAAATTAATTTGGTCTAAGAACTATGAAGATCCACTGGACCCGTCACGGGTTGATGTTGAAACGAAAGCGAACAAGTAAGTTGAATATGTGGTTTACTTAATTTTGGTGATCACTCTCTAAAATAAACACGATGAAAATCCCATGAGGTTTTCTTCTGAGTTTTTTTTGTATATACCAGTCTTGGGAATATATCACAATGGAATAGAATCCTTAATAAACACATTTCCAGCATGATAGGAGTCAGTCTGTCTCTCTGAAGTCTTACCACACTCTTTGCTAGAAAACATGGTTCTTGTTCAGTTGTTGATAACCTCTTTATATCAGATATAATTTACATTCCTTTTAACTTAATGACCTCAACAGATTGAAGAATATGAACTTTCAATTTATTACCTCCACCACCGAAGTGGGGGTCGGTTGTGTTTTCACTCCAAAATAATCTTATCTTTACCTACAAAAGGCAAAGGTCTATGTCTATATGCTGGTGTTGGCTTAATGGTTAGGGTGATGGACTTGGATTCCTAGTATCCTGAGTTCAAATCCCCCTTGGCTGTTGAATTAATACCAGGTGGGGTTGAGTCTGCTGTCATCCTTCTGAAGTCGGCAAAATGAGTGCCAGCTTGCTGGTATCCTGTGTCGGAGTGGCGACCCGTCAGTATTGTACCCAATAGCCAAGGAGACTGCTCAGGCAGCACCAACGCTCTGCACAGAGTATGGTCCCAATGGATGGACAAAAAAGCAAATACAACAAAACGAAGTGAAATATGGGTGATTTATTAAGGAGATTGCCCACAGTTAACTTTGGAAGACCCAATATGATGGAATGTTGCAAATCTCTAGCACCCAATAACCAATCTTCTTTGAAGATCGATCACCTCTTTACCTAATTGTAATTCGAACACTTATAAAGCACATGCTGCTTATGGGCAAAATGTGCACATGCACAGGATGTGAGTGTTACTTTTCCTGTTTGGGTGATTGATGTCCCAACGCTGCTGTATTGTTTGGAAAGTACAATCACATAATTGTTTGAAACAATTAAACGCCCAGATGGACTTTCCTATAAATGCATGTCCGAGTTATCTGTATTGGCTTAACCTTTCCCTTACAATAATCTTCAGTGCCGCGAGAAGTTAAAGCAGCTATATTTCCAAACATTATGAGTCCAAACATATCAGTTCTACTAATTTTAATGAAATGATGTCATCATTGCATTATTGCTCAGACATAGAGAGATCCAAAATTACGTTTTGCAGGTAACTTATGTCCTATTCTGATATCGTGCTCAAATTCCATCTGCAGTTTGCATAATGCTTTCGTGTAAAATTTCTGGCGATGAAGTAATGGGAACCGCTGATGTATTTCTTTGGAATATCATTATTTGTGTAATGAGGGCACTTATAAAGATAATCTGAGGATTCTTTGCTTTGCTGGTGTTTTCAAGCTATCTAATGAAATTTGCCACATTTGTATCAGATGGACATCGGTTAAGATTCCAAATAGTTTTACAAGTACAAAGTACTCCTCTCATGACTTATCTACCTTCATGTTTTCCAATTGCCAGAACTAAGGTCGTTTTCAAAGACCTGGATGAAAATGACTTGGGAGTATATTCATGCCTTGTTTCAGGCACAGATGGGGTTTCATCAAGCTACAATCTCGATGAGGATGGTAAGCTTGCAATGAGTTGGGCTTACTGTTTGTGTAATGCAACTGTTGTTTGGCATTAATGCTGACTCAGATGTATTTTACAGAACTCAAACGTTTGTTGGAAAAGGTTATGACAAAAGCACCCAGGTAAGTTTGCATATGCTTTATACATTTACAATATATGGAATAGTTGACATGATGTGGATGCAAAAATGGTGGAATTTTTTAGTTCTTCCTCTTACCCCCATGATCTTCTTTGCCTCTTGTTTCTTTTTAATTTCCCATCTCCTCAGTTGCTCTCCTCCATTTTCTCCCATATCTGCCATTCCCTTCCTCCATTTTATTATTTTTCAGAATTCTGAGCTGCTCCCCAATCCACAACATCCAATGATTTTTTTTTTTTTGTGTACAATGTCGAGGTTCAGGAAGGAGCTACAACATCGAATGTATCAGGACGTATCAGAACAAAAGGAACAGTATAAAGAAATGGGGAAATATACTAATAGCAGGGCCGAGGGACAATTGGAGGAGAATTGGAGAAATGAGGGATGTGGGAAGAATGAGGGCTTGGAGAGGACTCAGTGGGGTGGACAAGATGGATACTTTGCATTCTGGACAAATTCCAGGAAGGAAAAACTGAAAATTTGGAAAGAGGTGGGCTGTTAATGGGGATAGAAAAGATCATTCTTTTGGATGGGGGATGATCGGAGATGGTGGCGAAGAGCTGTCTTCAAGGGTAAATGAGATTGAAGAGAATGCACAAGTTGGTTCCATACAGGCCAGAAAAAAGAGGAACGAATGGGAGGAGGTCAGCAGTAATTCTGGATTTTGAGAGTTTCACCATAAAGGAGTTACTGGCAGATTTACGTATGCCTTGCAAAAACCTGGTGGGGGGGAGTTAGGGGTGTAGGGGCATAGCACAGGAAGAGCAGAGGGTGAAAGACAAGAAAGTAGGTGGTAGAAGATTTGTAGATCACTGACTTGTCTGTGATGTGAAAGTGATTGGTCTATTGACTCAACTTCATCATATGAGATTCCAATGATCTTGGAGGCCTTGTTTCCACAGTGTTAAGCTGAGCAAGGTGTGAGACAGGGGTAGCAGCCCAGAGGGGAGAGCAGTACTTCATGAAGCTGCAGGTGAAGCCCTTGAAGGTGGATAAGAGTTTGAACGTGCCAAGGAAGGACTTTGCATTACGGAGGATACCCAGTCGGTGACTGGCTTAGGAGCCAACGCAGAAGTGTGGTTTGCCAAGAATGAGCATAGTGAGGCCAAAAAGTTTGAGTGACTGAACTTCTCAACAGAATTGTTAAGAAAGGAGATGGAGGATTTGCCAGATGGTCCTTTTGGGGAGAGATAGTGAGAAAGTGAGATTTGTCAGGATTGAAAGACCTATTCCAAGTGCTTCACAAGTCGTGATTCTATCAAGGTCTGCATAAAGGGAAGAGGCTGCAGCCTGCCAATCTGAAGGATGAGGTATATTATGGTGGGGAGTGGAGTCATCAGCAAATTGATAAAGGGATTTTCAGAGTCAGAGAGATCATTAAGGAAGATCAGGAAAGGACTGTCCCAGAATGCTAACTTGGGGTACTCCAGCCTTGACAAAGAGAGGAGATAAAAGGATTCCGTTGAGAGTCGCATGTTGGCTACAAGAGTAGAGGAAGTGAGTAAGCCATATGTGCATAGTTGGCCTTAGATGTTATAGGCAAAGAGTTTGGCAAGCAAAGTGGGATGCCAGACTGATTAGATGCTCGAGAATTTATCGTGACGGCTCTAATCTCATGTCTGAGGTTGAGGGCCTCCATCCATTGTTGGGAGAGCAGAAGCAGCAATCCAAAGCAGAGTGACCTGATCTGAATCCACTTTGATGATCTGAGATCAGACCATTGCAGAAAAGGAAGATCTTGATGTCAACTGTGATGATGGATTCCATCGCCTTGCTAATTGGAAGGAAGCTGATAGATTTGTATGAAGAAATCAGTTTTTCTACCTTTGTATGTAAAGCAGTGGTATTGCTGACTTTCATGCAGACAGGAGATGATCTCGGGCAAATGATAGGGCGAACAGATAAGAAGAGGATGAACAAGAGCAGGATTTTAGGACATGTGAGCTGATGCTGTCCGTCTAGTTGCAAAATCTAGCATTGCAGAAACTTTCCCACCTTCTCAGGTGCAAAAGATACAGAGTCCAGGAGCAGTTGGGTGTGACTGGGTAGGGTGGGTACAGAGAGTGAGGGGTTGGGCACACAAGATTTGGAAGCAACGCAGGAATTGAGGCGTTCAGCCTTCTCTATGAACAGAGTTGGCTGTGGTGCCATTTAATTGATGGAAGGTATGGAGGGGAACATACTCCAGAGACAGACTTAACAAGGTGGCACGAGGTTTTTGAGGGGGGACACAAGTTAAAAAGTTCAATATTGAGGTTGGTCAGATGTTGTATTCTGGCTCTCCTGAGAGTAGACACACACACTTGTTGCTGGAATGACCTGAGGTTGACTTCGGCTGGATTTGCCTTCCAGGAAGAGACGGCAAGTTGTTTCAAGGCTACTGCCTCCAACAGGATTCATTGTGCATGGGCAGGAGGAAGACGAGATGGATGGATCTGTGCATAAGAGAGAGCAGGTTTTTGTACAAGAATTCCCAGGCTGAGGTTCATTCATGTGTGGAATTTATATCAGCCTGATAAATAATACCATACCAATATAATGCCTGGGAAATAATACCATATTAATGGTATGATTTTACATGTATTATGAATGTCACAAGTTGTCTTGATAGGATGGTACGAGGTAGGGTACTTACCTTTGAACTGTGTCACTTGTATTCGATTCTAACTTGAGCCTGGGTTTGATTCTCAATCCGACTATAAAAAGCCAGATTTGTGCTTTGCGTACAGGACATTGCATCCCAAAGTGCGCATCCCTCGGATGGCCGTATTCCTCATTTGCCAGCATTTAGTCGATGGATGTTAATGATCCCACAGTGTCTTTCCTGAAGGGTTGGCAAGTTATCAGCACACCATCACAAATGGAATGTTCATGCCAGGTAGGTCAGTTCATGAAGGATTGGCCAATGTCCTTCCTGTGGCCGACTCCGCCAAAAAGATGGAATTTTTCTACAACATTAAGAAGTAGTAACATTGGGAATATTTTATCTTTGCAAATATAACAGCCTTTAAAATCAAAATTTGTCCACCAAGACAATTGTTATTTCCTTTTTTTAGGATTATCATTAGCCTGTTTCCACCATGCACAAGGACAGGGTTTTGCAATTGTTGTGTGTGTTAGTGTGTGTCCAAACCATAATGTTTTTAGCATTTGAGCAGAATATGAAGGGCAACACAATATTAAGTATAAATCGCCCTTTTTAGCCCCGTGAAGTGCATCAAGTGCGAGACGCCCCGTTTTTTATCGCTTCCTTGTTTCTTTATTTTATTTACCACGAGCAATACCACCTGTCGGTTCGCTGAGACAACACCGTCAGACATGTCCGAAATAAACACAGTCTGTAGAAAATACTGCCCGGACAGTTCAAAGACAAACTCCCGTACGGACATAAACACCACCAGGACACGTCCGGAGACAAACTCCTTTTCTGGAATAAACACTGCCCAGACACGTTTGGAGACACACCACCTGGAGTGTCGGAGCCAAGCTGTGCGGAGCCAAACACCGCTCGACACATCCGGATACAAACTCCCGTAAGGGCACGTCGGAGATAAATACATCCCGGACACGTCTGGAGACAACCCTTCCCAGATACGTCGGGAGGAAATACCATCCATTCATCGGGACAATCATCTGTGCAGAGCATGATGCTGCCTTAGCAGTCTCCTTGGCTCTTGGCACAATCTGGACAGGTCGCCCACTCTGACGCAGGATATACCAGCAAGCTGGCACTCATTTTGCCGACCTCGGAAGGATGACAGGCAGAGTTAACCCCACCTGGTATTGATTCAAAGCTGAGCGGGATTTGAACTCAGGACCCTCGGATCCAGCCCACCTCTCTAACCATTAATCCAACACCAGGAGAGGAGGAGGAATTGGGACCATACTCTGTGCAGGAGCGTTGGTGCTGATTAAACCAGTCTCCTTGGCTATTTGGCACAATCCTGGATGGGTCGCCACTCCGACACAGTATACCAGCATGCTGGCACTCATTTGCGACCCTGGGGATGACAGGCCGAGTTAACCCACTGGTATTAATTCAACAACTGAGCAGGATTTGAACTCAGGACCCGAGGATCCCAAGCCACCACCCTAACATTAAGCCAACACCAGGCATAAACAATACCACCCGGACATAACCACCATCCAGACATGTACGGAGATAACCACTGTCCAACATAACCCACAATCCGGATACATATAGAGAAGAGAGAGAGAGAGAGAGAGAGGAGAGAAGAGAGAGAGAGAGAGAGAGAGGGGGATGGTGAGAGGTGTGGGAGGAGGGTGGTGCACTGTATTTGGAGGTGTTAGATCACAGGATGGGACCAAAGAAGGGTGGAGGTAGGGGAGTGAGCAGAGAGAATATGTTATGCTTTATGACAACACACACACACACACACACACAACACACACACATTAGTGCTTGGCAGATATCAGCAATTTTTTGTGTTTTAATTAATCTATCACACAATTTTCATCTCGCACTTCCTTGGAGTTCCCTTAGTATGCGTGAAAGTCTCAGGCTCCTAGGTTTATGCTTTAGAGTTAATGGCAGAGACACTCACACTGACACACACACACACCACATACACACACATACACACACACCACAACACCACATAACACACACATTACCCCTTTTATTAGTATAGATAGATAATTCAGCGTCGGTAGCATTGTTAAGCCACCAGATGAGTTTTTTTTTTGGCTTGAAGACGGGTTCTGGGATGTTGGTTGCTTGGGGGAAAACCAATTAACATGGAGGCCCCCTCCCTGTAAACTGTTTTTTGTGCAGCGGGCAAATTGATCAAAAGTGTTCAGTGCTTTTTCTGCAACTTCTTTTTTGATACTTTGAAGTTGAAGAAGAAAAATTGTTATGAGAACTACATGTGACTGCAATACATTCTTCTCCCATTTCCTCTACCCTCCTCCCTCCAACTCCCCTCCCTTCTACTTCTTTCTTTCCACCACCACTTCTCCCACCCCTCCTCTCTCACTCCCTCATGCCTCTCTCCCCTCCATTCTCACTTTAATGGTTCCTCCACTCTCACTTCACTGGCTTTTCTGCTTCACATCACCAGCCACCAGGCTGCACACAAAATGATGGTTTTGGTTCCTTCACAAGGAATGCAGTCTTGTTGGGTATGTCTGTGTTTTGGAGTGGACGGAACTTTTTGTGACAGTTGACTAGAATTCACAGGGTAACATCGTTTATCCACAGAGTGCGGTTGTTGAGATTGGTCCCCTTCACTCTCCCCTCTCCACTCTCCCTCCCACTCCTCTCTCCCCCTCCTCCCTCCTATAGCCCTTCCTCTCTCCCTCCCACCTCTCTCTCCAATCCTCTCTACCACTTTCCTAGCTCCACTCTCCCCTCCTTCCTCTAATCTCCCCTCCCCTTATCCACTCACTTTTGCACTGTCCATTCACCCCTCCACTCCCACTCACCTCTCCTTCCTCTCTCACCTTCCTTCCCTAAAGAATATAGATGGATCTTTTTGACTCAATCAAATTGAGCTCACCCAATAATGCTTGTTCTTCGGGATTAGGCAACTGATAATGCACAATGCTACATAATGGATTGTGCGGTCAGCAAAACCCCAAATTTTTTTTAATCGCTTCCATGTTTCTTTATTTATTTACCATTTAGCTTCAGGTGTTGTTTGTCCAGGTCATAACTTTTTAAAACAAATGTTTGAAGCTTTTGTATCAAATCTTCACCACACATTGATTTAGAGAATATGGAGAACACAAATAAATTAAATGATAATCTATCTATAATTCAGCCAATCTCTGTGTGTTTTCTGTTCTTGGTTTTTGTTGCGGACCGCCGTTTCTTCGACGAACCGCCGGTCCGATCTGATGTGAAACTTGCCGAGAATACTTGCCGGGGACCCGCAGATGTGCCTTTTCAAGTTTGATATCGATCGGACGAGCGGTTTCCAAGTTACGGACTTTTTATGCTTTTTCAGTGTTGAAAAGGTTGTATATATGGCAGCTGAAGGTGTTCGTTCCCACCTTTCTCACCTTATCATGCCATTTTTCCCAAATATTAATAACCAGACGACCCGCCGCGTCCGATGCGGATTGAAACTGCCAGAGAAATAATTGCCGGGGACCCGCGATGTGCCCTTTCAAGGTTGATATCAAATCTCTTCTTTTGAGTAACTTTAATCGAATAAATAAGTCACTCATGTTCACATTTTGGCAAGATACTGGTCACCCTGAGGGTGACATTGGTTTATTTTTTTTTTAATCGGCACCTCTTCAGAATGAAGACACTCAATTGTGGCAGAAATCGATTTAAATGACTGGTAGAGTTGAAAACATGCCGATTTAGCCACCATAACAGAAACACAGGGGTCTCCTGATTTAGAAAAGCACCATGTGATCTTTCGTGTCCACAGCTTCAGTATCTTTAATATGGACACAAACAAACACGACATAATAGTGACCGAAGCTTTTCATGCTACACTCCTCAGGGTAAAAATCACATCAAGTGAAGGAGGATGTGAAGGCGCGTGCTTTATACGCAGGTCTCAATGAGGTAGACACTGATTGGTTCAACCGTAATGACGTCACGGTTAATCCGAACGCCCATTGGTCGGTTCATCATCTTCACCTCGAGCTCCCATTGGCTGGAGCAGAGTTCGTCGATGATTGACATTTGAACACACCTTGAGAGAGGGGGATGGGTTTCCCCTCAGGTCCATTCACCATTTGTTACCGTACTTCCCTTGATCGTTCCATGCTGAAAGAGACACAGAGATCGTACAAATTCCTTTTGACGACATAGTATTGGATCGTGGTAAGGATGAAGGTTGCTTCCAACATACGTAATGAAACGAGCTCCGACCTCGGCTCAATATCCTGAACATATCTACATTGTACTGTCTTGCACAGATAGGGTTGGCAACCAGGTGCTGTGCAATGGCAGATGAGGCAGGTACAGTGGCCGGTGGTTACTGGATATTTCTACATGCTCACACTGGTTTTGTTCTAACCCTCACAATCTTTCTTCGAATCGCCAAGGGGACGTGTTGTTTGATCCGTTCAGCCAATCTTAGTGTTGTGCGGCCCACGTACCGAGCTTCACATCGGCACTTAAACTCATAAAAAACATTGCTGGTTTGTGAGGTGGGTAGCACATCCTTGTTGACTGACGTCAGCAAACGGCGAGAGGTAAAGATTACTCGGGGTTGCCCAGCCAGAAACGTGTTGGACACAATATGTTTGATTTGTACTTCAAACCTTCGTGATGATTGCCCTTCCAGGGCATCCTGATATAGACTGGACATTTGTCCGGACCAATCTTCCGATCTTTTGTCGTGTTTAGAAACTTGGATGTGTATGTTGGAAGCAACCTTCATCCTTACCACTGATCCAATACTATGTCATCAAAAGGAATTTGTACGATCTCTGTGTCTCTTTCAGTATGGAAAGATCAAGGGAAGTTCGGTAACAAATGGTGAATGGACCTTAGGGGAAACCCATCCCCCCTCTCTTTCATCATCTTCACCTCGAGCTCCCATTGGCTGGAGCAGAGTTCGTCGATGATTGATC
>CM068962.1:84035287-84055879 GCA_035128595.1 Eptatretus atami | reverse complement strand
CAGGCAGAGTTAACCCCACCTGGTATTGATTCAAAAGCTGAGCGGGATTTGAACTCAGGACCCTCGGATCCCAAGCCCACCTCTCTAACCATTAATCCAACACCAGGAGAGGAGGAGGAAATTGGGACCATACTCTGTGCAGAGCGTTGGTGCTGATTAACCAGTCTCCTTGGCTATTTGGCACAATCCTGGATGGGTCGCCACTCCGACACAGTATACCAGCATGCTGGCACTCATTTTGCCGACCCTGGAAGGATGACAGGCCGAGTTAACCCCACCTGGTATTAATTCAACAACTGAGGCAGGATTTGAACTCAGGACCGAGGATCCCAAGCCCACCACCCTAACCATTAAGCCAACACCAGGCATAAAAAAATACCACCCGGACATAACCACCATCCAGACATGTACGGAGATAACCACTGTCCAGACATAACCACCATCCGGATACATATAGAGAGAGAGAGAGAGAGAGAGAGAAGAGGAGAGAGAGAGAGAGAGAGAGAGAGAGGGTGGAGTGAGAGGTGTGGGAGGAGGGTGGTGCACTGTATTTGGAGTGTTAGATCAAGGATGGGACAAAGAAGGGTGGAGGTAGGGGAGTGAACAGAGAGAATATGTTATGCTTTATGAAAACAACACACACACACACACACACACACACACACACACATTAGTGCTTGGCAGATATCAGCAATTTTTTTGTGTTTTAATTAATCTAATCACACAATTTTCACTCTCGCACTTCCTTGGAGTTCCCTTAGTATGCGTGTAAAGTCTCAGGCTCCTAGGTTTTATGCTTTTAGAGTTATGGAGGAGACACTCACACTGACACCACACACACACCACATACACACACATACACACACCACACACCACATACACACACACATTACCTTTTATTAGTATAGATAGATAAGGTTCAGCGCGGTAACATGTTAAGCCCACCAGATGAGTTTTTTTTTTTGGCTTGAAGACGGGTTCTGGGAATGTGGTTGCTTGGGGGAAAACCAATAACATGGAGGCCCCCTCCCTGTAAACTGTTTATTTTTCAGCAGGGCAAATGATCAAAAGTGTTCAGTGCTTTTTCTGCAACTTCTTTTTTTGATAACCTTGAAGTTTGAAGAAGAAAATTGTTATGAGAAACTACATGTGACTGAATACATTCTTCTCCCTTTCCTCTACCCTCCTCCCTCCAACCTCCCCTCCCTCCTTCTACTCTTCTCCACCACCACTCTCCCACCCCCTCCTCTCTCCACTCCCTCATGCTCTCTCCCCTCCATTCTCACTTTAATGGTCCTCCACTCTCACTTCACTGGCTTTCTGCTCTCACATCACAGCCACAGGCTGCACACAAAATGATGGTTTGGTTCCTTCACAAGGAATGGCAGTCTTGTGGGTATGTCTGTGTTTTGGAGTGGACGGAACTTTTTGTGACAGTTGACTAAGATTGCCACAGGGTAACATCAGTTTTATCACAGAGTGCAGTGTGAGATGGTCCCCTTCACTCTCCCCCTCTCCACTCTCCCTCCCCTCCTCTCTCCCCTCCTCCCTCCTATAAGCCCTCTCCTCTCTCCCCTCCCACCTCCTCTCTCCAATCCTCTCTCCACTTTCCCTAGCTCCACTCTCCCCTCCTCCCTCTACTCTCCCCTCCCCCATTCCACTCACCTTTGCACTGTCCATTCACCCCTCCACTCCCACCTCACCTCTCCTCCTCTCTCACCTTCCTTCCCCTAAGAAATATAGATGGATCTTTTTGACTCATATCAAATTGAGCTCACCAATAATGTCTATTTCTTCGGATTAGGCAACTGATAATGACAATGCTACATAATGATTGTGCGTCAAGCACAAGACCCCCAATTTTTTTAATCGCTTCCATGTTTCTTTATTTATTTACCATTTAGCTTCAGGTGTGTTTGTCCAGGTCATAACTTTTTAAAACAAATTGAGCTTTTGTCATCAAATCTTCACCACACATTGATTAAGAGAATATGGAGAACACAAATAAATACAATGTACATCTATCTATAATTCCAGCAATCTCTGTGTGTCTGTCTGTTTGTCTGCGACCGCCGTTTCTCGAACGACCGCCGGTCCGATCTGATTGAAAATTCCAGGAATATTGCCGGGGACCGCGGATGTGCCTTTTAGGTTTGATATCAATCGGATGAGCGTTCCAAGTTACGGCCATGTATATCTGTGAACAATGACAGACACGGTGCTATGATCGTCACTTAATTAATTTTTTTTTTTGAAGGATTGACGTCACAATTCTTCTTCTTCGTTTGGTATGACGTCACTGGGGACCTGGGTATGTGCCTTTTCAAAGTTTGATATCGTTCTTCCTCATCCATTCCAGCTGTTTCCCAAGTGGCTCCCAAGGTTTGAAAGCTGTTCTTTCCCAAGGTTTGAATTAATTAATTAATCCCAAGGTTTGATTATTTAATTATTAATTTATTTAATTATTTACTCCCAAGGTTTGATTATTATTCAAATTATTATTAATCCAAGGTTTGAATTTTCCCGAGGGAAACAGCTGTTTCCCAAGGGTTTGAAAGCTGTTTTTCCCAGGTTGGAATTAATCGTGTGCTTGGTAGACATTTGTGAATACATTTACAGAGAGAGGGGCGAAGAGGAGAAGGAGAGAGGGGGCGAGAGAGAAGGGCGAGAGAGGGGTGAGAGGGGGCAAGAGAAGGAGAGAGGAGGGGGGAGAGAGAAGGGCGAAGAGGGGGGTGAGAGGGGGTTGCAAAAAGTGGAGGGAGAGAGGAGGGGACAGAGGAGGGGGAGAGAGAAGGGCGAGAGAGAGGGGTGAGAGGGGGCAAGAGAAGGGAGAGAGGAGGGAGAGAGAAGGGCGAGAGAGGGGGGCGAGAGAGAAGGGCGAGAGAGGAGGTGAGGGGGGCAAGAGAGGGGAGGGAGAGAGGAGGGGAGAGAGAGGAGGGGGGGAGAGAGGAGGGGTGAGAGGGGGTGAGAGGGGGGGCAAAGAGAGGGAGGGAGAGAGGAGGGGGGGAGAGAGAAGGGCGAGAGAGGGGGGCAAGAGAGGAGGGAGAGAGGAAGGGGGACAGAGGAGGGGGAGAGAGAAGGGCGAGAGAGGGGTGAGAGGGGGGCAAGAGAAGGGAGAGAGGAGGGGAGAGAGAAGGGCGAGAGAGGGGGTGAGAGGGGGCAAGAGAGGGAGGGAGAGAGAGGGGCGTCACAATTCTTCTTCTTCGTTTGATATGACATCACAATTGATGCTGGGGACCTGATAACTGCAGGCACGAAGCTGCACATACTGGCACGCACCTACGGGCACGCCCCTATGGGCCCGCACTAGTATATATAATAATAATATATATATTATATATATATATATACATACATATGCAGTATACGGTATATACATTTTTTTTCTAGCTGTTGTTTTGGTCGTTTAGTTTTAGTACATGTACTGTGCAAATCGGACGCAGATGGGCTTTGGGATGCTTTCGAGTTATTATCGTGTTGGTAATCACTCTTTCAGGTTTTATGAGTGGTATTTCCCATGCACACATTAAAAAAACACTCGCATTTGTGGCCTCCATTTTCTACCAGTTCTCATCTTTCAACAATCCCTGTTCAAACTGCAAATGCAAATGTACTTAATGAAGCCCCTGTCATTAGCTGCTGAAATGACCCTGTGTTGTCAGTTGCATATGCCACTTCAATTAGCAAGAGTTCCTTTTATCAATCCGAATGCTCGGGAATCCATGAAAGAAAAAAGAATGTGAATTACGAGGTTGGAACTCTCTGGATGTCTGTATACCGCTGTAAGATTGGATAAATTTGGTCTATTTGATGGGTGAGGGTCATGGCGGTCTTTTGAGGGCTTCTTATCTGCTACTTAAGTGTCTTCTTTTTTCCTCAACATGTGCTTATGCATGTGCTCTCAGAGTTTCAGCGAAAGAGATGCTGCAATGTCTTTAAAGGAACGTTGAGGATTTAACATAACAGGGTTATCATTCTGTTGTAGCTCCGCTGCCTCATTTTACTGAGCTTTAATACTCTGATTGTACGCCACTTTTCCTCTGCCTTTGAGATTGCAGAATATTTTCAGTTTGTTATGTGGTCCCCCAGTGAGTTTTTTTTTTCAGAGTTTGATCCACTGTTGAATCAGGTTGAATTATAAAACTACTGTGCAGGAAAGATACAGCGTGACATCATTTTAAAATAATGTTGATTGGTTTGTTTCCTCATGGGCTTTGTATGCCTGGTGTTGGCTAAATGGTTAGGGTGGTGGGTTTGTGATCCTAGGATCCTGAGTTCAAACCCCACTTGGCTGTTGATTCAATACCAGGTGGGTTTGACTCTGCCTGTCACCCTTCCGAGGTGGGCAAAATGAGCGCCAGCATGCTGGTGTCTTGTGTTGAAGTGGCGACCCATCCAGGATTGTGGTCAATAGCCAAGGAAACTGCTTAAGCAGCACCAACGCTCTGCACAGAGTACGGTCGGAATGGATGGATGGATGGGCTTTGTGCATACAATCAATGGTGTTTGTTGCAAGGGTCGGCTTGATTATTATCACGACTTTGGCTAAACTTGTATCTTGGAATCTAACTTGTCTGCTTGATTAAAAAATCAGGTTCATTTTCTTTTTTCTGTGAAAACCCCAATTCATGTTCTACTGCTTTCCGGTTTCACTGCAACATGCAAACAAACTTGCCTCGCCAACTCTATCTTCCAGGCATTCTATTCAATATCATCCCAAGTGTATATTTCGTATGCCTCCACAACTTTACCTACCAAAAATTATATTCAATTTCATCTTCAATATATATTTACCTTCACCACCGAGGTTATGTTTTCACCTGTCTGTCTGTGTGTCTGCCTATGAGCAGGATATCTCAAAAAGTTGTACACGGATTCGGACGAAACTTGGTGGACAATTTGGGTCTGTGACAAGGAAGAACTGATTCAATTTTGGTGAAGATCCAGATCCAGAAGTACATCCGAGGATTTTTAAAGTGATTCTTGACCATTGGGTGTTTGGGTCAAAAATGATATATAGCACGATATCTCAAAAAGATATGGATTCAAATGCAACTTGGTGGATGAGTTGGGTAGGTGACAATAACAAGCCAATTAGATTTTTGTTAAGGTCCGGATGCAGATCCAGCGTATCAGTGGGATACAAAACGTAAACTGTTCAACCTGGTGGATGTATGCCCTCTACCAAGTGCTGTTCTAGTTCTCACATATTTTGATATTCATTGAGAGATCCTTTCATTTCGACAATGCCTTATAATCGTTAGTGCACAATCTTCCACCATTTGGAGATCAATTACCTGTACTATTATCAATTATGTCACGTGGCCTGAGACATGTTCTCTCTCTTGTAGATCATGAGATCTGATGGAAATGTGATGAGAATCCAATATTTCATGGGGATTTTTTTGGAAGAAAATTTCCATATGACATAGAATTTCAACATTTATGTTGTTGCTGCTTCTATATCATGAAGAAGTCATCATCATCATCATCATCATCATCATCATCATCATCATCATCATCGTACCATACACTTTGCAGAGTGTCAGTGCTGCAGAAGCAGTTTCCTGGCAAGCGTTATGCTGGGTGGTTTGCCCTTACCTTCCCAGGGACCAGTCATGGTGGGAATTTGCAGTTCACGGTGCAGTTGAATTACTCACCTACTATTCGTGAAAGACACCATGGGATGTTTAACGTCCACCAACTAATGTCAGCAGATGGGATGCCCATTTTAACCTCGATCCGAAGTATGGCATGCACATTGATGAATCGTCCCACTTGCGAAACACCGGGGTGACAGTTTATAGCTGGTTTAAGATTTGAACCCAGTCTAGATGGTCCAAGGGTGAGTGTGCATGCCTCTCAGCTGTTCTAACATAAGTGCTCTTACTGAAATGAAAACTGGGTCACAGAAGAGAAATATTAAAGGGTATAGGATACAAAGGGCTAACAGGATAGCTCAGATGTAGCATGCTCATCTTTGAGCTGTCTATTTTGGATTTTATTCTTGACCCTGAAGTATAAACTGTCACCCCTGGTGCATCAAGGAGTGCATTATACTGAGTGTCCCATTTACTCACATTCACTGGTGGACATTAAAAGAAAATCCCACAGTGCTTTTCTCAAGGGTAGACCACTGTATGCTGAACCCTGGGCAAATTCCTAATTCCTACAATTACCACCACCCGCAAAAGGCAATGGTGCCTTCTTTGCCACAATATCGCTTAGGCAACACCATTTTTCTGTAAAGATCAATGTGGATTAAAGACAGGATACAGCGTGACATCAGGTTCATTTTCTTGTGGATTTTTCTGTAATAACCCCAATTAATATTCTGCTGCTTCCCAGTTTCACTCCAGCATGCAAACAAACATGCCTCTTCAACTCTATCTTCCGAGCTATATATTCAATGTCATCCCAAGTTTATATTTCATGTACCTCCACGACTTCACCTGCCAAAAATTATATTCAATGTCATCTTCAATTTATATTTACTTCCACCCCAGAGAGGTTATGTTTTCATCCATGTCTGTCTGTCTATCTGTCATACTTTTTTCAGTATGTGAAGGGGATTGCCTCAATATTAGCAGCATTGCCTCGGGTAAAGTAAAAACCAAAGAAAAAAACTCTCGTTTACTTCCAAATGCCATGGTATTTTAATCAATTAGCAATCGATTTTGTATCCACCATGATAGATTGAATTATGTGGCAGATTTTGTCACTGTATAAGGTGGCCTGAAAGTCACTTTTCCCCTCTCCACTAAGGCATTCATTCTTCGTGACTCCACAAATGGTACACGATATGTCCTATAAGACTTGGCGACAAATTCACAATAGTGCAAGGAGAATGATTAATGGAGCACATACAGATACAATGACTGATAATTATTGTAAGGACTGCACAATAAAACCTGTATATTTCAGAATTTAGGAACAAAAAAGACCCTCGGCATGAAAAATCTACATATATCGAACAAACAGTTTCGATTGGAGCACCTCGCTACCATTAGAGCATTTAAATTGCATCAGATGTGGCAATAAATGTGAATTGTTGCTCCCAGCTTGCCGGCTCGATGACAGAAGAAGACGCCATTTGCATTTTTTGCTGCTCCATCCCTACCCCGTTTAGAATACCTTGCAGGCACGGGCAACTTGCTTGTATGCTTAATCATGCATCTTGTGAGGCTTAATTTCAGGCCGAGAGCCGATAACCAATGCCTACATTCATTGTCTGGGTAAGGCCAGGTGGAGTTTGACTTTTGCAAGTGACTATGCCTAAGTATTGGCCTTACCAATAGAAAGTATCTTCAAACCTATTCAAATGAAGTCCTAATTAATTCCAAGACAAGTGACATTGATCATATGTTGAGTACAATTTCCTCCGTAGCTTCACTTCAGCACTCACCATTTACCATTTACCATTTAATTTACATATTTCTACATCAAAGAGCTAATCAAAGAGCTTGTACATGTTGAGTGGTTTATTGTGTGGAAGACGAGTACGTTACGAGTTGTGTAAAATGACATTATATCGTAGACAATGGTTAAATCAACACAGTATGTGGGACTAATGGGGAATGTCAAACCGCCCAATGCAGTCTTGTTATTCAAGTTGATTTTCTTAGATTGTATGAAATTTGTTGGCCTTTACGTCGAGCTGTGAAATGTGGTAACATGCTCATTTACCGGCTTTGCTTTTCCCAGTTGTACCACTTTTGACCAAACTACAGTTAGAGGTGCTTGATGAGGGCCAGGTACGTTTTTGGATTCAGGCTGAGAAGCTGAGTCCACAGAGCAAGGGCGGCTTTGTACTCAACGACTCAGAGGTGCACAATGATGATGTGAGTCCACACGATCAGCAGACAAAGCTCGCTTCTCTTAACCCTCTAGAGCCCCAGGGGTTATTTTTTTGTTCACCAAGAACATTTCGTGGGCTCTAGAGGGTTAAGCTTGTTTTACAAGTGGAATAAAATGGATACCAAACAGTCACTGCAGGATCCTAATCTCTCCATGCTTCCTGTTATCTTCCTTCCAATTTCCCAACCTCAAATCTGCATCCACAGAGAATCAAAACAAATTGTGATCCAAAGACTGGAATTGTGGAGATGATTGTCACCGAGTTAAAGCCCGAGGATGAGGGGACATATACAGTGCAGATACAAGATGGCCGTGCCAAGAATGAGGCCAGCCTGGTGCTTATTGAAGATGGTAAGTGGATGGTACAAATTTGATCTGGACTTTTGTTTGTTACGAAGCTTGAATAATTAATCACTTCGACAGGCAAGCATCATCACAGACTGTGCAGGAAATCATCTGTAAATTTCAAAAGGCTCGATGGTTTGTTGACTGACATTTATTTGGACTTTGCAGCAAGCACAATTATTTGCTCTTCCGCACACTGTGATTTCACTTGGCACCATCTTATTTGTCAGCACATGTCGTCTGATTATGGGTATTGGTTCCCAACCTACATACATGACTTCACCTTTTATACACAAAAGTCCAGATTACATTTGATTTGAAAGCTATTAACCCTCCCTGACCCAACCCACTACTTACAGGCCACGATGTTTCCTTCCCTCCTCTCGCTTTCTCCTCTTCTCCTGTCCGTTCATTCCCTTGATTGTTGTGTCCACCTTTGGTCTGACAGCCCGACTGTCAGTCTTTTTACCCTCTGTCACCTCGCTCTTCCATTATCTTCGATTTTATAAACGAAAAAAATAAAATCCGACCGTCATATAATCCATTGCTTAAAATGAGCTTTCCAAGTGCATAGATCGCTGCCACGACAAATTAACTTCTTAGGAAACCTTCAATAGCTCTACTATTCCACTCCACGCCGTCAGCCATTAGACTAAACCTCCTTTAGCCCCATCCTGACGTGGTCTGGAGTGTAGTGATTTACTGTGTCCTTATTTCGATTTCCTAGATTTGTAATTATGCTGCAAATATGCTTCAAATAACTTCAATTTTTACAGATTTCAAGAATCTTTTGAAAGAGTCTGCGTTTCATCGTGCAGAATACCTCAGAAAACAAGGTACACAAAACCAGTAGGGCAATAATGAGTGTTTTCCAGCATTTACAAAACGGTTTTTGTCCTAACCGAAGTTGTTTTCAGGGCCACATTTTGTTGAGTACCTTTCCTGGGAAGTTACGAGCGACTGCAATGTCATTCTCAAAAGTAAGGTAAAGTAAATCTTTTACTTACCAACTACAAGTGTGGTAAAATATTTGTCAGAAACACGACTTGTCTCGAGAAACACGTCGACAACATTTTTCTTGTTGTTGTCGTAACCTCAGGTGGCGAACACCAAAAAAGACACCATCATTGTCTGGTACAAGGATGAGCGTGAGGTCCAAGGTGACATTCAACATGATGAACAGAGCGGTGTTTGCACGTTCCATGTTCCCCAGGTAATGCCAGTCGCTGTGCCGAAGCACTATCTGTTTGACAGAATTTATTTTCAGGGTATCATAAGTACTTGTGTACGTGTTTTATTTTTCTTTAGCTGGCAAAGAAAGATGCAGGATTGTACAGAATGTCTCTATGGGACAATAGGGGTAAAGATTCTTCCACGCTTGAAGTCACAGATGAAGGTGAGTAATTCAAACCATTTGCTTATGTTTCTTAACCCCAACCCAACCCTACCCCCCTCTCTCCATCATGATGAAATGTCTGTCCATTAAAGGAACTTTCTCAAATTGGTAAATTGTTTATTTATTTTTATTGCCTCAACTGACTGTTGATATAAACTCTCCTTTTGTGGTACTTATTAGCAATCTGTTACTGATAGGTGTTTCCAAATCTTCTTCTCGGTGCAAACATCTTGTATTACTTTGCAAAGTGAGACTTTTTAACGATGTGCCAGTGGAAGTGAAATGTTGTTAATGCCTTTGCAGCGTTCGATGCGATGATAAAAGAAATCTGCAGGATAAGCGGTCAGTGGAACCAGGCGACAGAAAACTATTTATCTCTTTATTATGGTAATTATTGCACAAATACTATTAATATTGAACTTTATTCTTCTTCAGCAATGTCAGCGACACCCCTGAAATTGCAAAGCACTGAAGAAGGCATCAAACTATACTCGTTTGTCACTTATTATCCAGAGGAGCTTAAGGTTTCATGGACTTTCAGGTGAGAAAAAAAAAACATGGCTCCCTTTGCTGTTTCACCAGCTAGAGCTCCGAGAGAATGAAAGATCGCTATGGAATCTCTACCCACCACCTCCCCGTTTTGTAGTTGTTGCTTATACCTAAATGCCTCCCAATTTCGTAGAAATGCCAAACTGGCATCGAAGGACAAGGTCCGGAGTGGAATTATGAGCAACCAACTGTGGCTACAGATCAATGATCCCACTGAGAAGGATAAGGGGAAATATGCCCTAGAGCTCTTCGACGGCAAGGAGATGCACATGAGGGAACTGGATCTCACAGGAGATGGTAGGACACTAGCACGCTATACCTGTTTTCTTGTCGTTTCTTCATTAGTGACAGTGCCAACTATCTCATCGTCAAATCGATACAGACCATTTAACACAAGTGTTCTCTGCACGCAGTGTTTCAGGAAGCATACGAAGAATTCCAGAGGCTCAAGTGAGTATGCTACCTCATTGTGCCAGTTTCATAGCAAATTGGATTACTTCTCAGTAAACATTCGGGGCAATTATCTCCTCCTCTGGGCTTTACAAGAACCGCAATTATTTCAAACATGAACATATCTGTTATCTTACTCTTTTGTTCCATTTGCAGGCAAGCGGCAATCGCTGAAAGAAGTAAGTTTCTTGGAAAGCATAACACAGCATGCACCTGCAACGCAGCAAAAACGAAAATCGTTTTAATCCCCCACGAGTGGATCCTACCTTCTGGGGAGAGAGAGAGAGGAATAGTACTGGGGGTTATAATGGCTTCTGAATGATGTGAAGTTGTTACAAATCTAACCTCTTGTTATTGTGATCAAAAACTTTAATCATTGACTAGCCTGATCTGGATTCAGCCATTTTGTGGCAATTATAGTATCTTGTGTCCTGGTTAAATGTAAAAATCTGGAGTCTTGTACAGAACAAAGCAGTGTTGTAAATTTTAATGGTCTTTCTTTGCCTCTGCCTCTCTCTGCCTTTTTCTTCCCTCTCACTCTCTCCACCCCACCACACTCCATTTCCTTCCCCACCCCCTCTATCTCTCTCTATCCTCCAACACCTCCACTGTCTACACCCACCCCAACACTCTCCCACCTCGCCTCCTTTCTCCCTCCATCACTCTCTCTCCCTCTCCCCCCTCTATAATATCTGCCCTTCCCCTCCTCGCCTCTCTCACTCTTCTCCCTCACTCGCATCTCCCCTTCCCTCCCTGCAATAGATCGTGCCAGGGTGACTGGTGGCTTACCAGATGTAGTCACAATTCAAAAGGGAAAGGTATGAATGTGCATCCCATTTATGTATGAGAATATCCAAAACCTGTTATTCTTTGTCTTTGTGGTAATATTACTTCCTTAACATCTGCCAAAATAATTATTTTATCATTACTTTACAAATTGGGTAGACTGACCTGAGAATGTTTAAGGAAGAGATTTTGATATTGAAAGCAGCACTTTAATGACCTTTAGAATAGCATTGAGCACATTTTGCCAAAGTTTGTATTTCAAGCAGAATTTGTTGCGTTTTGGAGTGTATTTGATAATTCTGCGAATGTAGAATATTACAGGCAGAGCATTTGATATTGTAGGAATTTTACAAATTGTTGAATATTTTAAGCAGGTTTTAGATGATATTCTAAGCAGGCTCGAAGATATTCCTGGGAAAATTTGCGATATTCCAGGCAAGGTTTAAGATATTCCATACTACTACTCCTGCTACTCCTACTACTTGTTTAACAACCATATTCCCATATTAGGGGGTTGGTCAGCTGATGGCCCCTCTCCACTTAGTCTTGTCAAAAGCATCCTCCTCTATTAAACCCCAACAACTGCAAGTCTCTACTGATCACATCCATTCAGGTCTTTTTCGGTCTGCCTCTTGGTCTTTTCCCTTCAACAACTAAATTGATGACTTTCTTGCCAGACTCTTCTCCAGCTCCTCCTCACCACATGCCCAAACTATCTTAGCCTTCTCTTTCTTAACTCTTCCATGCAGGACTTATTATACACCAGGCGTGGTTTATAATATCTCAGGCAAGTTTCATAATAATGCACAGAATTTCGTCTTGGGTCACATGAAAAAGAATGTTTTGACATTTTACACAAAGTTTTTAATTTTTGAATGAGATTTTATATTTCTAGCAAAAGTTTATTACATGTTATGTTGTTTCCAGTATTGTTGTTATTTTTATTCTCATAATTTTCCTTCACAGACATTGAACCTGAGATGCAATATCTGGGGTGATCCGGTGCCCGAAGTGGCATGGCTCCGGAATGAGCGAGAAATCTCTTCCGACAATCACGTGGTATTGAGTTACGACAAGGGCAAGCATGCCACCTTTGTCATCAACAAAATCGAAACAGAAGACTCCGGCAAATATAGCATTTTGGTGAAGAACAAATATGGCTCAGAGACCGGAGACTTTACAGTCAGCGTGTACATCCCACTCGAGGAGGAGCAAGGGCAGGAGGATGAGGGTTAAGTGGTACAGGGTTTGGTAATTAGGCCACCAAAGCTAGTTTTTTTGCCCATGTAAATGTTAGACAGCTTTGGCTTGTATGTGTTGATTGCCATGACTCCATACAAATTTCCGTTTTGCTTTCCTCCTGTTTCTCCTTGGCACAACCATAGGCTTTCTCTCTCTGAAAGCCAATCAGCAATATATAGTGCGGTCGGTCGACCAATTTGATGGATATATGGACGTGGTCGATTGTGGGTCAGGGAATGAATAGAAATGGAAAGTGTTACAGACATAGAACTATGCAAAATTACTGGGAGTGAATAAGAATATTAAATTGAAAAGTACTTAGTTTGAAAGCCAACATTTAATTGTAGTCTGATTTTCTGAATCATGTTATTGATTTGGCCAAACAGGCAGAAAGGAGACTGATTAGTCAGGACTCTTCTGAAATGTCCCACTCCCTTTCACCAGAATGAACTATAAATGCACCCGTTTTCACATGAGGGTTCCAACAGGGTCCACCATATATTAAAATAGCTATTGAAGCAAAGGAAAAGGTTTGCTGTGATTTGAGTGGTGTCCAATCGATGGTTTGTTTCAGAAGTTGTGATGCCATTGAGAGTGTAATAAATGACATCCAAAGAGTGTTCATGCAGTTCTGACCTTCCATATCACCTTACAAGGGACCCTAGATTTATTATATACTCTAAGATAGCAGAGTTTTTGACTATACATGCCCCTTCCCTTCCTTCCTTTTACTCATACCTCCTGCCAGAGCTTTCTCCCTTCTCTCCACAGTACTCATACACTCTCCCACCCTTCTAATTTGTCAATTTGTGCACGTAAGTAATAAACTTGGTGGCTCGACACCACGCAAGGTGTGCTTTGTGCATCTGCCATAAGATGGCGACAACCCTCCACCAAACAACGGCTGAGAGCTTGCATGCCTAAAGATACACTGAGAAGGTGAGGTGGTGGGGGGGGGGGAGTCTGGATATTAGATGTTCGTGATTACGTGCATCATCATTCTGTTCATTGAAGGTCTTGAGATGGCTTATTAGTGAAGGCAAGACTTGTTGAAAGGCACTTCTCACCAAATAACAATTAGTATGCGGCAAAGATACGCTTGACGTTTCGACAGACAGGACAATCTAGATCAGAGAGATTTTCAACGGCTTAGGAACGATGCTGAGTCAATCATTGTATACACTCCCAGCCATTTGCATGTGTTTTCTCTTATTGCTCTGCCTAACTGGCCTTTATTGGTTTTTGTTCTTCTCCCACCCCCCCCCCCCCCCCATCCCCATGCTTCAAACTTACAACATCATTGAGAGCTTTACTCTATCAATTGGGCTTGGACAAGCACTTTGAAAATTGAAAATATTTCCATGAAGACATAACTATCTTTTCATACTCAATTATTGTCCATTTTTGGGTTGTTCTGTGATGGGAAGTTTTTCTGGTGTGCACAATTAGCTCCGTAATACTATTGTAACATAAACTCTGATTGACGTCAGAAGCAAGATGAACACCAGAACCCTATAAATTGACCTGAAACTCCCACCATGAAAGCTCTCTTTTTGGAAGGCATTGTTATTCCAGTCTCAGCATTCTGTTTAAAACAAGATGGCTGATATTGGAATTTCATGTCCAATAGGTTATCTGTCCTGCTTCCTCATGAGCATTTAAAGGCCTGATGAGTCTCTTATATAGCAGCTTCACTCCACACAAAGTATTTCCATTAAAGCCCCAGCGGTAATTCCCTTCACAACATTGAGTGACTGTGAGGAGTTCAGGGGGCAGATGATAATGAGGGAGATGGGAAGAGAAATAAAATACTGTACTTATTACAACAACGCCACAGAGAAGGATGTGGACCATGGGAGTCCGTCACTTTATTTTGTGAGAAAAATGTACTAGGCACAAATTTTCCATTACAGCCAAGCACTGTAGGCCTTTTCCCGAAGACTTGGATCTGGTCCGCAAGCCGTTTAACGGCACGCTCAACGACAGCGAGGAATTGCGGGCACATTTGGGCAATTTCTTCCCGTGCCGCTCTTTCATCCGCTCTCAGGTCACGTGATTCTCCTAGTATATACGTTGGTTAATTACTTAACACCTTGTATCCACAGGAAAAAGGCACTATATAAATACAATTATTATTATTATTGTAACTCATAACTCTGATGCCTACTCATGGGGAATGCAGGCAGCACACCGAGGTGACATTGTGTTCACTGAAGGACCTGTCTACGACTTTAATTAAATTGTTTTGTGTGCACATATATCTTCACAATTGAATTCTAGCTTAGGTTTCCCCCAAAAAGTCATGTACTCATTTAAATTTATGACAAATACAATCCTTGGAGTTTTGGCTGCATAGATACATCCATGTACACATTCGTACATACTTACATACACACATATGCCATAGCTCCATGATAGTATGATGATTGATATCTGTGCTGTCTTACCTGGGTTTGATTCTCTGAGGATGAAATGCAACTATAAATGTCGACCGCGGGACGCGCAGTCTGCTTTTCGCATTGCAGAGCATGGCTTTTGGCTGGAATGCTGTATGGTAGCCGATTAATCTGCAATTATGTTCATGGTTGATATCCCACCATACGGAAGCAGAAATGTGTTGGCAAAATGGTGGCATTTTAACCCCATTCCCACCCTCTTTGCAAAAACGTTGTAGTTGGGAAGATCAGTGTTAAAAACAATGAAGCCAGCACCAACTTGCATAGCTGCCCAGGAGGCAGAGATGAGGCCTCGCATTTCAACCACTGAGTAGTCTTCTTCCGACTTTGTGTAAGCATCATGTGCCTGGTGTTATTCTCGGGAATTGTTATCCATGGGAAGAAATTGCCCACATGTTATCATCATGTGTTTGCATTAAGCAGACTTTTTCCCACACACTCTCTCTCTCTTTCTCTCTTCTCATAGATTTATTTATTTATTTATTTCAGCACCCCACTCATGCAGACTCCTCCAGGACCATCTGTCATGGTGTATGGAAGTACTCCATATGTTGTGGGAAAGGCTCGGGGGAAAAAAATGGCCGCCCATTCAAATGTGTACAAAATTATATGCTTAAAAACGACTCCAGACTGAAGTCAAAAGCATTTAAAAGGCATTCCTTTTATTCTCGAACGTTTTCACAACTAAAAAGAATGATAAATACGCCAGAATACAATGCAAGGACCACAGCGAGTGATCGCAAAATCGCCGATTTGTTCATCCTCAAAAATGTTGATAAATGTCACCGTGCCGAGCACAATTATGGCTAAAGCAATTACAATAATTCCAACTGAAGGAGGCACCATTCTCTCTTGGGTATTGAACCCGTACCATTCTAAAAATATTTTTAAATCGGATTTAAAAATTAATACACCACAAAATGCACCAATGTGATGATGTCACATTAGCATGGCAACGCGCGGCCTGGTTTTACGCTCGTGTAGAATATCGTGGGGGACGGGAGGGATATTTTTCTTAACTGGGGAGAGGGGGGGCAGGTTGGGAGACACATTCGATTGTATCACCTCCGCCACTTTTTTTTCGAATATAACATAAAAGTGTTGGTCTGTACTGTACAATCACACAGACCCGGATGAAGGAGTTCCCCAAATGCATCATCGAATTAATATATATAATCAATACTGTATTAACTTTCCCAAATAAGTTATCTCTTCAATCAATACTGCCCTGGTGGCATTGGTGGGCAAGGGCACTGATTCTATACTACTTGGAAAGGAGGGGAAGCTCGTTTTTTGAAGCCATTCGTCTCCCATGTTTGCTCTCCAAAACGAATGAATGGGACTGTTAGTAACTCGGGTGAATGCCACTTACCAATGAAACGTGATTCCTCTTTTCCTTTCATCACGACCATCGTGGTTTATATATATATATATATATATATATATATATATATATATATATATATAAAAACCGTAAGCATATGGGCGTCGAGTGGTGGGGACGGGGGGGGGGGGACATGTCCCCACCATTTTTATCAAGGGGGGGGGACAACATATCGATTGCCCCCCCCCCCACTTTTTTCTTGAACGTAAGTTACGTAACACAAAAGAGCTGCTCTAGTACAACCAGGCCGAGATGCTCCTCAAATACAATAATAAATTTTTTAATCTCTATTAAAGTTTTATTGGTCTATTAAGTTCTATTAAAGATGATAGGTTAACAATTCAACATTGAGAATCCGTGCTTCCCAAGCCATGGTCTCCCACCGGCCAAGCGTCATAGCGACGTGCTTTTTGATCCTTCGATGTCGGCTCTTCCTATCATTGCGAAGCAGAATTCGCCAAGCGTTGGATTGTTCACCCACTAACAGGGAACGTGACCTGGACATTTTGAGGTATGTTGGGCTTTTCGGACTTTGTATCGTCATTTTATGAGTTTTAAAAAATCGGGCTTCATGGCCCGGAGCGCCAGCCTCGGATAGTGTTAGCGCGCAACGCTGGGGCCCTTTAGCGACTAAAATAGTTTATTTCACCTTTCTAATTATATCGCCGGATGCCTGATATTATACCTGCACGATGATTGTGGTGTTTAATTTTTGTGACTTTGCACCGTCGGTTATAAGAATATTTCGCGGCCTGGTATGCTGATTGAGATGAGCTTGTGCAGGATGACGCGGTTTCACTCTACGCTCGCACGAACGAACGGAAAGATATTTTGTAATTCTGTTTTCATATTTCGCAGTCGATAACAGTGGCCTAAATCCCAACGTTGAAACGGGTGAAAATCGAAGGAAAGTGGGTTTGGCGACTAAATTAGCTTTGAATACTTGGGAAACATAAAATAAAATGCGCTGATTCACTCGCTTTTGCGGCGTTTAATGTAAATAATTTTTTCATCGGTACTTGGACTTAGGGAGGATAGACCTACAAAACGAGAGGTATCATTCGGTCGTCGGACTTATGAGGATTAATTATAGATTTTAAAATGTAGCTGTTGAAAAATATGCAAATTCACCTAAGCGGTTCGGAAAACGAACGGAAAATTATTTTTGAATTCTGTTCTCGGATTATACAGTATCTATGGGTAGTAATGAGATTACCTCGAAAATCCGTTTTAAAAGGCTTAGGCTTAGTAGCTTCGCCGCGGTTGCAATTTTTACTGCGAAAAATAACGTTCCGGAAGGAATTTCTCTTCGCATCATCCGAATAATTTTCCGTTTTCACGAGGACAAAGACGAAGGATAGACCGACAGATAAGATGTCTCATTAAACTTGTGTGATTTAGAATGATTAAATTAGGATTTTAAATGCAGCGTTGAAAATAAAATAAAGAGGATTGTCAGCTTCTTCTTCACCATGTCGACCCCGCATCGGTTCTGGCCCCTTTAGCGACCAAAATGGTTTATTTCATCTTCTAACTTATATCGCACTATACTTAAACAAAACGTACGGGCACGCACTATACTTAAACAAACATACGGGCACGCACTATACTTAAACAAAACGTACGGCATGCACTATACTTAGCAAAACGTACGGGCACGCACTATACTTAAACAAAACGTACGGGCACCACTATAACTTAAACAAACGTGCGGGCACGCACTATACTTAAACAAACGTACGGCACGCACTATACTTAAACAAAACGTACGGGCATCACTATACTTAAACAAACATCGGCACTGCACTATACTTAACAAAACGTACGGGCACGCACTATACTTAAACAAAACGTACGGGCACGCACTATACTTAAACAAACGTACGGGCACGCACTATACTTAAACAAAACGTACGGGCACGCACTATACTTAAACAAAACGTCGGCACGCACTATATTAAAACAAAACTACGGGCACGCACTATACTTAAACAACGTACGGCACGCACAATACTTAAACAAAACGTACGGGCAGCACTATACTTAAACAAAACGTACGGGCACGCACAATACTTAAACAAAACGTGGGACAGCACTATACTTAAACAAAAGGTACGGGCACGCACTTACTTAACAAAACGTACGGGCACGCACTGTACTTAAACAAAACGTCGGGCACGCACTATACTTAACAAAACGTCGGGCACGCACTATACTTAAACAAAACGTACGGGCACGCACTTACTTAAACAAACGTACGGGCACGCACTTACTTAAACAAAAGTACGGGCACGCACTATACTTAAACAAAAGTACGGGCCGCACTATACTTAAACAAGTAACGGGCAACAACTATACTGAACAAAACGTACGGGCACGCACTATACTTAAACAAAACGTACGGGCACGCACTATACTTAAACAAAACGTACGGGCACGCACTATACTTAAACAAAACGCGGCATGCACTATACTAAACAAGCCGCGGTTTCAAAGTTGTGTTATTTTTTTGTTTTTTTTTTGCACGTACGGGCACGCATCGTGAAATGATGAACGTATTTACAAATCACACACATATGTACAAAATTGGAAAGAAGAGAGTGCACGTCCGGACGGCAACAGATCTTAATCCTTGTCTCCTGGTCTCGTGTTTTGAGAGGTAAGAATTACATAAATGTTCACATTACACCTGATTTAGCTCATTCCTTTGGTGAACCTTTTGATGCATGCAAATCAAGAACACAATCTTTAACGACGACGCTAACTATGAACCAATAATATCATAATCATTCACTCAACTTTAGCTCATTGGTTAATTAAATGCAGATTAAATAAATGATGATATATTATAATCCCAGTAATAAATACCAGGGTATCTGACCCTAACCAAAAGTATAGCGCGTAGCCGGGAACAAAGCGAGTAATGGAATGCTAAATCGGAGCTCAGATGCTAAATTAAGAACTGAACTCTTATCGGCGTCTTTTAGTAATACATGTGCTACGCAAACTTATCACATGTCAACATTGTGCCTGGAGTATAGTGACCTAGCCAAAAGTATTGTTACGAATTCTGGCCCGCCTGGCGTGGAGCGATTGCGTAACTCCAATCGCAACCACGTCGCCCACCGAGACGGACAATTCAGTCGTGACCTCCTGGAACTCCACCAGAGCCAGTCACTGGGTGGGGGTTTAACCTCACCACGATCGTGCCAATTGCCCACGTGCAGGATAGGGTTGCTCGCCAAATTCGACCTACCTAAGTACCTGCGCGAGTAGTCGACCGGCGATCGTACCGCGCTGCAGGTCGGCCTAGGACATGAAACCGCTTAAGCGGTCCGTTCCGTGCTACAGTGATAACCGAGCGTGTTATCGCCGACCTCACAGATCAGTGATTCTTCTTTACTCGGAGTTGTCAAAACCACTTCATTCCACGATGCAAGATGGTACTTTCAATGTGGTGAAAGGACGCGACGAAGGGAAACATTGCACACAAGGACATTTATTATAAACAACACGTATTAAGAAGCAACGCAGTCATGCAATGTACAAAAACAATAGAAAACTTACCACCGAATACGAGCAATGTACAGTCACTTACACAGGTCTACTTATAGGGACACGGCGCCACAGCAGTCATACAAAAGCAAAGAAAAACCCTCCCATAGGCAGGGAGGTAGACGGGGTTCGTAAACCTTTATGGCACGGAACCTGGAGACGAAACAGGTCCGTGAGACCGGAGGGTTTACCGCGCCCTCGTGGCGCAATGGTGGGCAGGTCGCGAGCTCCTCCCCACGCCTTGCGTAGCCGCGCCTGACCTCGGCCCCTGCGTGGTCAGTGAGCTCTCTCCGGCGTTGCTGCTGGTGCTTTCACGACCCACGACCAAACAAGGAAAGACTGAAGGGCAGAGGGGCTTCAGGACCAGAGAGAGAACGGCGTCGACGACCCAGACAGAGAGCTCATGACCAGAAGAGAGAGAGTGAGCGAGCTCGACCCTGGCCACCAAGAGAGAGAGAGCAAGCTCGACCCTGCCCACCAAGAGAGAGAGAAGCACTCGACCCCGACAGAGAGAGTGAGAGCAAGCTCGACCCTGGCCACCAAGAGAGAGGAGCACTCGACCCCGACAGAGA
>CM068962.1:84017917-84035212 GCA_035128595.1 Eptatretus atami | reverse complement strand
GAGCACTCGACCCCGACAGAGAGAGTGAGAGCGAGCTCGACCCTGGCCACCAAGAGAGAGGAGCACTTGACCCCGACAGAGAGAGTGAGCCCCGTGCGCGGTCTGCCTTGTATAGCGCGGGGCTCCGCCCTTCGCTCCTCCCCTTTTCGCTCTCCACCTCCCTTCGAGAAGGTTCCCGAAAAGGGGCGTTCCCTCACCCCGACTGCCTCACGCTGTTCATCCACCAATCGGCGGCGCTGCCCTCCCCTTTCCTTCACACCAAGCGCAGGGAAAAATAGGCGGGAAAAATCCGCGCGCCCATCGGAACTCTTTTGGTTCCCTTTTTCGTTCGACGGTTTTCAACGCGGCTTGTGCTTGCGTGGAAGTTTGTTCAAAATAACGATAGAAAGAAAAAACGGCTACCTCAAAGAGTCGCAGCCGGTGAATCACACGAATTCCTTTAAACAACGGTGGGGGACTATCTGCACATAAACTTAGCGTCATAACTGATCTAAGGACCTTTATGGTGTATGCGAATTTCCACAGCCGTAACAGTATGTTGACCTTAAAATGCCCTGTTACGCAAAAAATACCCTTATAATTCACATGTCAAAATTTATTCAACTGAAATGTAATTCCCTTCTCGTTTCATAGAGGATATGGATATCAGAAAGTTTTTCGCGACAGCATCAAGAAGCACATCCCGACCACTCTCCTGGAGCAATCAAGTTCCCAGAAAGAGGTGGACGATTCAAAGGAGAAAATAGCAGAAAAGGGTGCATGTGCGAGTACTCGGCCTAATTTCCCAGATCAGCCTTTTCAACCTCATGATGTCAGTTGTATCCCAGTCCAATACTGCCAAACGAAAGTTGAAGTTTCAACAACAGTGGTTCAAAGATTTTCCATGGCTTCATTTTGATCAGAGCATCGGCGTGTACTCTGTCACACCTGTACGGACGCTTTTCGTGAAAAACTTACCGAACTTGCCCGCTCTGCAGAAGATGCATTTGTCTCAAAGGGCTTTCGGAACTGGAAATAGGCTACAGAAAAATTCAGACAACACGAACGATCAAACACACATAGGCTTGCCTCTGAAAATCTGAAATGTCGCAGAAGTCAACCTGGTGTCCATGTGCAGCTGAGCAGCAAACTGCTAGAAGAGCAAAGATCTGCATGGTCAGCACTTCTGAAGATTATCACCTCACTGCAATATTTAGCCCAACAAGTTTGCAATTCGTGGGAAGGATGCCTCTGAAGGGAAATTCAAAATGCTCTTACAGTTGCGGGCCGAGGATGATGTAAACCTCAAGCGTGGCTGTCAAGGAAGACGACATTCACAAGTGGAGAATTCAGAACGAAATTCTACAGTTGATGAGTCATGCCATCCTCAGAAATATCTGCAGTAACGTGAATGAAATGTCACTCAGTTCGGACTCATAACTGAGGAACGCAAGATATTCAGGGTAATGAGCAGGAGTCTGTGTGTGGCGCTATGTGACGGATTCCTTTGATGTTCAAGAAGATCTCATCGGCCTCTACCAAGTATCGTCACAACAGGAGTATCACTTTGTAAGATGCTTCAGGATGTCCTAATTCGGTGTCAACTCCCTATTGAACACCTTAGAGCGCAGACTTACGATGGGCAAGGAACATGTCCGGAAATACAAGGGCTGTCAAGCACAGCTAAAAAAACTCCAACCGCTGGCCAATTATGTTCACTGTGGAGCTCATGTCACCCAACTCATTACATCCAAAGCCCTACAAACTGCACCGTTCATAAGAGACGCCCTTGATTATGGCCAGGTACTCAGCAACATCTACAACAACTCTGGAAAATTCAAGCATCTGTACTTGAATATCCACGCTGACGATGCTGACACTCCTTGCCCTACACGCCTGAGGCCAATTTGCCCGACGCGTTGGTTAACTCGTTCTCCTGCTGTGAAATCGATATTGGATAACTATGAAGCGGTACTGGATGCCCTTCAACAAGCAAGTGATGACTTTTGTATGAACACGGCATCGCGAGCCAACGGTATTCGAAGCTGTCTTTCATCAGAAAGTGTGTTCTCAGTCAGTTTGCATCATTGCCCGTTCTCCAATCCTTGAATACCTCAATAAGGCACTTCAGGGTTCACAAGTTACCGTCTCTGGTATGCTTACTGCTGCAAAGGTAACTGCACAGAATCTCCATCTCTCCGTACCGACCAGACGTTTAAGGAGGTTTTCGAAGCAGCACAACAGAAGCTCCACAGTGCCAACTAGATCCAGTGACCCTCCCTCGAAGCGCAAGCTTCCGAAGAGACTTGATGGAGGCACGCAGGAATACACTGCCAATTCTGCAGAGGAGGTATACAGAGTTGAATTTTTCAAAGTCATCGACAGCGCATCCGAGAACTTGAACGAGTACTTCACATCAACCGACCTCATGGGTATAGGGACTTGGGTGAAATGCTCCTGTCTGGGTCATTCAAACCACAAATAGTCCGCAAATATCCCGAACTGTCGGATTCCCTAGAGCAAGAACTTGGCTTCTTTCGTAACCAGTTCAGTGGTTCATCTGTTGAGGATTACCGTAAGATATTTGTAGACATGGTGCCGGAAGTCCGTCGAATGTTCCCACAGGTAGAACGTTTGCTTAGGCTTCTATTGGTTTCCCCAGCAAGTTCATGCAAAGCTGAACGGTCATTCAGCGCACTCAGAAGTATGAAGACTTGGTTACGTTCCACAATGACCCAACAACGCCTCAACCATCTCATGATCTGTCATGTTCACCGAGATCGTCTGACTGCACTTGACCCCCAAGACGTTGCTACAAAGTTTTTAACTGGATCGGCAGACAAGAGGGTCATATTTTTGGCAAGTTTTAAGGTAAGTTGACTGTACTCGTGTAATATCAATTTGTATGTCAGTCTAGTTTTCAGTTTATGTTTAGTGAATCAGTTCAAGGGTCGTGAGAAGGAGGCTTGATAAACAATTCTTTATATATATATATATATATATATAATATATATATATTATATATATATATGTATTTCTTTGATGACACTTGAAAATTTGAAAGTGTATGATTAATGTTAATTAATTCGCTCCGTCTGCTTACATTTGATAAAAAAGATGGTCGATAGATGGTCAGATTAATTTAAGGGATTTGTGTGATCAGAAGGCAGCATGTCAGAGCGTATAAAATCAAGAATTTGCAAAAGGTAGACTTGCTGTGTCCACGCCGGCACGAAGTGGGCTTCGTGGTCTGGACATGCAATGTCCCCCCCACTTTTCAAAAGCAATCGACGCCCATGCGTAAGCAGGACACGATGGCATTTCATAAATGCTATAACAATGTTTTTTTCAACCCGGGAATGAGCTATAATCGAGTCCGAGTGGAATAAAATCAAATGGGTGAGTAGAATTTTCAGAGGAATTATGCACCTTGAAGTAAGTGTTTGTATTGACACAAACAGGATTTTATGTGTTGTGGGAGAAGGAATCTGGCGGATGGAGTGCTTCCGGTGTCTTCAGCACCACCTGACCAATTAATGTTCAGCACCCTATCCAGTTAGTATAGAGATCAGTGGCTAAGTGTCTTCAAAAGGCGGACCGCAGTCCACGTCTGGACCGCAGGCATCATCAGTCTGGTCTGCGAGCTAATCCAAATTCCTCCCTGAAAAGGCCTCTGGTGTTTATCCATTCGGACCAACTTGATAAGGGATTAATGCATGATGTAATCAATGCAGGGTGTGATGAATTAAATTTCGATCTATTTAACAAAGAAATCCAATGCAGGAGGAGCAGGCCATTCAGCCCATCATGCCTATGCTATACTAACACCAGGGTGCATTCCTTTAACACACAGCTTGATATCGCTTGCCAAATGGCTTGCTTGATTCAAAATGCTCAAACAAGTACTCCAAAGCAACAGAGTACTCAGCACCACTTAACAACATGGCAGTCTCCATGGAAACAGTGCTCTCATGGTAATCGAACAAATGCTGTCTGGGCCATCATTGTCAGTTTTCCCTCTTGTGACAACTTCTGCAAACAAATTTATTGTGTTAGCAGCAGCTACAGCGCAGTATGAGGAAGGGAGAAAGAAATACATAAATGGAGCATCAGAAGGAGGAGCCCCTGCCAAGCTTATCGATAAACCTACCATTGGGTATTTTCAGGAGTGGGGTGGGCGGTGTTGCATATTTGTAGATATTGAAGAGTTGGGATGAAAAGTAGAAGTAACAATAAAAGTGTGAATGTACATTTACATCTTGTTTTTCAGCACATTAAAAAAACTTTGGCACCAAGGAAAAGCTTACTTAAAAGCACCCCATTTTATGAGTTAAACTATTTCAAAGAAACGTGGCAAAGGCGGTCGGATTAAATGCTCAGAATGCACCATAGCAAAGAGCATCTGGAATCAACAATTTGCATGGGCTGGACTTGCTTGGTCATCACTACTGGCTTTGCAATTTGCACTTGAAATGTCCCACCCCACCTTTAAGTAGCAATCGATGCCCATACGTGTAGAATATGGCCAACGTAGCTTTGTGAACATGTTTGTGTGTCATTACCTTGCTGGGATTTGAAGCTGCCACGTGTTTTTGGCCTGCTTAACCAACCATGCCTTGACTTGGAACAGGCTGCAACGATTTCTTCATGATAAGGTTTTTTTTTCTTCATTCTAGTACCCCACCAGTTTCACTGGAGGGGACTATGGGGTTGCTTTCCATCCGTCCATCTGTCCATCCCACCTGTGTTTTTCTTTTCTGACTTTTTTCCCCACACCCTTTAACATATTTAACTGAAACTTGGTACATTAGCACAGAGGTTAACCAGCCAATTTATCTTAATTGTTCAAATCATGAGAGAAGCATGAAATTTGATGGAAATGTACTTTATTACATGCAGAATTAGAAATTAATGGTACCCAGCATAGCAACCCATGAGAACTCCATTAAAATGGCCGTCATTTCCAAGATGTCCACCAAATGTATTACAAGCTCATTTCAAATCTTTATGCAGTTATGTTCTCATTATGTCAGAAACATGCAATTTGGTGGACATGTAACTTATTATTTGAGGAAAAGAAATGATTGGTAACCAGTGGGAAAACCATCAAAATGGTTTCCATAAAGAACAATGAAAATAGAGATTACAGGATGCAAGGGGTAATTTTGGAGCGTGTCACACAGGAGAAGGATCTGGGGGTGGTAATAGATATGGGAGGTAAGCAGGCAGCACAATGCCAGGCAGCTATAGGTAAAGCAAATCGGGTTTTAGGCTGTATTCGGAGGGGGATCATTTATAAATTAAAAGAGGTGGTGTTAACATTGTACAGGAATTTAGTGAGGGCCACATCTAGAATATTGTGTGCAGTTTTGGTCACCACAAATCAGGAAGGACATAGATGCCATAGAGAGGGTTCAGCGCAGGGCTACTAGATTGATTCCGGGCCGAGCTAGACTCAGCTATGAGGAGAGGCTGAAGGAGACAGGGCTTTATTCACTATGAAGGAGGCAGTTACGAGGAGATATGATAAAGATGTTTAAAATAATGAAAGGTAGAGATAAAATATGTGCAGATGAATTATTCAACAGAGTAGACAGTGATAGGACCAGGGGCCATAGCCTGAGAGTAAAGAAGAGGAGAGTTAAGACGGTAGCAAGGCAGGGGACTTTCACTCAGAGAGTAGTTAATGCATGGAATGGTCTCCCTGGAAAGGTAGTGGCAGCAGAAAAAGTAGCTAAGTTTAAATTAGAATTAGATAAGTACCTGGAAGTTATGGAGATTGAGGGGTATGGGGATATTGATCAGACTTTTCGATAGTTTGAGCATTGATGGGTGATTGTGTGCGTGTGTACGGAGTGCTGTTGGTGGGGGTCTTGTCAAGTGGGGTTGTGTGGTTGATATTGTGTGTGTTTTAACCAAGTCCATACCCCCTTCCCTGAGGGGAAGAAAAAAAACCTCCAAAAACTACAAAAAAAAACCCAACAACAACAACAAAAATTATTTCATTAATTTAAAACTTTTTTTGCATTTTCTTCCTTGGATCTTGTGTAGATAAATTAATATGGTGTTCGCGCAGGCATGAGGGGCTGAATGGCCTCCACCTGTGTTAGATTTCCTTGTAAATCCTTGTAAATTTCCTTGCTTCCATTTCCACAAAGCTAATAAACCTATATTTATCATGTAATTATCATATGCAATTCAGAACTTAACACACATTATGATCCTATCCATAAGAATCCTGATGATGGCAGTTGCCAGTGCAGTAGCACCGGGAGGTGCATGGCAGCCTGGTCTTGAAACAGTTGCAAAGGAAACAAAGTATTCATCTTTGATCTCTGCTGGCATTGATGATAAGCATATGAATAAGGTGTTATTACTGGGTACACCCACCAGGTTTTGTGTGCAGTCTTCTTACCCCGTCCACAAAATGAAGAAACAGTATCGCATCCCATTACTGCATGGAAAAATAGCACTGTATCACACTTCTCTTGTCCAAGTGAGTCTGCAATTGGATGTGTTGGTATGTACTGCAAATGCTTCCCAGTGCCGAATGTAACCTAGAGTTCATCAACATGAAGTCGATGTACATTAACTACACAGAGGACCACAAACAACCATGTCAACTGTCTGCACCATTAACCTACTGTTGACAGCATCAGCCACATGGAGGAGCAGTTACCTGGTATCTGCATCTTCATGGCTGCAGTATGAGATACCAGGCTTGTCAATGGGCACAGATGATACAACATCATCATTTACTGTGCTGATCAGTACTTTGTCGTCGACTTCAACCTTTGGCACATATTCTGCTGTGCCTTGTTTCCTTCTGACCATTAAAAACGATTCCAGCTTCCTGGAAGTGTGGCATTAGCCACCACCCACTTGCGTATGCCATGCCCCTGCATATATTTTGTGCTTTATTTCAGACTCTTCTCAAGGTATCTGTCCCATACAACCTCAACACGATTAACAGCTTCTATTTTTGCTTTGAGATAAAGGACAAACACATCTGGGGCATACTCTCCAAATGTTTTACATTTGTTTCCTCGTGGTAAAATATGACCTACAGCAGCCCCATCAAATATTACAGCATCAACAACATCTTGTTCTTTTTTTTGTAAACACAGCTTCATTTTTGAGACCCTGAAGTAGATCAGACTTCTGCCCAATCTGCAGTATTCCTCGGACGGAGTCTGCTGGGGAACATTCCTGGTTTCAATGCTGAAATAATTCCTCCAAATTTCCATCCCTTGACTGGCATGCAATGTAATGTCAGGGAAAGAGGGATAACTCATTCTTCAATGAGGACATTTTTTGTTCTTCAGCTTTTCAGTTCTTGTCAGTTGGTGTGCCAAACAAGAATAGCTTGTTTTTCTGCATTGCATCAGAAAATGCAGTTGTGTGGGTTTCTAGCCTCTTAGTTACAATAATCATACATGTAATATATGTCAGAATGGTTGACCTATGTTGAAACTCAGATATAATATAATGTATTGGACACATATTCGCAGTTACAATTAAAAATTAAACATAGGTTCACAACAATAACTACAACATACTAAAACTACAAACTATCTATACCAGTGCCTCAAAAGTCAAAATGTGATAAAAACGAAAGTCAGTTGGTGGAGTCTGTTGCTATGCACGATTGCAAAACATATGCTTTCCACGTTCCTTTGCAATGGACTTCTGTAATACATTGGAGTATGTGTGTACACAGCACCATATAACTACACTTCTCAAAGTGCTCGTAGCATGGTGGTTATCAGTCTTTAACCAGTGTAGGAGTTTCAGAAGCTTGGTTGCAAGGCAAAGTGACTTCTCCGTTGCTAGGAAACATCAGTGTTGTCATGAGGTACCACAAGTCCACAACCATACCATTTTAAGTCCCCAAAGTTGGTTTAATCTGTGTATTTACTCCTTGCCATTTCTAATTGGCATAAAACGGCTGTGACTATGAAAAGCATGGTTGCTTGGCAACATATGGCTGGTAACGAAGGAGGCTGATATTTTATGCGATGGGTACCAATCTCAAATGTTTTAGCATATTTTTTTCAGTATACAGTATATCAAAAGATTCATGCTTCTATCAAAAAGTGAACAATTTTTACCTAAACCGCTGTACTACATGGCTTTATTATGGTAAATTACTGAACAATTTCGAATTTCAAGGTGTTTTGTCAATTTTTCACAGAGTTATGCCCTTTTCGTCTTTGAAAATATCATCGGTAGGTGACATGCATTGCAAAGCAATTCTCGTTCTTGTTTCTTTTAGTCCATACTGTTATATTCACTGTCTTTTCTCTTTGCCACAACTTATCTATCCTTTGTAGTCCTCTGTCCTGATGAAACATACAGAAGGAATTGGGTATTTTATGAAGTCTAATGATTGGCTAGTGCAAAGTGGATTGGCTGATTACAGCCATTTATAGACAATAAAAACAGGCAAAAAAGCCAAAACATATTTGCAACAAGAAAAAGAGCAATCAGAGATTGCAGACTCTTGCCAGGACTTATTTTGTGAGGTGTTTGTATAGTTTTGTGTGGTGTTTGTGTACTGATGTGTTACATAATTAATAAGAGACATAACTAGAACTGCCACTTTATAACTGTTAGTAGTGATGACCGGGTACCAAGACGTCCCGCTTTGATGTAAACCCACTTTGATCGGACACCTGACTCTGACCGATGATTTTTATTATTATTCAATTCAAATGAATTGGAAGACCAAATAGGTACAATCCTGCATTGGAGTAATCAGAAGGAACCCAAACATGCAAAAAGAAAAGATGAAGTCATCAGGAGGAATCTGGATAGGATTCACATTTCAGCTGCTACTTCTCTACTCTCAAACCCATCAGGGTGCAGCCAAGTGAGCCTTATTCAACAAAAAAAATCAAAATTAACCCAGATTCAAAAAAATAAAATAATTCTGCCTGCCAGGCCATACATCAGATTAGGTTGAAATTGAAAATATTTATTCCCCATTACTATTAGAACATAATTGTGAAGTTTCATGTTGATTGATTAAGCGGTTCAAGAGAAAGAATTTTTTTTTAAAGATTTTCGATCAATCCAATGTAGCTGTGAAAACATGTGACATCATTTATTTGTGAAATACCCTGGTATCCCAAAAGCTTGGGGAACATTTGTGTGAATTTTCCCCTCGATCTGTCCAGCCCTTCTGGAGATGATTTTCTAAGTTTTAGAGTAAATCCAATATGACTGGCAAACCATGTGACCTTTGATGTCATATGTGTGAATCTTTTGTTCCTCATTGATAGGTAGTCATACATGTAAAGTTTCACCTCGATCTGTTTAGCCATTTCAGAGAAGAAATTTTTTGAATGTTTTTATTTTTTAATATGGCTGCCGAATCACATGACCAATGATGTCAAATTTCTTTCTGTGGACCATTTCATCCCTAGATGACCCTCAAATTTTTCATACTGATAGGATGTGGTGATCCACATATGCAATTATGACGTCATAAAAAAATCAGTTCTTCCCCATGAGGAGTACTTGCTATGTGTCAAGTTTCAATTTTTTCCTTGGTGTGGTTTCAGAGATACAGAGCTCCAATTTTTCCCGTTTTTACAACATGGCTGCCACACCACGTGACCTATTTTATCATAATTATCAATAAAACATTCTGCATGAGTAGTCGCACTGATAGTGAAAATTTAGTTTCGATCCGACAAGCACTTGCAGGAGAAAAACACTAAAGTTGTGCAGACAAACAAACAAACAAACGCACCCTCCGGCGATGGTAATTGGAGACGTCAATTTGAAAACATTGATTATGGTGAAACTTTGCATAGACAAAGGCAATAATGTTTTATGGTGGGAGGGTGTGGAGGGGGATGAGAAAGGGGATGGAAGTGTATGGGTTGTCAAGGACTGCACCCGTAAGTTGATGAGTTGGTTGTGGTATCAATGACCTGAAATTTTCAAAGAAATGCAAGCAACTTCATCACAGGATGCCACCTTGCTCATCATGCCTGTGTTACATCAACACCACATCAATCTCATTTATCAGTTTATCGACTCAATTTCACTGGAAGGGAATTGGGAAGATTGGGTTGTCCGATATTAACATTACTTCTTTGTTATTATCCCGTCCCCGGAGGGAGGGAGCAGGATATTGTAATCGTCTGGTTTGTTTGTCTGTCTGTTAGCAACTTTACGGCAAAACGGCTTTAGCAAACACTATCAAATTTAATCCACAGGTGGGCAATGAACTTGGACGACTCCATTAACTTTTGGGTCCAATTGGATCAAAGGTCAAAGTCAAGGTCACGAAAAGATCAAAATCGTTTTTCGCTCATAACTTCGTCAAAAATGATCTGATTTACTTCAAACTAAGCTTATAGTGAACCTTATTCTATTTGTCACTTATAATCCTACTCATTCCTATAGTGAAAAATGCATATTTGTGAAGATCGGTAGGGTCCGAAGTTTTGGGGGTCATGGTCATGGTCAAACTTACAAATTTTCCATTAAAACTAAACATGGTTACGAAAATACAACTTTACGGGGAAAACGGCTGGCTCAAACACTGTCAAATTGTATCCACAGGTGGGTAATGAACCTCGGACGACCCATTAACTTTTGGGTCCAATTAGGTCAAAGGTCAAGGTCACGAAAAGGTGAAAATCGTTTTTCGCTCATAACTTCGTCAATAAATTGGCGAGATTTGTTGTGCCTGGCACCACTTGTTTTTAATTTGTACCCGCTGAAAATACAACTGAAAACCATATTAACTTTACCTATAGATTCATGGCATGGTACTGCCAACTCACCCTCCTGTATGTATTGCCACTCGCGGGTTTTTCTCTCATGTCACATGCTCCAAGATTGCCCCTTGCATTATGTTCTTCTCCCATGTCACATGCTCCAAGTACAAATTTTCATTGCTTTTATCCATCCCCAGCACCTTCCATTTCCTATCATTAAACTGAATCTGCCAATCTTTTGCTCAATCTATGAAAGTATCTGTATTCTAAACCCAAAATAGCCAAAACATTGATGTAAATTATGAAAAATAACTGTCCGTGTACAGATCAATGTCCGTGTACAGATCAACTGTCCCTTACCTATAACTTCGTAGTCATAGATCCTCCTGCTCTCAGCTACTCTTTGTTTTTCACTAAACCAGTTTTCAATCCAGATAACTACTCTCCCAGCCATTCCACAAGCTTTCACCTTAACCAACAGCCTTATAATGTGATACATTATCAAATACATTCTGAAAGTCGAGATATATTACATCCACTGCACTTCTCTCAGCCATCCAATCAGAAACTGCTTCATAGAACTCCAATTTTTAAATTAAACATGACCTCCTCTGTGTACTTTCCTGAAATTCATAGGTTCAATCACATGTTGGCTCAAATAGAGGTCAGTTACACAGTCCAGTGTACTTTAGCTTGCCAGATGGTTCTCCCAACAGTTCGCAATACTTGTAGCCCAGTTTATTTCACCGAGGTTTAGGCCTCCAAAGAGTATCCTATTATCGTTGTGCCCACAGGATTTCCCCAGCAGTGTACAAAAGTTTCAGGAGTTTCTTCCATTGAGTTAGAGGTTCTGTAGACACTGCCAATAAGAAGAATTCGTCCATCGTTGAGCTGGATTTCAAACCAAACAGATTCCTACCAGCTTGTGTCAAAGTCAACAGGGTGAGGACACATATAGGAAGCCACCAAGAGAGCAACTTCTATCTTTTATGCAGCTGTCATAAACAAGTTACATCCGTTGAGTTTAAATTCGACCTCTGCTTTAATCTCATCTTTACAATGTTTGGGCATAATTTCCTGCAGGCAAGTTATACTGGGTCTCTCCATTCTCACTCTTATTTCAAACTATCAAAGGTACTCAGCGTTTCCAAGCAATGCCGGGTCCCACCTCCCACCCCACCCCTTCTCCTGCCTCCTCCCACTCCATCCTCCTCCCTCTGGACGCCCACCCCACCCTTTCTCCTGCCTCCTCGCACTCCATGCCCTTCCCTCCGGACCCTACCGAACCCCTTCCTCTCCCTCCAAACTCCCACCCTACCCCGTTCCCCACCCTCCTCCCACTCCCCTCCCTCCGGATTCCTGCCCCTTCCCTTTCCCTCCTTCATGCCACCCCCTCCAGACTCCAACCCCTTCCACTCTATCCTCCCACTTCCTCCTACCCCACCCCCCTTCCTCTCCCTCGTCCCACCTTCACCCTTCCCCTCCCTCCTCTCACCTCCCATCTCCAACCTTCCCCTCCCTCCTCCTACAAAGGAATTTTTACAGGGTGTATATTGAAGTGTATCTCTCCGCAATTTCCCCAGTGGCCTCCCGACTAATTAATTATTATCGATTGCGGAGTACCCACTGGGTCGAGTTTGCATATTACTTGCTGAAAAATGTGTAGTCTGTGTTTTGTAAGAAGACTATAGATGTTTGTGTGGTGTGCGCTTTGAAGGTTCTGGATGGTCCAAACTCGAAAGGGTACGTTCCATTTGTAGTTAGCATCTAACTTGAAGGTGTCGAAAGGTTCTAAACTCTCAATCATGTAAAAAGGGTCTGAAAAGGTCCAAGTGGTCTAAAGCTATAAATGGTCAAGGGTCCAAGCTGTCTAACCTCTCTGAAGGGTGTAAGGGGTCTTAAGGGTCTTTTGAATCAAAGGTTTGAAGGGGTCTTCAATGTCTTTGGGATCTAAAGGGTCTTTGGGGCTGAAGGGTCTTTGCGGTCTTTGGGATCGAAAGGGTCTTTAGAGTCTGAAGGGTCTTTGGGGTCTAATGGGTTTTTGGGGTCAAAATGAGTGTTTGGAGTCTAATGGGTCTGTGAGGTCTTCAGGGTCGAAAGGGTCTTCAGAGTCTTTAAAGGCTGAGGTGGTGGATGAAAACAACATTAGAACAATTCCCGGGTCGGACTTGATCTGTGTGCCAAATTTGATGGCTGTTGGCCCAGCGGTCTTTGCCAAAAAGTGAACAGACATACAAACAGACAGACAGACAGAGAGACAGAGAGACGGATGATGAATTTTATTTATTAGATTTCTCTGTTTTGTTTGTCAGTGTGTCCACATTTGCACAGAAAACCTTCAGTTTCCCAATCTTTACTGATGGTGGAGAACTCTCCTCAGCCTTATCACGGATATATTGATGTATACAAGTGGTATTGTGCATAATGGTACAGTTGTACGTATGTGCTGGTGTGGGCACTCTTACCTGGAACTGAACTTCCTCCATTCCAAACATGAACGCCTCCAAAACATCTTCCTCACTTCCTACATTGATTCTCTCATCGATTGGTAATTCTCCTGACTGTTCTTTTGCAAATATTGAAGCGAAATGACAATTAAACAAGAAGAAGACGTCGTACAGAGCACAACACTTGTAAAATCCATAAAACAAATTTGATCTCAAAAATAATTGGTGGTTGAATTCAGTGACCTGAAATATATATATATCCTCTTCAAAGTTCAAGTGAATCGGATGAAAATTAAGGATTTTAGAAATCTCACCTAAGTTGTTGACCTTTGGCCTATGTTGACCTTTTGGTTGATGTTGATCTCAAACATAATTTACTAGTTGAATTTAGTGACCTGAAATAGAACTACTCTTCAAATTTCAAGTCAATGGAATGAAAATTGAGGATTTTAGAAACACCACCTTAGTTGTTGACCTTGGGCCTATGTTTACCTTTTGGTCGATGTTGATCTCAAAAACATTTTGCTGGTTGAATTCAGTGACCTGAAATATATATCCTCTTCAAATTTCAAGTGAATTGGATGAAAATTGAGGATTTTAGAAATACCACCTTAGTTGTTGACTTTTGGCCTATGTTGACCTTTTGGTCCATATTAATCTCAAAAATAATTGGTGGTTGAATTTAATGACCTGAAATATAACTACTCTTCAAATTTCAAGTCAATGGAATGAAAATTGAGGATTTTAGAAATACCACCTTAGTTGTTGACCTTGGACCTATGTTTACCTTTTGGTCGATGTTGACCTCAAAAATAATTTACTGGTTGAATTCAGTGACCTGAAATATCACGACTCTTCAAATTTCAAGTCAATGGAATGAAAATTGAGGATTTTAGAAACACCACCTTAGTTGATGACCTTGGGCCTAATGTTGACCTTTTGGTCGATGTTGATCTCAAAAATAATTGGCTGGTTGAATTCAGTGAACTGAAATATAAATCCTCTTCACATTTCAAGTCAATCGGATGAAAATTGAGGAATTTAGAAATCTCACCTAAGTTGTTGACCTTTGGCCTGTGTTGAATTTTTGATCTTTTGACCTCAAAGACAATAGGCTTCTTCCATATGACAAACTCTACCACGTGGTGAAGTTTCGTGAAGATTGGTTTAAAATTGTGACCTGTAAGCGACAAACAGACAAACAGACAAACAGACAGAATAACAAAATCGACTAACCAATATACTTGAAAAATCTGCGATTTTGCAAGTAATAAGTCCACAATCGCACTTTCATCACTGACCAATCTGCATGTGCTCTTCCTTAAATGGGCCAACACTTGTCTTAACATGTTCTATAAGCCTGAAGTGACTAGTTGTGAGCTCACCTGGACTTTAGTGGTGAGGTGGTTTGAAGACAGATTTCAATCTCAATCTCATCCCCAAAGTATAATTATCGACTCCCAAGCCACCCCAACTCTGACCTCCCTTCCCCTTTTCTTCTTCAAGTCCTCAACCCCCTTCCCCACCCATTCGCAAGTCCATAATCCCAATGCCTCAACCTCCATCTCCCAACTCTGTGATCCCCTGCCCTTCTCGTTCTTAACAATGTTTATGTTCCCGTTTGTTCAAAAACTATAAACAAGGTTAAAATTAAATAACAAACACTTGAATTCACAATCTGGCTTCAGTCGAAGACCAGGCCGTCACCAGCTGGTTCGTGATAGACTTGGGCCAAAAACTTTCCCTGGCCGACACCACAAGTAGGAGAGAATAATGGGAATAGTAATAATTATCATAGTAATCTATAATAATGAATGTCTGATTATTATTATTCTTTTTTTTTGTCCATCCACTTCTCCATTTTCTCTTAAACTACTTGACCAGGGACCAAAACCACCAATACCATTATAAAGGTATTTGTCCAGGCAGTCTTCCTTAGGTCACATGTTGTATGAAAAAAACAAATTTCGGTTGTGTACAATTTTTTTTCCATTATGAATGACTTGTATGTATTTTTTTTTTTCATTTTGTTTAATTATCCGTTATTTTTACTGAAGGGTCAAAATATAATGGAATCTCGCTGATTCCAAGCTTTGCGGAGAGCTTGCATGTTTCCATCAATGTAGTTTGTTTTCCAAAAGGAAAAAGCAATCTGCTTTCTGACGATTGTCTCACCGCCTGAATCGTACAATGTATGAGATGTTCAGGATAGTTGTAGGCATAAAGTTATGAAGTGATGGAAGATAGTGAATAGTTTGTTGAAAAATGAGTCCCAGGCATTCTTTGTCTGGAGATGAAGAGATAATGGACCCATCAGTGGAAGAGATGCTTGACTTTATACCAGACTGATCTGCCTAATTAAACTGATAGAAATGGCATTGCCTTGATCCCTGAAGACCACCACATAGCGGAACACTTTCAAGAATACATGATATAAGGAGCCAAAGAGAGTAGAGTAAGAGAGGGTAAGTTTGACATGATCAATTCAAACAAAGCGGCAGCCAGTAGGGAAGAGATGGATTGGGAATCCAACAGATTGAGTGATATCATGCTGCTATATAATGGACAGTATTGTGTTGTGGCGATCGACACCAAGCGAGATGGAATGGTGACAGTTGAAGTAAACTACAGATTTTGAAGAAAGAGCTTGGATGGGAGAAAAGAAGGGAGTCAAAGTTAACCGAGTGTTTAATACCAAGAGTCATCACCCTTGGGAATCGACTTTGGGTTGACTGCATTTTTAACAAGACGTTGTTATCGAGAAGGACATGGATCTACAGAAATTCGTTATTGATTTGGGATTTGGGGGCACAAGGGGCAGATTATATGGGCAAGGGAGCTTTTGTTGAAGACCAAAATGTCACCAGTGCCAGCAGGATCATTGGGTCTGTGTACACAATAAAATAAAAACCATGGAGGGAGATGTGTGAAATCTCAATGAAAGAAAAATTATTTCACACTAGCAAATACCACCCGTTGCTTCACTGATGAGAATACCAAGAGAAGGCAAGAGAGTGGGAGTGGGAGAGGGGGGGGGAGAAGGGGGCAGATGGGGAAGGGGAAGGGGGGCTCACCACACATTGCTGTACACTCTGGGAGGGAGAGAAGGGGGGCAGCTGGGGAAGGAGGAAGGGGGGGCTCACCACACATTGCTGTACACTCTGGGAGGGAGAGAAAGAGAGAAGCAGGAGAGGGAGAGGGAGAGACAGCTGTGGGTGGAGAGTGCTGCACCATATTAGAAGGGGACGGGGGCGGGGACGGGTGGGGGGGGGCAGGGGAAGATTATAGATGAAAGCAGATTGCACAAAAAGGGGAAACAATGTGGTCACGTGTGTGAAAAAAAAAATGTCACAGCAGATGACACCGAGGTATCGCACGACACCGTGGGGCCCACAGGTGGATGGGGCCTCAACTTTGATACATTGACCAGTTGTTACAAAGGACAATAGGATGTATTTTTAGATCCTCGCGGAGGATCTCTAAGTCTTACTCACATTGTTGTTCTTCATCTTCTTCTTGGACTTTTTTAGATCCTCGTGGAGGATCTCTAAGTCTACGTTGTTGTTCTTGTGGACTTTTTTGCTTCACAGCCTACAGTTTTCATCGAAACTTCCTGAAACTTGGCATATATATGTAGAAATACCCTGCGCAGACAGTAACCATCTCCGATTTTGAAAATTCCTCCTAGAAAAAAAAGTTATGACGTCAAAATATCTCCGCTAATGGAAATCGCCTAAAAAATTATCTCCGAAACTAGGAAGCTTTTTGAATTCTGTTTGCGGGAATCGAACAGGGCATTAGCAGAGATGAATTACCGCACTATGATACATCACTATGATGTCAATATCAATTTTTATGACGTCATTCCTATTTTTTGACATTTTTTGTTTCACAACCCAGAGTTTTCATCGGATCTTCGTGAAACTTGCCAGGTATATGCAGAAAGCCCACGCACAGGCAGTAACCATCTCCGATTTTGGAAATTCTTCCTAGAAAAAAAGTTGACATCATAATATCCGCCGCTAATGGAAATCGCCTATACCATTATCTCCGAAACTCGGCAAGCTGTTTGTATATTGTTTGCGGGAATAAAGCCGGGCATTAGCACAGATAATTTATCGCAAACCTGATAC
>CM068962.1:83981096-84004805 GCA_035128595.1 Eptatretus atami | reverse complement strand
TCTGGGCCCTGTTCTTTTTCTGGTTTTCATCAGTGATCTCTCTGACTCTGAAAAATCCTTTTTATCTCTTTGCTGATGACTCCACTCTCTGCCGTACCATCCGTCATCCCCCAGACCGGCAAGCCGCAGCTTCTTCACTCTCTGCAGATCTGGGTAAAATCACAAACTGGTCCAACACGTGGAACATGTCTTTCAATTCTGACAAATCTCACACTCTCACGATGTCTCTCCAAAAGGACAGTTTGGAACCCCCCCCCCTCACCCCCATCTACTGTCTCAACAATCCTCTGGAAGAAGTCCTTTCTTTCAAGCTTCTGGGTCTCACCATCTGCCATGCTCTTTCCTGTGAAAGCCCCATTTCCAACCTGGCTTCCAAAGCCAGTCACTGATTGGGAATCCTCGGTCATGCAAAGTCCTTCCTTGTCCCACCTGAACTCCTGACCACATCCCAAGCTTTTGTCCGCAGCCTGATGGAGTACTGCTCTCTCTCTGGGCTGGTGCTCCTGCCTCTCACCTTTCTGGGCTTCACGCTGTGAAAACCAAGGTATTTAGGATCATTGGTATCTCCCGCTGTGAGGCTGAGTCTTTGGGCCTCTCACTCTCTCACCGCAGGCAGGTCGGTGGTCTTTCTGTCTTCAATCGTCTCCTCTCTGGTCTCGCCCCCCCCCCACCCCGCTCTGTCTGCGATTTTTCCACCTAATATTTCCAGGGTGCTCAAGGTCCACCAGCAACCCCTTCCTGGTAAATCTACCAAAATCACGAATCGCTGCTCACCTTCACTCTTTCATTCCTCTTTTTCCCGCCTTTGGAGTACACTCCACACTCTCTTTAATCCCATTCTTCCCTCCAGGCCTTAAAAAGAGCAGTTCAACACCACCTCTTATCGTTCCCCATCCAAATCCTCGATCTTTCTACCCCGTTAATCTACCCCAAACCCACCTCCTTCAAATTTCCTGCTTTCCTTCCTAAATCCCTGTGGTGTCCATTTTGTATACCCCGTGTTCCCGTCCATCCCTCTCGCTCCACAGATTTCCTAATGTTTCTGTTCCCCACTGTTTTGTCCTTCCCTCTCCCGCCCCTCTTATCTCATGCCTCCCTTGCTGTGCATTGTGTGTTCGCTCTCACATGAGCCTCGATAATGTATACAATTTTTTTTTTTTTTAATAAAATGGGTCTGTTTCTGTGTGAGTGGAAACAACGGGTTGTTTGTAACAGAATTTTGTCACGTGATCTTTGTTTTCAGGCTCGTGTCCGACAAGGCAGCGTTTTTGAACAAACCTTATTCTTGGCATACATTAATGACCTTAGTGCTGAGCTGAAGGGGAGGCTTAGAAGTATGCGCACTCGCCTCTAATCTGTCTAACCTGGGTTTGTAGCCCGACCCAGCTATAAACTGTCATCCCAGTGTTTCACAGGCAGGGTTTCACAATGTGTGCGCCGTCCCTCGGATTGACGTTAAGCGGGCATCCCGTCTGTCAGCATTTGTTGCTGGACATTAAAAATTCAATGGTGTCCTTTGCGAAGAGTAGGCGCGCTATCCCCGGCACCATGACCAAGTTCCAAATTCCTGCCCTCACGACCAGACGGTATTGCATCAGCGGCACAGCCGCACCCTCAGTCAATTATGCTACCCCACAGCCTTGTGCTGAATATGAACGAATAAGAGCCTCTGTGTTACATCGACATCCTCCATACAATTCTGCTCATGACTCCAGCCTGTGTGGAAAAGTCCACACTTATGAGAGGTACTCTTCTGCGGTATCCATATCTGCAAATGGAGGACAAATCATCGTTTTTCAGCTACCCGGAATATGTCTTTCAATGCACAAAATTCCCATGCTTTCACTTTTTAACCCCAAACCCCCTCCTCCCTTCCAGTTTACTTCTCTGACCCACTCCTGAAAGACGTGCTGTTGCTGGAGCTCCTTGGGTTCACAGTCTGTCACAATCCGTCTTGTGGTGGACCAGCATCTCCAAGCTGATCTCAGGCGAGCTGATGACTCCATGTTTCCCGGCAGAGCGAAGTCCATGCTCAACAGGTCACAGCTCATTACAGTGTACAAGGCCTTGAATTGATGTATTGTGGAGCACTGCTTCATAGTTTGCTCTCTTAGAGGGGATAGCATGCAATGTTCTCCATGTTTTTGGCATCTCCTGGTTGGAGGCTGAGTCCAAAGGTCTGCTTCTTGCTCACCTCAAACAGATTTGTAGACTCTCAGTTATCTACTGCCTTACTCCTCCCACCTTCTCTTTCCCCAGGTTACCCAAGATGCTTGTTTTCTGAAATTCCACATCTGATTACCCTCCCCAATTGTAAACTGATGTTCACATCCTTTCCTTCATCCCTCAATTCTCTCGTCTGTGGAACCAATTTGCTGTCTGTCTTTTTTTTTGCCCCTCCCTTTCATAGTCTTTTAAGAGTGCTGCTCTTCATCACATTATGTTCTTCCACATACCCATCACTGCTCTCTTCTATTTCCCCAGACATCGTTTTTCCACCTCCTTCTCCTTTCCTTTCTACCACTCATTCACTCACGTGTGATTACCTTTCTCCCCGTTATCCCCTGATCCTCTGTCAGTGTCTGAAGCTGCTGTACCCTACTCAGTCATTTGGCTTTTCAATGAGCCGAGATTTCTGTATTAAATATAGGGCTTGACTTGTGACTGCCTTCACTTAATGGCAAGCAATTTCTTCTTTGAAGGACAAAGCGCAACTGCATGGAAGCTGGATGTTATCACTACTAAGAAATGGCCATGATGTTGGTGTCATAACACAATTAACATGTTTCGTGCATTGGTGTAAGAGCAATTCATTTTGAAATCGATGTCAGCATGCTGTGGATGTTATTTTTGCACATTTTACAGGGAATTAGACCAGTCAGGGGTGTCACATCAAAGTCTCATGGCTCAGTCTCACTCCTGTTGTGCAGCAATAAGTTGACGATGTGCCAACGGTGCTCGGTGAGACGGGCATTGTTCCCATGTCATTATCAATGCCTGAACCTTTAGCACATACCATCACCTCCACCATTTTTGCATCGTGCATCCGCTAGTACTTTCAGAATTTGTGATTGCCAATTGAGTTCTTATTGACATTCCATCATATCCTACAGTCCTGACCATCAGACCGGAACCATATGTATCTGGACTTGACTCGACTCTCCACAAAACCTGTTTTCACCTTTTGTTGCAGTTCTTTGAACCATGTCAAGTGATGCCACGCATTAACTATACCGATGAGAGGTTTGAGTGCAGCTGCTGCTCTCCTCTGGTGGTCGATGAAATACAAGGCTCAATAAATTGCAGTTGTGCTTGATCCTTGCCTGACATTCTAATAACTCCCTAAACTCGTCCATTCATGGAAGTTTGTTTGTATCATGCTTATTTTCGTTTTGGGATATATTTTTGTTATTTTCTCTTTGAGTCATTTTTTTTTTATATTACTGTAGTCTTTCACTGCCTGATGTTCCCTACATTTGGTTTGAGGGTTCTTGAAACCTTCGTAGAAGTGCCCACTCTACGACAGGCGATTATTGTTCCTCTTTGGAACTCCGATAACTCCTCCTGGAATATGATACTCGAAAACAGACTTTTCTTTTAAAATAATTAGACTTATTATTAATAGTGGTGAAGCTCTTCATAGTTGAGCAAATCAGATACGCGTGTAAGCATTTCCCAAAGTTGGAAAATTGCTTCCCATGAAATTTGGTAGGATGGTGTAATACGTGGAAAAAAAACCCCCCAAAAAACCAAAAGCCTTTATGCAACCAAATTGTATTAAAATACTCCTTTGGATCATGACATCCAAACTAGGAGATGAAGCTAGCGTCCCTACCTTTTATAGAAACATGGAAGTATGGTATATAAAGAGGCACTCTCCAGCCATCCAAATGGACAGTACGGGTGAACATTGTACTACTAAATTGCTGAGTGAAGCATTTTTGATTATTACTTGTTACAAATGTCTGTGCTCAGGCCCATTCCTTCATCGAACGAGCACACACTGTGCATTGCGTGGCCCATATGACCAGGGAGGCAGACAGAGGCTGAAGGATGATTTCAAAGATCTCATTAAACAATCGTATTGTGATTTTGTTTTTTTGAACCTCTCTTTTGGACCATCCCTTCTGTACTCACCAACCTTGCATGCTTCCCGTGTTTGATGCTGTGTGTTTACACTGCACTGCCATGAACTTTACCGTTCAATTTCCTTGTTCTTTCTGTACCCTTCTTTGCTTTGCTCATAATCATGTTTCACCTGAACCCTTCTCACCTTGAAAGTTGTTTGTCTCTTCCTTTTCTTCTTCATATTATATAGTTTTTTCCACTTTAAAGTGTTGATTAATGGCAGTATGTGCCACAGGCATTTACATTCAGTAATATACCGTGAAGTCTTATTTTATTGGATGACAAGCAAAAGTATCCATCCCCAGTGATGGGAAAAGTTTAAGTTAACCTATTCATTTATTAATCCATCCATTATTTCATAGACTTAAAAGAGGTTAATTGTGTTACACTTTTGGTTTCACTCACAGCCTCTGGGCCACCTACCGCATAATTATGGTTCAACATCAGGCGGCAGAGGTTGGATTTGTCTTAAAAGAGTGTAGAACATCCTGCTTGTGAAATAAAATTTAGCATCAACATTATTCATGCCTGTTCTCCCATCATTTCAAAAGTGAATGTTGAGCTTTTCCTCCATGCACAGCTTTTCAAACGCAGCGTGGGAAGTGGCCGTCGTAAACGAGGGACAGACACCACGGGTTACAATACAGGAGGGCCTGCCTTGCCGTTTGCGGATTTCCCCTTCACGGATTCACTCCATCGTGATGAATTTATTGAGGCAAGGTTTGTGGATTGCGGTCAATGCGCTCAAATAATCGTGGGTTGGTGAACTATTTTTCACATTTATCAACCAAATTAACATGGACCGTCGACACAATAACCCTCTCAAACCCTCCAACATCATTATCAACATTACTATTGCATTATTGGATCAAGTTTATCATTATTATTATTAAAGATAAGTTTCATGATTTTAGAACTTGGTAGATGTTCCCATGACATAATCTCTGCCAACAGTTTACACTTTGTCTCTCTGAACAGTTTACGGTTTGTATCCCACTGATAGTCCGGATCTGGATCCAGATCTGAACTAAAATCGAATTGGCTTTGTATTGTCACCTAACCAACTGATCCACCAAGTTTTGTCATAACTCATCCATAACTTTTGGAAATATCAGGCCATATGTCATTTTTGGCCCCATCTCTCAATGGTGAAGAATCATTTGGAAAATGAAAGAATTATCGTATCCGGATTCTGATCTTCACCAAAATTGAATCGATTCGGCCTTGTCACAAATCCAACCTGTCCACCAAGTTTCGTCCTAATCTGTCCATAACTTTTAGAGATATCGTGTTATATATCGTTTTTAGCCTAATCGCTTAAAAATTCCCGGATCCAGATCCGGATTCGGATCTTCACCAAAATTGAAACATTTTGTCCTTTTCCACACCCAAACTCTCCACCAAACTTCATCGAAATCCGTCCACAACTATTTGAGATATCCTGTTCACAGATAGGCAGACAGATACACAGGGGTGAAAACATAACCTCCATCCACCTTTGGTGGTGGAGGTGATAAACTTTATTTTATGTTCTCAATGCAGGAAAATAATACTTTATTTTATGTTCTTAATAACTCCTTTATTCATGAAAATAAATAACATAAGAATAATGCACAAACATGTTAATTAAGGGTATAGTTTGGCAAAAAGATGTGACAAATTTTAATGTTAAAGTCCCAAACCCTATTTTCCCCATTACCCCTTAATTTGCTTTGTGGATTTGCAGTTCATGGGGATTTTCAAGAATTTACGGCAAGGCCCTCCTGGGCGAAGTGAAGGGAGAAAGGCAGAACAGCAAGAGCTTGTATGTAGGATGGCCAGAGAGAACAACGAGCCACTGTGATACCCGAAGCTTGTGAAGCCCAAGTGAAGAGAGAGGAAACCCTGAAGAAGAGATAACAAGCCCCGAAGAGAGAGAGAAGCATGTGTCCAGGGCCCAGCTTCCCGCCTTGCCTACCATAAGATGCCGTGTAATCCCAAATGGACCAGCTCAACTCCAATTCCAACTCCACCCCTGTAGGCGGTGCCTTTTATCACCTTCCCCGTGGGTGCACTCATTAAACCCAGGCATTCTTTGCTCACCACCTGGGACTGGCCATTGATTGAGTGTGTCGCTACATCCGGGGTGATGTCATGTGAACATCCCCAGCACAGCCCAAACCACCTCAGGCCGTGGGGTGGTGGTACAATGGAACACAATTTCACTCTAAAAAATCCCTGTGCCAGAAGAATATTCGAAGTTACTCAAGCACACAGTCTATGATAATTATCATCTATCTAATACTTATCCCCCATTGGACTTGGTCTAAAACGGTGGTTTATAGATTTGGTCTCAATTTTTGTGTCTGCATGTGCATGTGTCCACAACAATATCTTCAACATATATGCACCGATTTTATTTGTACTTTTATCACAAAGACAAAACATGATGATATACATACGCACATCATTTTGTTTCACAATGCGATCAAAGATGGCCAACTGGCACCCATTTTAATTGTTTGAAAAAAAACCCCAATGTTAAACATGTCCTCAACCATTTCTCAGACATGTATTTACCGATGTTTTTCAACCATGGCACACATATAATGAATGATGGCTTACATATGCACGTCATTTTTTTGTTTGTTTTGAAATTAGATCCAAGATGGTCAATGGATTGCCATTTTGTTACTTAACCATTTCCTGAACATGCATGGTCCGATTTTGTTCAAGCATGGCACAAACACAGTGCATGATGGCATACATATGCTTGTCACTTTATTTTGCGATCTGATCAAATATGGCCAACTGGAAACTGTCGGCCATTTTAGTTGTGAAAAAAACCCAGTATTGAACTCATCCTCAACCATTTCTCGGACATGCATTTACTGATCTCGTTCAAACTTGGCGCACAGATAACAAATGATGCCTTACATATGCCGTCAGATATTTTTGAGTTCAGATCCAAGATGGCCAACTGGCAGCCATTTTGTTGCTTAAGATTGTCCCCAACCATTTAACAAACATGCATGGTCCGATTTTGTTCAAACAAATGTCACAAATGTTCTTGTACGTCACATGACCACTCAAGTCAGTTGCGCATACAGATACATCTTGTAAATTTGGGCTACCCCCTTTACTCCGTTCAGCAAAATTACTAAAACCATGGGGGCTATGATATTTTATGTCTTTTTCTCCTTGTTCTTGTTCTAACGATTGCTATTGACTATTATCATCATCCTTACCATTGTTATTGAATAGATTTGCAATATGAACATGATGTATTTAATTTGTATCAACTTTACAAGGCAAAACCACAAAATTTTACAACGTATTGCCCTTCCAAACATAGCACGAATATCTTATTTAAATTGATTAGTCTTCATGAATAAACAATGATCTATAAACAATAATAGTGGTCATTTATGAGCAACAAAGGAAAATATAGCCTTCCGTGTCATAATAATTAATTTTGTGTTCGTTAAAGGTTTATTCTTCAAAAAAAAAAAAATCATTAAAAAATCATAGCTTTCAGACTTTCAGACCAAGTGACCTATGATTTATTTGTGAACACCCTGGTTATCCCCAAGGCTTGGGGAAAATGTGTGAAGTTTTCCCCTCGATCTGTCCAGCCGTTTTGGAGAAGTTTTTAAATGTGCAAATTGATGGAGTTTGTACGAAGATCCACTTCTTACCGAGAGATGGCCCTTTCCAAGTAAATAAAATTAATAACTACTCTTGTCGATTCACACATATTAATATATTTTTTCATGTTTGGCTGGTTTCAATTCAGATTGTACCATGAGAAAGAATAATGTATGAGGATATTTTTGAATGTATTAGTTTTTATTATATGACAATTTAAGGTATTTTAAAGAAATGGTTATTTCTGGAGTTGTTTAGAAGAAAAGTCAATATTTTTAGCTTGTGATGATTATATCTATATTTTGTGATTTTTTTCAGGCGTTTCCTATATTCATGGATTTAGTAATCCTTAAATCACATTCCATGCACATTTTATGAAACACATTACATCTTAAATGTGTCTGTTAATGCATAACTGACTGGAACGACACTAAGTCGAGTGCATTTTTCCACCAGGCTGAAGTTTACATTTTATATCCCAATGATGGACCAGATCTGGACATAATCCATAATCCAATTGGCTTGTTGTAACCTAACCAACTAATCTACCTAGTTTTGCCATAATCCGTCCAGAGCTTTTCTCAAATATCATTGTATATCTCGTTTTTGGCCCCATCTCTCAATGATGAAGAATCAAGTAAAAAAAATTAAGAAATTCTCTTATCCGGATTCGGATCTTCACCAACATCAAATTAATTTGTCTTTGTCACACACCCAACCTGTCCACCGTGTTTCCTTCGAATCCATCCATAACTTTTTGAGACATCATGCGATATATTGTTTTTGGCCCTATTTATCAATGGTAAAGAATCCCTCCAACTACAGTTATCTTAAGTTGGAGTGATTCTTCAGCATTCAGTAATGGTGAATTCTAACTTCAACTCCACCCCTGTGAGATATCCTGCTCGCAACAAACAAGCAGAGATGCAGTGGTGAAAACATAACCTCCTTCCACCTTTGGTGGCGGAGGTATTAAAATCTCAAACTTGACCTTTATTTGACCCTTCAAATGACCCTTCAAAATGGCCTTGAATGTTAAAATCAGAGATTACATGCACCTACATCATGTTTGGCATCCAATGCCCTATCGAACTAGCATGAATTCCCTCTATTAACATGAAAAAGGTGTCCTCACTTTTTCTAGAACACTTTTTGAATGTTAATTAATTTAAATGTGGCAAAAATGGTATAGTTACAACTATGGTATATGAGAGTTGTACTCTCATATACCATAGTTGGTAACAGGTCCAACTGCAGTCGTCTACAGAGAATTACTACAGGAAAGGAATGCTATTTTTGCCTGGGATGTACACTACTATAACCATCTTATTACATATTTGAGCTGGCCTTTATCAATAAATTTTTATTGCTTTGAGCTACTGCTGTGTTGCTTTACCTTATGTTATTTATTTCTGAAATATTTGCTGATGTTTCCTTCATATTGATTTTGCTTTTGAGCATTGCATTGGCAGTCCTGACTGCTTTGAGGAAGCATACTCGCTCTTGAGATGAGAAACTGTCAACCTGGTTCTTTGTAGCCAGTGTCTTGCACCAATGAGTGCACTGTCCTTTACAGGGAGATTGAGCTTGGTTGTTCCATACATACTAAACTTCTCTTGGTAGACATAAAATATCCCACTTTCTTTTGCAAGAGTAGGCCATTGTGTGATTGTGTGCTATCACCCTGGTCAAATGCCTGTCTTGACCTGCAACACCTTTCAATGGAGTGGCAACCTATGCAGGGTGGTTCTCGAAGATCTTTTAATGTCTGACTGAAGAGGCAGAATGGCAAGGGCTTGAAACAGTGTGAACTTTTATTTTATTTTTATTTTTTTCCTGGTGCCAGATTTGCATTTGAACTGCATACTAAGTCATTTTCATAATTCCAACCATATTATGATATCACCACTAATTTTGCACTTGTTATTAACAAATTATGATATTATGATGACAAACGAACGACTAACAACACAAGCATGAAAATGGTACCGCTCTACAGAGAGGAAAGTCTATGGCTTTGTTTTGTGAAAGGTCATGGTCAAGATGACCACTGTTCTGATAAAGCATAATTTATATTCCCGCACACATGTTGTCGGTAACTTTTCCCAGCGTCTTGGATAATATGACGTGTGCAATTCTGGATCATTCCTTTCAGGTCATCAACAATCCCTGGCTCAGTATTGCAGACTTAATCCTTAAGGAACCCTCATAAGAAGTCACATGGATTAAGGTCTGAGCTTGTGGTGAACAGAGGAGCCCTATGTCTGTCAAAACGTGTGGGGAAATAGATGACTCTGCCACTGAGTCAGGAATGGGGGTAATCCAAGACATGAGGGTAACCGGGTTGAAAGTAATCCATGGTGTGTGGGCTCACCCCATCCTGTTGAAGCCATGGGTGTCTCATCGGAAAAAGTAAACATCACAATTGGACAAGGAAGAATGTCTCTGTAGCATTTCCAAATTGTTATTCCCATCAATGGAACATTAAAAATTGAGTGGGTGCTCTTTGTTTCAAGACAGTACGTCAAATGGAACATAAAACAAAACGACTTTCCTCTGTACAGATTAGTGATTTATGTTTGTCAAGTCAGTAGTTCACTAACAATTAATGAGCATGGATTTTCATTTGGAACACCCGATATCGCTAAGTAAACGCAGCAGAACTTGTATTACAAAATCAAGAAACCTACTCAATGTTTTGTGTCCAAATGATTGGCTGTTCTGCTATAACAATAGTGAGCAAACAAATACTTTATATTTGTCCATTGGATGTGGACAAATTTGATTTTCAGATCTGCATCCGGACCTAAACCAAAATCGAATTAGCTTGTTCTTGTCACCTCACCAAATCATCCACCAAGTTTTGTAAAAATCTGTCCACAACTTTTTGAAATGTCATGCTATCCGGTATATCGTTTTTGGCCCCATCTCTCCATGGTGAATCTCATCGGAAAAATGTAAACAATCACTCTCACTCTCAATGGCAAAGAATCTGTTTTGTATCCCACTGATCGGCTGGATATACATCCGGACCTGAACCAAAATCTAATTGACTTGTTCTTGTCACCTACCCACTCATCCACCAAGTTTTTTTTCATAATCTGTCCATAACCTTTTGAGATATATAATATATAGTTTTTTGCCCTATGTCTCAATTGTGAAGAATCACTTTTTAAAATTCTAGTATCCGGATCTGGATCCTCACCAAAATCTAATCAATTTGTCATTGTCACACACCCAACCTGTCCACCAAGTTTCGTCTGAATCTGTCCATAACATTTTTTAGATATCCTGCTCACAGACAGACAGACAAGCAAGGGTGAAAATTCAACCTCCGTCCTTGGTGGCAGAGGTAATAATCAAATACGAATGATGTACTTTCATGGTTCCTTACAATCAGCGTGAAATATATAATTGTATTGCGGTAAAACTGCTAGTATAATAACTATCCTGTGTAGCGATTAACAGCCCTCAACACGGCACCAATCGATATTGTCATCAATACTATAAAGTGAATTTGGTTATATATATATATTACTGGGAAAATCAAAGTTTTTCAAGTATATCGCTTGGTCACATGTGTTATTCTGTTTGTCTCTTTGTGACTTGCGAAAATAGAAGATTTCCAAGAAACATTGGTTGGTCACATGTTATTCTGCCTGTTTTTTTGTCTGTCTGTTTGTTACTTGGCAAAAAAATATTTTGTTTTTGACAAGTACAGTACCTATAGAAAGTCTACACCCTCTTTTCGAATTTTTCACCTTTTGTGCTTTAAAGCCTGGAATGAAATTGCATTAAATGAGACTTTTTCCACCTTTATTTACACACCGTAACCAACAACTTCCAAGTGAAAAACAAATTCTACAAACTTCAGAAAAATTAATTAAAAATTAATAAGTGGAATATCTTGGTTGGATAAGTGTCCACCCCCCTTATAATAGCAATTTAAATTAGCTCAGGTGTAACCAATCACCTTCAAAATCACACACAAAGTTAATTGGCCTCCAACTGTGTTAAGTTGAAGTGATTCTGATTATTTCAGAAAAAAATCAGCTGATCTTGTAGGTTTCCTCTGCTGGGTAGTGCATTTCACAGCAAAGACTCAACCATGAGGCCCAAGGAGCTTTCAAAAGATCTCTGGGATAAAGTTGTGGAAAGGCACAGATCAGGGGATGGGTATAAAATATTTCAAACGTCTTGAATATCCCTTCGAGCACAGTTAAGACAATCATTAAGAAGTGGAAGGAGTATGGTACCACTAAGACCCTGTCTAGATCAGGCTGTCCCCCAAAACTGGATGACCAAGCAAGGAGGAGACTTGTCAGAGAGGCAACCAAGAGGCCAATGGCAACTATGAAAGAGCTACAAGCCTTTATGGCAAAGACTGGTCACTGTGTGCATGTGACAACAATATCCCAAGCACTCCACAAGTCTGGCCTGTAAGGCAGGATGCAAGAAGGAATCCATTACTCAAAAAGCCCACCTTGAGTCCCGTTTGAGGGATGCAAAAAACCACTCCAGAGAATTTGAAGCCATGTGGCAAAAAGTTTTGTGGTCTGACAAAACCAAAATGGAACTTTTTGGCTTAATGCAAAATATTACGTTTGGCACAAACCCAACACAGCCCATCACTCAAAGAACATCAGCCCTACTGTGAAGCATTATGATGGCAGCATCATGTTATGGGGATGTTTGTCATCAGCAGGGACTAGGGCACTTGGCAGGTCAGATGGGAAAATAGATGGAGCAAAATACAGAAAAATCCTGAAGGAAAACCTGCTGCCTTTTGCAAGAAAGCTGAAAGTGGGATGGAAGTGCACTTTTCAGCATGGCAACAGCCCAAAGCTACACCAGAGAGGCTAAGGAACAAAATGATAAATGTACTTGAGTAGGCCAATCAAAGCCCCGACCTAAATCCAAACGAAAATCTGTGGCATGACTTTAAGATTGCTGTCCGTCAACACTCCCCACACAACTTGACTGAGCTTGAACAGTTTTGTGCAGAAAAATGGGAAAATATTGCCCAAGCAAGGTGCGCAAAGTTGCTACAGATGTATTCCAACAGACTCACAGCTCGATTTGCTGTTAAAGGTGTTTTCACCAAGTATTAACTCAGGGGTGTGGACACTTATCCAACCAATGTCGTCTAGTTTTGTATTTTTGATGTAATTTTCTGGAATTTGTTGAACTTGTTTTTCATTGAGAAGTTGTGCGTTACAATGTGTAAATAAAGGTGGAAAAAGTCTGATTTAATGCAATTTAATCCCAGGCTATAAAGCAACAAAAGGTGGAAATTTTAAAAGGGGGTCGAGACTTTCTTTAGGCGCTGCATGCTGATCGCTTCTGTTTGTTTGTCCGCTCACCTTTAATCACCTACAGGTCCAACATAGACCAAAAAGTAAACATAAGCCAAAAGGTCAACATGGGCCGAATTTCTAAAATCCTCAATTTTAATCCGATTAACTTGAAGTTTTAAGAGCATTTGCATAACAGGTCACTGAATTCAACCACGTATTATTTATGATGACAATATAGGCCAAAAGGTCAACATCGGCCAAAATTTCTAAAATTGTCAATTTTCATCCAGTTGACTTGAAATTTGAACGGAATTTTCATATCAGCTCACCGAATACAACTACCAATTATTTTTGAGGTCATCATATATCTTGGTTGGACGTGAGATCAACAACTTAGGTTCAATTTCTAAACTCCTCAATTTTCATCCAATTTACTTGAAATTTGAACATGATTTGCATATTAGGTCAATCAATTCAACCACCAATTATTTTTTAAGGTCAAAAAGGTCAACATGGGCCTAATTTCTAATATTGAGAGATAGGGCAAAAAATGTTTTTTTTTTATATATGTATATATATATATATATATATGTATCATGATATCTCAAAAAGTTGTGGACGAGTTATGACATAACTCGGTCGATGAGTTGGTCAGGTGACAAGAACAAACAGATTAGATTGGTGATGGTTCAGATCCAGCCCCATCAGTGGGATATAAAACATAAACTCTTCAGCCTGGCAAAGATATGCGCTCTACCGAGTGCCATTCCACTTTGTTCTTTTTTGCCAAGTGTCGCTCTACGAGTGATTTTTCATTTGTTTGTTTGTGTGTCAGTCACCCACAGGTCACATTTTCAAACTGATCTTCACAAAGCTTCACAAAATTGTTGAGTTGGTCATAAGCAAGAAGCCTATTGATGTTGAGGTCAATATAGGCCAAAGATCAACAACTTTGTTGAATTTCTAAAATCCTCAATTTTCATCAGATTGACTTGAAATTTGAAGATGAGTTGCATATTTGTTCAGTAATTCAACCATAATTTATTTTTGAGGTCAACACAGGCCAAAAGGTCAGCGTAGGCCAAAAGTCAACAACTTAGGTGGGATTTCTAAAATCCTCATTTTCATAAAATTGATTTGAAATTTGAAGAGGATTTGCATATCCTGTAACTGAATTTGACGACAAATTCTTTTTGAGGTCAACATCTGCCAAAAGGTCAACATAGGCTAAAGGTCAACAACTTCAGTGAAATTTATAAAATCCTCACTTTTTATCTGATGAATTGAAATTTGATGAGGATTTGCATATCAGGTCACTGAATTCAATTACCAATTATTTTTATGGGCAAATTTGTTTTTGGGATTTTGCAAGTATCGTGCTCTGCATGACATCCTTCTTTTTTATTTATTTATTTGTTTGTTTGTATATGCTTCAAAAACTAAAAAACTACTGAACTAAATCCAACCAAATCATATCGTGCCATCCAGTGGTAGCAAGTATTACAAATCATCTCATACAAAGAAAGTTCAAACACGTTTATAATATGCATTATGGTGATGTTGAAATCTGGCTGAGAACAATTTTAAATTTTCAAAATGTTTCATTTCACTCACTAAGCAGAGGTTCAAACCAAAGTATCCAACACTGAGCTTCGCAGTGAAGCAGAAGTGATTATTTCAGCACAAAGGATGGTTCATGAAGGTGATATTAGCTGATTTCCAAGCAGATGGAAGATGACTTCATGCAAATTATCGAGTGAACAGAGCAGAATGTTTGTGAAGTACAGCATGTTGTCTTTTGATTAAATCTGTCAGCAAAGCGATGGGTACTTCTGGTTGTGTTAAATACAATTTTATGCAGTTCTACCTGTTTTGTGTGGCCAAAGTATTGAAGATGTGTTTACTGTAATGTTCATAACATATTAAGCTTCTCAATGTACAGTTGCATTCACCTAATTGTTTAAGAAATTCGAATGAGTATTTTAAAGGAATCTGCAGCTATTCCGATGTCTTCCAAAAACAAACACTTGTTAAGACATTCATTTCCGGAGGGAACCTTTATATACATTCTGGATGTCAGATAGATGGAATCAAGGCACTCTGTCTCCTGGTTATATCGATGCAGTTCATCCTTTGGGGACCTCTCTACAGGAATGGCAGAAACAGCCTCTGAGTTTTGAACATCCAGGAATGGAATCTGTTCACCCCAGCAAATAGCTAATTGATCTCTTGCCTGTGTCCCTGGGTGATCATTCAAAACCCGGTCAAACCACAACTATCTGCCGAATAGTTGCACTGCTGTTTACAGACACTTTATTAGATTCCGTTCTCCTTAGTCAGCCAATACAAGCAATTGAAATTGCTTGAAGCAAGAACATTTAATGGAGATTGGTCTTGGTTTGGTCTTATTGGTACTGGATCATAAGTCAATAATTTGGTTCAGGATGTGACAGGAAACAGCCCAATTTTTCTAATTTCAATCCCAGGTCTCTCTCAGGCTATTAAGAGTTAACCATGAAGTATCTAGTACTGTCATCATGTGTAGATCGATCAGGCAGTGTAAAGAGATTATCCCCTCCTGGAAAGGTATTCCGACATTGTTAACTATTCTTCTGAGTCGAGCTACGTTTCCAGAAGCTTAGAATCAAAATCCTTATGTCTGCTGCCTTTAGCCGGATTTGAACCTGCAACCTCTGGGTTATCAGCTGAGTGTCTTTAGCACCAGACCCCCATCAACAAATTACATACACAAAATCGCACTTTGTAAAATGCCATTTTTATGCCTCCGCTGACGGAGTCGCCAGAGGCATTATGTTTTTGGCTTGTCAGTCCGTACGTACGTATGTCTGTCCATCCGTCAGAGCTAATTTTCTCTGTTTTCTCTGCAACCATTGATCTGATTGACATGAAATTTTCACCATAGGTGCGACAACTCATGTAGAATGTTTTAATGATAATTATGACGTCATAGGTCATGTGTGGCAGCCACGTGGGGAAAAAGGAAATATTTTGGACCTCTTTCTCCGAAACCACTTAATGGGAAAAATTGAAACTTAGCACATGTCAAGTACTCCCCATGGGAAACAAGTGTGTTTTTTGATGTCATAGATGGCTTCGTTATGCCGTCATAATTGCATACGTCGAATGCTTTATCCGATTAGTATGAAAAATTTTGAGGGTCATCTCGGTCTAAATTGTATGGGGGGGGGGGGGGGGGGGGGGGGGAATTGATGACGTCAACGGTCACATGGTTCAGCAGCCTTTTTCTTTTTACATAGAAGCCTTCAAAGAACTTCTCCAAAATGGCTGAACAGATCAAGGAAAAACTTTAGTTATAATAACCTATCCATGAGGAACAAAACGTTCTCCACCTATGTATAATGTATAATGATGTAATAATGTGGGTGGAGGCATATTTGGTGACATCGAAGAGTGCCCTTCTCGTTTTATCATTAAGATGCTCCTTCCTCCCAATCCTCTCTTCCTCTTTCTCTTTTTCCACCCTATCTTATCGTAACTGTCATACTTTCCCTTCTCTCGTCTATCCTTTTTCTTTTCCTTAATTTCATTTTCTTCATTTATTCAGCTGAGGCAGTTTATTCCTGATATGTGAAACACCTTGCAACCCATGCCCACAGAAAACATACTTTTTGGAATGCTGGTCGCATTTTCCATCCAATCGTCATGTAACTTTGCTGAAACATATCCATGGGTAGGTGCTCCTATCATCCTATGTTGAAAGTTTTGTGTCAACCGCTCAAGCGGCTTTGGAGAAAACTAATATAAAAGCGAATAAAGGTGATAAAGTGGTGGCCTCACCCGATGTTCCACAACATGGTAAAGGATGGTTGTGGATGCCTATTACTAGTCTGTAGTCCACGCTACCCACTGCCAGCCTCATCCTTTTCATATGTAGGGCCCTAATTGGTATTTCAGTATCTGCTTATGAGAAGTTCAACTCTACAATCTCCGCGTTGTCAAATGAAAATTCTGATTTGAGTGAGGGAATATCATAAAAAAGATATTCACCATGTGCAGGCACAAAGACACAAACCTAATTATTGAGATTGAGAAGGATTCTCGAGTTCCAAAGGTTTTTATAATTCATCATCAACTCTGGCAACCTGAAAATGCTTCTTTTGAATTTGTTCAGCTTTGGATTTTTTAATTTTCTCGCAGAGAAGTTGTCTTGCAAAGAGAAGAGTCGAATTAAGTCATTAGGGGCATATGTGTCTGATGCTTTGGCATGACAGCTGACGCTGTGATTTGAGGTGAGTTTCTGACACAGTTCTCTTTCCAATCGGAACCTGAAGGTGAAATGCAGGGACATAATTTGGAATGCTGACGTGAGCACAAAGCTAACAGTATTAGCTTTGATTTACAGATTGCATACATGTGGACACACTCATGCAAATTTTTGATTTCATTCTGCTTGAGCAAGCAAATGGAGAGGTTTGCGGTGGATGAAAATACATATATATATATATATATATATATATATATATATATATAACATTTATATATACACATATATTAGCACGCACACGCCAAGCTGATTGTGATTGTGATTTCAACTTCAGGATGTGAAATGGCACATTTTGTATCTAAATTATTGTGAGTAAAGCTTTTATATTATTGCAAGTAAAGTAAAGGAAGATGGTGAAGGGAAAAGTTTTTAGGTAGGAGTAGATGAGAGTAAGGGGAGGGAGTGAATGGGCATGTGCAGAGGATTAAACTTGGTGTCCTATCTGCTAGCATTAGTTGGTAAAAGTTAAAGATCCCACAAGGTCCTTTGTGAATAGGAGGCCAGTTATCTCCAGATCCCTGAACAAATTTCTAATTAGTGCTCCAACTTACAGGGGGCAATACATCAATGGGACAGAGGTGCACCCAGAAATGATTCCAACTTGCAACCGAGCCCTGCATACAAAATAATGGAATAATGGGCTATGTGCTCAGGTTGGCATGCACTCTAAAGAGGTTGGAACGATTTCCAAGTTGCGCTTTAAATATATTGGTTCAGGTTAGAATTACGAATGACCCCTCAAAAGGAAGTTTTCTTGCAATTAATTAATTGATTGTGGTGAGATGCTTGATCCCTAAACGAGGCTTTGCACTTATTTTACTCGAATAAGTTTTTTTTTAATGGCAAACTGAACAAGTATAATTATGTTCCATCAATAGACTGGAACGATTTAATTCGCACCTTGAAATGATACATCACTCTCAGCAGAGCTACAGTTTCCTCTGATTATGTCACTGGATCGTTACTTATTTTAGTACCCTAACAATGTAGACTTGAAAACGTGATTGCAGTTCAATATAGTAAAGCGTCTGGGAGCCAATTGTAGTGCAGTGAATCAGTGATGGAAACCAAGGAATCACCTCCAGGGATCATATTTGAACTGAGGTTCGGCAATATGGAAGTGCATGTTTCAAGGCAACAATTCAAAGAGATCTCCACTGGGCATTAGGCAGTTATTAAATCAGTAGATATATGTAGAAGTATGAAATAAATGGGTAAAGTGTGTATTTCCAATCACCACTTAACCTGGCATAATTTAAATCAAAGTGGACTGCTTCAGGCAGCAATTAAGTGCAATCATGGCATAGAAGTGAAATTGAGGGCCTGAATCAGACCAGTTAATTGATAAAAGGACTTGCCAGTGAAGTTGTGCCAAATGGCCAATGTTCGAAGCTGCAATTGGTTGGCCTTGGTGGCAAACTGATGGCAGCAGCTCAGGATGATAACCAGCATGTATTGGGTCATTCATATATCTATTGATATATGTACATAGTATATCTGTGCAGTGTGTGTTGTCCGGTCCAGTGTTGTCACTGAACTACTCCCTCAAACTTTTGTGAAATCGTATCACCAATAAAAAGGTAATATCACCAATATATTTGTACAAAATAAATGTTTGTATTATGATTGGTGTCATCCTCAGTTAAACAAGCCTGTCTTTATAGCGACGTGTGGTGAGGTATTTTTAATTTCACAGCGGGAGTTGTTTTGAATTACATTGGAGGTGAGGTGTTTTTAATAACGTGGTGGTGAGGTGTTATGAATAATGTGGTGGTGTTTGTACCACTGCAGCAAAGTGTTGTGAGGCGAGTTATGCGAGCAGATCCACACTGGTGCATATATACTGAACATGTCTGTGCATTGTCTGTTGTTGTCCTGTGTTGTCACTGAACTATTTCCTAAAACTTTTGTGAAAATCGTAGCAAACTTCTGGGAGGCACCTACCCCTCCCTTGTATTAGCTTTGATTTACAGATTGCATACATGTGGATACACTCATGCAAATTTTTGATTTCATTCTGCTTGAGCAAGCAAGTGGAGAGGTTTGCAGTGGATGAAAATACATATATACATATATATATAAATGAAATACATATATACATATGTACATACATATATAAATATATATACATATATACAATACATGTATATATATATATATATATAAAAATGAAATACATATATACATAATATAACAATATATAATATACATTTCTATACATAAAATACATATTTACATATATATATATATATATAATAAAATACATTATATAACAAATATTGTCGTCAGGGAATTTTTTGAAAAAAACATTTTTTTGAGATTTTATTTTTTTAACTTAAATCTTGAACCTCAATTGCTTGTAAAATGTAATCTCATGAATATTACAAGTAAGTTTGCAAAATAAATGTTTGAATTCTGCTTGGTGTAAGGCATGACAACACGGCAATTCATGTACTTATCCTCAGAACAAGTCTGTCTGTCGAGCGACGTGTGGTGAGGTGATTTGAATTGCACAGAACGAGTTGTTTTGAATTTTGTGGAGTTGAGGTGTTTTTAATAACATGGTGGTTACGTGGTGGTGCGGTGTTTTGAATTACGTGGCGGTGAGGTGTTTTTAATAATGTGGCGGTGTTTGTCCCACTGTAGCGACGACGTGTGGTGGAGCAAGCTGATCAACGCAAGTATCTAATGGTGTTTATAAAGCTCATTCTAATGACTCACTGACTGACTGGTATTAAAGTTCATTACCTTCCGGGTGACGTAGAAAGGTGAAATTTTGCGTACCGACGGACATCAAAGACGATATACAGGAAAAACCACAGAACCGTCGGAAATTGTCCGTAAATGAAAATAAAAATAAATGAAAAAAAAGAAGAAAAAAAACAAATGCAGGTGAGCGACCAGAGACAATAAGGAAGCACTGTTCGTTATTTCTAACAATGTGTAAGCATACCCCACTATTTTATTAATGTACTGTACTCGCATTCTTATTGAACATACTTTATACATGTATTCACATTCTTATTGTACATACTTTACACATGTATTCACATTCTTATTGTACATACTTTAGAGAGATGAACATACTTTATACATGTATTCACATTCTTATTGTACATACTTTACACATGTATTCACATTCTTAATTGTACATACTTTATACACGTACTCACATTCTTATTTTGGATACTTTATACACGTACAAACATTCTTATTGTACATACTTTATGCATGTACTCACATTCTTATTGAACATACTTTAATACATGTATTCAACATTCTTATTGTACATACTTTATACACGTACTCACATTCTTATTTTGGATACTTTATACACGTACAAACATTCTTATTGTACATCCTTTATACACGTACTGTACTCACATTCTTATTGTACATACTTTATACTGTATTCACATTCTTATTGTACATACTTTATACACGTACTCACATTCTTATTTTGATACTTTATACACGTACAACATTCTTATTGTACATCCTTTATACACGTACTGTACTCACATTCTTATTGTACATACTTATGCATGTACTTACATTCTTATTGTACATACTTTATACACGTACTCACATTCTTATTTTGGATACTTTATACACGTACAAACATTCTTATTGTACATCTTTATCACGTACTGTACTCACATTCTTATTGTACATACTTTATCATGTACTCACATTCTTATTGTACATACTTTATACACGTACTTACATTCTTATTGTACATACTTTATACATGTACTTACATCCTTATTGTACATACTTTATAACGTACTTACATTCTTATTGTACATACTTTATACACGTACTTACATTCTTATTGTACATACTTTATACATGTACTTACATTCTTATTGTACATACTTTATACACGTACTTACATTCTTATTGTACATACTTTATACACGGTACTTACATTCTTATTGTACATACTTCATACACGTATCACATTCTTATTGTACATACTTTATACACGTACTTACATTCTTATTGTACATACTTTATAACATGTACTTACATTCTCATTGTACATACTTTATACACGTACTCACATTCTTATTGTACATACTTTATACACGTACTCACATTCTCATTGTACATACTTTATACACGTACTCACATTCTTATTTGGATACTTTATACATGTACAAACATTCTTATTGAACATACATTTAATACATGTATTCACATTCTTATTGAACATACTTTATACATGTATTCACATTCTTATTTGAACATACTTTATACATGTATTCACATTCTTTTGACATACTTTATACATGTATTCACATTCTTATTGTACATACTTTATACATGTATTCACATTCTTATTGAACATACTTTATACATGTATTCACATTCTTATTGAACATACTTTAATACATGTATTCACATTCTTATTGAACATACTTTATACATGTATTCACATTCTATTGAACATACTTTATACATGTATTCACATTCTTATTGAACATACTTTATACATGTATCACATTCTTATTGTACATACTTTATACACGTACTCACATTCTTATTTTGGATACTTTTATACACGTACTCACATTCTTATTGTACATACTTTATGCATGTACCCACATTCTTATTTTACATACTTTACACACTTTATTCACATTCTTATTGTAGATACTTTAAACACGTACTCACATTATTTTTGTACATACTTTATAGACATATTCACATTCTAATTGTACATACTTTATTCACGTACTCATTATTTTTGAACATACTTTATACACTTACTCACATTCTAGTTGCACATACTTGAGACAAGTACTCCCATTCTAATTGTACATACTTTATTCAAGTGCTCACATTCTCATTGCACATACTTTAGAATGTACTCTCATTCTAATTGTACGTACTTCGTACACGTACTCACATTTTTATTTTACATACTTTATGCACGTACTCACATTCTTATTGTGCATACTTTATACACATCCTCACATTCTAATTGGACATACTTTATTCACGTACCCACATTCATATTGTACATACTTTATACACGTACTCACACTCTTATTTTAATACTTTATACACATACTCACATTCTAATTGGACATACTTTGTACACGTACTCACAATCTTATTGTACATACTTTGGACAAGTACTCACATTCGAATTGTACATACTTTATACACGTACTCTCATTCTAATTGTACATACTTTAGACAAGTACTCACATTATAATTGAACATAATTATCCATGTACTCACATTCTTATAGTAACATAATTTAAACATGTACTCACATTCTAATTGTACATACTTCATTCATGTACTCAATTCTATTTATACATATTTCATACATGTTCTCACATTCTTACAGTACATACTTTATACATGTACTCACGTTCTAATTGTACATACTTTATCCACGTACTCACATGCTTATTGTACATACTTTAGACAAGTACTCTCATTTTAATTGTACATACTTCATACATTTACTCACATTCATATTTTACATACTTTATACATATACTCAAATTCTTATTGTACATTCTTTATACACATACTCTCATTCTAATTGTACATACTTTGGACAAGTACTCTAATTCTATTTCTACACACTTTAGACAAGTACTCTCACTAATTGCACAGACTTTATGCATGTACTCACATTTTAATTGTACATACTTTATACACATACTGCATTCTTATTGTACATACTTTATACACATACTGCATTCTTATTGTAAATACTTTAGACAAGTACTCACATTATAATTGTACATAATTTATCCATGTACTCACATTCTTATAGTACATAATTTATACATGTACTCATATTCTTATAGTACATAATTTATAATGTACTCACATTCTTATTTTACATACTCTATACATGTACTCACATTCTTATAGTACATACTTTATACACATACTCATTCTAATTGAACATACATTATACACGTTCTCACATTCTAATTGTACATACTTTATACATGTACTCACATTATTTATAGTACATACTTTATACACGTACTCACATTCTAATTGTGCATGCTCTATACATGTACTGAACTCGAACTCGCATTCTCATATCACATACTTTACACATGCATGCACATTCTATTTGTACATACTTTATGCACACGCTCAAATTCTAAGAGTACATACTCTATGACATACTGTACTCAAATTGTAATTGTACCTACTTTATACACGTGTTTACTTTACATACTTTATCGACCCACTCACATTCAAATTGTTCATCTAATATATAAATGGGGAAGCACGGTCATTTTTCTTGCGATGGACATCAAAGCCGATATGCCTATGTTGGCTTAATGGTTTGGGTGCTGGGCTTGG
>CM068962.1:83961613-83973184 GCA_035128595.1 Eptatretus atami | reverse complement strand
ATAATTATTTAATTCTTTGAATCTGGGATCATTTTGAATTATTTTTATGCCTCTGCTGATGAAATTGCCAGAGGCATTATCTATACCTATGTATTATATATATATAGATACATATAATCTCCATCAGTTGGTCTGTCTGTCTATTTGGGGAGGGGATTCTCAGTTCAGTGAGTGGCTTCCCACATTCAGAGAGGCGCTTCAAAATCACATCACCAACATTTCCTTTGCTCTGTATAGCCTCTTTTGTAAAGCTTGCAATTTCTAACACTCTCACAGCTTTATCTTAAATCTAATTCGATATCCTATTTCATTTTTTGGAGTTGTGAAGATGTTGTAAGTTTCAGTTGCAAAAAAACAGGAAGAAAATTAGCATTTTTAGACAAAAATATATTTGAAGTGAAATTAAGGCCTGCAATAATCATATAAGGTCCATTCAGAGTCCCTCACAGCTTTGTCTTAATCCTAATCCACCGTCTGATTTTATTTGTTGTAGTCGTTAAGATGGTTTAAGTTTCGGTTTTCAGCAAAAGGTGAGAAAATCAGACGAATATTGGCATTTTTAGACAAAAATGCATTCTAATAGCCATTTTGAATGTATCTGGTCAACCACGATGTGGGGAGGATGAGGGAGAAGAGGTTAGTGAGGAGGGGGGAGGAAAGATGGGGAGGAGAGGAGAGGAGGGATGGGGAGGAGAGGAGAGGAGGGAGGGGGAGGAGAGGAGAGGAGGAAGGGGGAGGAGAGGAGAGGAGGGAGGGGAAGTAGAAGAGCGAAGGTAGGGGGAGTAATATAGCGAGGGTAGAGTTCCCTGCTCGGGAATTAGTTGTGACGTCATTTTGAATGCACCTTGTCAGACGCAATGTGGGGAGGGGAAGAGGGGGGAATAGTGAGGAGGGTGAGGAGAGGAGGGAAGGGAAGTAAGTAGAAGAGCGAAGTGAGGAGGGGGAGTAAAGGATGGAGGGGCAGGAAAGGAGGGGGAGTAGAAGAAGAAAGGTAGGGTTCCTTGTGAGGGAAAACTGAAGTTTTTGGGATTGAACTGCAGTATAATTATATTTTTAATATTCCCAGGGTATATATAAATAGTTTATTTCAGGTGAGTTAACTCTTTTCCAACTATTTGATTAAACAATACTTTGAAAAACTTTGTTTGTATTTTAAGGAATTTTTAATTGAGGAAGTGAAGTGTATTCGATGTAAGTCAGTAAAGGCAGGTTCTCCCCCCTGTCAAGTCAATCAAATCAAGGCAGAAACAAGTCACTCCACATACTCTCCCACCCCTCGCCCACTTTCCTCCCTCCTATCCCCTGTGCACAATCCTCTCCCCTTCTCCCCTCTTGTGAGTGAAGCATCAGATATGAAGAAGGGCGGTCCAAATGTCATACATGTCTTTGCCCGTTGGTTTCCCACGGGTGCCCCACTCGTGTTTTCAAGTTGTCGCTCCATGTCCGTGCATCCATGATAGATTTTCGTTACCGTGATAACATAAGAACGGCTGAAGGGATTTAAGTCAAACGTGGTACAAGTATGGATAATGATGTAAAGATTAACTGATTAGATTTGAAGGTTAACGTCAGAGGTTATGTTCGGTAAAAAATATCTTACAGCACTAAGCCCCTGTCACACCTTGACGATTTAGCCAGTGTATGGCAACGTATCAAAATTGATCTAAAACGCTGGCGTACGCTGAACTATTGATGTTTTTTTCCATTTTGGGCATATATTAACGAGTTGGACGTATGCATAAGTATTAGTAATGTACACAGAACGTTTCGATAACTTATAGATAACTTATACCAACAAATGTAGCGTGTTGCGGCGTTCACAACTTATGCCCAACGATATTAACTTATGCATAGCCGGCAGAGTATCGCCGACGATCAGGTGGCGTAGCCTATTAAAAGGCTGCCGCTCGACGATTCAAATCATAACCACACTAGACATCGAAGTGTCAACATCACCTCATGCCGAAGAAAAAAAACCAAAACCATGGAGTTGGAACACATGACAGGTTCTCCTGTGAACCCCATTTTATATACCAATTCTGCTAAACGCTGCATACGCATATACGGTAGCTGTAAGTTAGAACACGTTAGTAAGTTCTGTGGTCGTCCGGAAGACGTCAAATACGTCTACATACGTCAATATGCGTTGGAATACGTTACACATAGTTTCAAAGCACGTTACTCATAGGTTAGAAATAGTTTCGGGTACGCTAGACATTACCTCGAATATTTCGACTTATGAGTAACTTACAAGTAACGTGTCGTCAACGATCGCATAACGTGCCTAAAACTTATGGCCAGCGTATGCCGGAACGTGTGAGTCATAGCTGGCATATGTCAAAAATTTTGAGCATGCTCAAAATTTGTCGACGGCTCGGCGACTACGAGTATGCCAGCATGCTTAGCATGCTGCTCTTAACTATACAAAACTTACCATAACGATATTCGACGTGTGCCAGCATATTCGCCAAATTTTCATACTCGGCATACGCTGGCTAAACGTCAAGGTGTGAAGCCCCTTACTTGTGACCAGTGATGGGATTTTGACAAATCCTGGCATAAGTTGCAGTATGATCAAAGATGAACTAATGAGATGGGGCATCAAAAGGTCAAGGTAAGAGTCAGTGATAGGTTTTTGTTACCGTGATAACTAAAGGCCCTGTCACACCTTGACGTTTTAGCCAGCATATGCCGACGTATGAAAAATTTGTCTAAACTGCTGGCACACGTCGAATATGTTATGGGTAAGTTTTTATACGTTAAGAGCACGCTGAAGCATGCTGGCATACGTCGTAGTACGCCGAGCTCGTCGACAAATTTAAGCATGCTCAAAATTTTTGACGTATGCCAGCGTATGACTCACACGTTCCGCATAGCTGGCCATAAGTTGTAGGCACGTTATGCGATCGTTGACACACGTCGACACACGTACTTGTAAGTTACTCATAAGTGAAACACGTCGAGGTAAGTTTAGCGTACCCGAAACTTATTTCTAACCTATGAGTAACGTGCTTTGAACCTATGTGTAATGTATTCCAACGCATATTGACGTATGTAGACGTATTGACGTCTTCCGGACGACCACAGAACTTACTGAACGGTTTTCTAACTTACAGCTACCGTATAATGGCTATTGGCAGCGTTTAGGGGAATTGGTATATAAAATGGGCTTCACAGGAGGAACCCGTCAGTGTTCCAGACTCCATGGTTTTTTTTTTTTTCTTCGGCATGACGGTGATGTTGACACTTCGATTTCTAGTGGGTTATGATTTAAATCGTTGAGCGGCAGCCTATTAATAGGCTAGCCACGTGATCGTCGGCGATACGCTGCCCGCTATGCATAAGTTAGACTATCTTGGGCATAGGTTGTGAACCCGACAACACGCTAAGCATCCGTTGGTATAAGTTATCTATAAGTTATCGAAACGTTCTGTGTACGTTACTAATACGTTATGCATAGTCCACTCGTTATTTACGCCCAAAACTGAAAAAAAAACATCAATAGTTCGGCGTCCGCCAGCGTTTTAGATACATTTTGATACGTTCCATACGCTGGCTAAAACTCAAGGTGTGACAGGGCCTTTAAGAACGGCTGAAGGGACCTAAGTAACTTGGTGCAAGTATGTATCATGATGGACACATAAACTGATTAGATTTTGGCATGTCTAAGGTCAAAGGTCATGTCAGGTAAAAATGTGATATTTGAGAACAGCTGAAGGGATTTATATCAAACTTGATACAAGTGTGTATAATGATGTAATAATGTGTGCGGAGGCATATCTACCGACGTCACAACACCAAAGAGTGTCCTAGTTTTTTCTTCGAAGCTGTGTTTGAAAATTGCTTTGGATTCTCCATTAATAGTGCCATGTTCTGATAAAGGGGCAAAATGCAGTTTCGGAGTCTTCGAGGATCCATTGTGATCCTTTGCTGCAGATAGATGCAAAAGCATTAGCGCATCACATCTGATTCAGTTTAGAAAATTTACACATTCATTCTTTTCTTTTATTTTTTCAGCCACTATGATGCAACACAATCACGTTGTTATGCTGAGGTTAAAATGGCTTCCATCTTCATGTGGACTTTTGTCCATAGCAGTTGTCCCAAGCTGATTTACTGTGGCCTTTTGCAACCTCTTCTATCGGCACGTCCCATTTGCTACACAGATCACTGATTATATTTGCTCTCCTTCGGCATTCTGCTGCTGCCATTTCAAGACATCCATCAAATAATGCATAAAGATCGTTTCTCACGGCAACTGAAAAATGGCCTGACTGGAATGACCTTCAGAGTTGGAAGTCCCAAAGTGCCTAAAACATTAAAAACTTATTTGCATTTTCAAAAGTTATTTGGAGCTCATGTTAACCATTGTTGTTGCAACTTTCAAGGTTTAATTTTAGGGAGAAACTTGGGTGATCCATGTCGATTGAGAGTTATTTGGGTAATTTTGTGAAGAAGGTTTGAGACAAAGCCATCTGTTTTAATAACTCATTACCTGTGACCAAATGTTACAAATATGTCTGCCATTTTACAGATAAGGTGGTTTGCTAAACACCTTCACTTTGTTTTCCAAGAGGTTGATAAACTTTGTCGACAGCTTGAAGGGGCTGTAAATTATGGACTTTTTAGCCCCTGTTGGACTTAGTCCAAAACAAGGGCTTATGGATTTGGTCTCAGTTTTCATGTCCATCCATGCGTCCATGCGCCCGTTCATCCGCAACCATATCTTGACATGTATGGACCGATTTTATTGGTACTTGGAAAAAACACAACACATGATGGTATACATATGAACATCATTTATTTTTCCGAGTTCAGATCCAAGATGGCTCACTGGCAGGCATTTTAGTTGTAAGAAACCCGATGTTGTCCGCGTCCTTAACCATTTCTCGGATATGCATTTACCGATGTTATTCAAACTTGGCACACAGATAATGAATAATGGCTTACATATGCATGTCATTTTTTACATTTTAATTACATCCAAGATGGTCGACTGGCAGCCATTTTGTTACTTAAACATGTCCCTAACCATTTCCTGAACATGCATGGTCCGATTTTGTTCAAACGTGGCACAAACACAGTACATGATGGCATACACATGCACCTCACTTTATTTTGTGATCTGATCAAAGACGGTTAACTGCTCGACTGGTGGCCATTTTAGATGTAAAAGAAACCCGGTATTGAACACGTCCTCAACCATTTCTCGGACATGCATTTACCGATTCAAACTTGGCAGTCTGCCTACATACCAATCAAACAAAATTGAAAATCATTCCAAACAGGAAGCTTACTGTTTTCAAGTATGCTATAAAGGACACAAACAACAGGTAAGAAGAATGAATGAACATATTTGAGAGGGTGGTGTAATAGACACTGCACCCATAGTGGTAAACTTCTGAAATTAATTTTTTTTTGTATGACAACTGCAATCTTAATTTTATTTAAATCGAATTACTGTATATACTTGAATGCTGTTAAACACAAATCACCTTTTTGTCATGTCCAAGACCCTCCCGTTTTGCAGTACAGTACTTGGACATGTTAAATAAGGTGGTGAAGAAGATTGCTTTAAGAGTGCTAAACCACAGTAATATTTTTTAAACTATCTTTAAAATCAATATCTTATTTAAATTGAAGTGTATATACTTGAACAATGCCAGGGGTAATATGTTATGAACTCTCTAATTATTCTCACCCTGAAGGGGATGCAAGACTATTGCAACACCCTTGTGTGTCTGAGTGTCTGGGTGTGTGTCCGCGTCGATATATTTTCATTTTTAAAATGTTTTTCCCTGCAACCACTTATCCGATTGAAGTGAGGCTTCAAACATAGGAGGGACTCCCCATAGATAATATTTTATTGCTAACTCTGACATCATAGGTGACATGGTATGGCAGCCACATTGGATTAAAGGAAAAAAATTGGACATCGTTTTCTCCGAAACCACTCAACGAAAAACTGACACTTGGCATATGCCATCAACTCTTCATGATGTATAAAGAGTGATAACAATGACATCATTGGTGAAGTAGTATTCCATCCCTAATTGGTTGAATTGAAATCTTTATCCGTTAAAAATCTGAAAACTTCATCTATCTGATCTCTGACTCGATGTGAGTGAAGAATTAAATTTTTGATGTTCATAATCCATGCCAAGAAACTATGTGACATAATAGGATGCATAGATGACATGGGTATATGGGCCAAAATTACAGTTGGACCATAATAGTAGCGTTTTCAGTTAACTATGATAGTTTTGTTCAGAATGAATGTGTGAGGTGACAATATGCACTCCCACTGTGTGCTGTTCTACTTATGTAAAAGCATTTCCTGTTATTGATGGAAAATTAGGATGTTTGAGGTTTTTGGACTGGGGGTGGGGGAGGGGGGTAGCCTATAAATATGCATACTCACTTTTGAACTGTCTCGTCTGGGTTGATTCTCGATAGAGCTGTGCTCCACTGAGTGCTGTTCTACTTTATGTAAAAGCATTTTCCTTTTATTGATGGAAAATTATGATGTTTGAGGTTTTTGGACTGGGGGCGGGGATAGCCTATAAATATGCATACTCACTTTTGAACTGTCTCGTCTGGCTTGATTCTCGATAGAGCTGTCACTCTGGTGTATTGCATGGTGTAAACTGTCACTCTGGTGTATTGCATGCAGTGCAAGCCATCAATGTGTGCTATCTATCAGAAGTAGGTTGAGGTGGATCTGACTGCCAGCTGCACTGGTTATTGGGTGACATTGGAGATTGTGCAGTACCTTTCGTGACGAGTCGGCGAGTTTTCGCTGGCACCCTAAAACAAACTGCAATTTCCTACCCTGATTGACTGCTCTGAAGTTCAAGGCAAATCATGTAATCATAACCCTTGCTAAGAAAGTCCTTTGGCAGAACTGACATGATTATGATGAAGCTTTTGCATTAATGTCTGAAGCTGTGACAACAGAGAATTAATTCCTGTAAACCTATCGTCTTAACCATTTGTTCAACACATCAATAATAACCTCCACCACCAAAGGTGGATAGAGGTTATGTTTTCACCTCTGTCTGTTTGTCTGTCTGCCTGTGAGCAGGATATCTCAAAAAGTTATGGACGAATTAGGATGAAATTTGGTGGACAGATTGTGTTTGTGACAAGGAAGAATTGGTTCAATTTTGGTGAAGATCCAGATCCAGATATGAGGACTTACGTTTTTATTTTAAGTGACTCGTTATAATTGAGAGATTGGGCCAAAAACCATACAAGGGATGATATTTCAAAAAGTCGTGTACGGATTATGACTAAACTTGGTGGAAGAGTTGGGTGTGTGACAAGGAAGAATTGATTAAATTTTGGGGAAGATTTGGATCTGGATGTGGGAATTTTTTCAGCGATTCTGTATAATTGAGAGATGGGGCCAAAAACCAAACATTTTTTTCAAAAAGTTGTGTATGGATTATGACAAAACCAGGTGGATAAGCTGGGTAAGTGACAAGAACAAGCCATTTAGATTTTGGTTCAGGTCCAGATCCAGATCCAGTCTATTGTTGGGATGCAAAACGTAAACTGTTCAGCCTGGCGGAGGTATGTGCTCTACGGAGTGTCATTCTACTTTCTTAATTTCTTGCTCTATTCATTCACCCACTACAGTTAAGAGTTGCCAGGAATATGTGTTGATCTGTGCAAACTGTTGTTGTCATTCTCACATCAGAAATATTTAAATCCAAAACGTATGCAGGTGTTTAAGAACCTTATCAACAATTACATGCATTGAAATAAAATTATGATTAATAAATGCCGCACAAATCATTGCTTTGTTATGTTTTGAAGTACAAAGGTCAATGAGATAAAAACACCCGAAGATAGCGTTATAATCGCACAATTAGTGTGCAAGCACAGTGAGATTTCATAATTCACAAATGTTGCATGTGACCTTCACTTCGGGGGCTCGAACAACCATGAGCTTCATTTTACTCTGCTAATCAGGAGACCAGACAGAGTGCTAATGCATCTATATATTTCCAACCCCCCAAAAAACTTTCCCAATTACAGATTTCTTTTGATTTGCATTTTGATAGCTTGGCCGTGAGCACCCGATCTTCATAAAAGTTGAGGGCTTGGCTTTTTGTCACTCCCTTTTAATTCCCCGATTAATTGTGTTTGTAAGGTTTCTAAAATAGAACTAAGCTTCACAGTCATTTTACATTTGCGTACTCCGTCACACAAATGATAACAAAGCAAAACTTCTTCAACCTTTCCTAACAACAAGGTGTGTGCAATGCCAACTGGAGGTAAGAGAGTTTTTGTTGGTTTATCTGTTTCTTCGATGAAATAGGAGTTTCATTTTCTATTTATGGAAATCGTGTTTGATTATACAGTCCTTCTTTACTCACATTATTGTCCACTATAAATATAAGAGGCCAATAGCTGGCAGGATAGCTTAATGGTATGCACAAACGTCTGTAAGCTGTCTACCATGAGTTTGAATCTTAACCCAGATATCAACTGCCTCTGTGATGTTTCACATGCTGTTGAGTAACCATTGGGGATGCTTCTTCTTGGTGGTTGTACCCTGCAACACAAGTCGGGGCTCAATCTTTCCCACTCTTCCCTGCAGCCAGATTTGTCAGGGCAGTGTGGCCATGATCAGAGCGTCGATTCTGTGTGTGTGTGTGTGTGTGTGTGTGTGTGTGATTTTTACTTACGTTGTTCCTCATTTCAACCGAGCATCTGATCTTCTCGAGGTGATTGGCTGAAAGAGTTACAGCTGCTGGCACTATCACTCAGCTGAAAAAAACGTTTTTGTATCGTGTATCAAACACAAATGACAAAACGTTTTCAAGGATGCATACATTCGTTAATCAATATATAAAGACAATATAATCAGTCCAACAACACTGTACTTAGTCCTTGGGCTATTTTCAGGAGAGTTAAAATGAGTTTTCGTGCCAAGTCTGGCATATCAGGTTTTTGATCTCATTTTGTAGGTTTATATAGTAGAAAAAATATTAGACCGGGAACTTCTCAAAAAGTGTCCAAACTATGATAAAAATGGCATTTTCCAAAATGGCCGCCATGAATTTTCACGAAATTAATTTTTAACTTATCTCAACTTCTAAACCTCCTAGAAATAAATTTAGTTATCTAAACTTAGGTTTTTGGGGTCAAGGAATCCAATTACATACATTCAACTACCTATATTCATTTCTTTTGTCAAATAAGTCAAAATGGAGGCATTTAAATGCCAAATACCATTTCATAATGGATATTCTGGATAGTGATACAATGCTGTTTGTATTCATTTTCGTATTGCGTTAAGTTCCAGATTGGCATATTCCATATTGTATAAATGCTGTTACAATACTGATTGTTTTCTTGAATGTTTTATGTAAATATGACTAAGACGAATTCAACAAAAAGTATTTATTATACATTACAGACAAATAACTCGAATCATATATACACATATATCGTGCAGCAATGTGCTGCACGGAGTGGAAGATTTGCAAGAACACTTGACGAGATACGCACTTTACTAGGTGCATGTGTGTTGGGACATCACTTGTTGATGAAGTGTTTCCTTCTCGAATTGTTCTTCTTGTAACACACGTTGTCATGCTTGGAAATCGTGCACTAATTTTCGACATCAAGCCAGAATTGAAGAGAAGTTGTGGCGCATTCTCTGGGGCTGGTTATGGAAACAGTTGGTCTCTGAAGTGCTTCACTAGCTTTTCTTAAGGTGTTTGATCAAGTTTGGATGTTGATCTGAATCAACTTGGTGTTTATTGAGAGATGCAGCGTACAAACTGCGCACTGTACCCATGTCACACGACACTTCTTCAACTACATTCTTCTGTATCAAAGAAAAATGTCATGAAATGCTTCAGTAGCTTCACAGACCACTTGTCATCGATTCGTCACTTGACTCCTGACAACTTTTGATGTACTTGTTATAACAGGAGTCATGTTTTGAACATCACAGCATCGCATCATCGCCATCACAGCGCACCACCACCTAACTGATACAGAATCTGCGTGTCTCCTTTTGTTGGGCAGCTTCTCTCAACTTCTCTACTGTAGTCTGAAGTGTGATCTCAACTTCTCTACTGTAGTCTGAAGTGTGAATGGTTTTGCTGGGTGTAGTTTGCGACGATATGTGGTGTCTTTCACGAATTGTTGTTGACAAATAATGCATTTATCTAAGTCTGTATGGGTGCAGAAGAGCTTGTGAGTCTTTTTGCGGCGAGCATCCTTGGCCATCATCTGTGGTAGTCGCATCGGCAGCTCTTTTCCTTTCGACTATCGAAATCCCCTTCTCTAATGTGTAGGACTTGTAGCAATGCTGGTGACGGATGATACTGCATACTTCGACTGGTAATGGATGAGTTCCTTCAATGTACGGACGTAGTTGATCATACACATGGTCTTTTCGTCGCTTTGCAGAATCACATAGTTTTGTCCAGGCTCCTTCTGTGAATGTTTGTTCCTTCCCTGGTGCAGAACTGTACCCATGGCAGACACACTCATCCCATCTTATGTTCGCCATACTGCAAAATATAAATATAGTATATAAAATATAATATATTTACACACTATCTTTGAAAATCGCTTTGGATCGACATATGTGTCGCAAAATATGCGTGTTTGGCACTAAAATGGTGGTCATTTTCATTTTTTTCATATTTTTTGTACTGTAACAAACCTACAAAAATAGACCAAGAAACCTAATATGCCAGACTTGGCGACAAAAAATTTTTTTTAGCCGCGTCTCGCGAAGCGAACGCTGCTCTAAGAGAGCTCCACGTTGTTTGTTGTTGTTCTTCTTCTTCTTCTTCTTCCTCTCTTTCTGCTGAAGAACAAACCTTTAGGACGGCTCTTTTATAACAGGATCCGGATCTCCTTAATACTAAACACCTCTACACATCCTCGCGATTGAGGGTGCCTTTTGAGAGCGTCTATCTTGAACTTTTAAATATATTCGGACATTTGCTTTAAAGTTTGGAAAAGTTCACATTACTATTTAAAGATTATTCCATTTAATGTGTTGTAATTTCGTAAATACACGATTTTCTCGTCATGAACAGGAGCCTCCATGACGGTCTCGCTATTGGCTCCATCAAGGCACGTGACGAAATATCGGAAGTTGTTGTTATTGCCTTTAGGACGTGGCTCTTGGACACATTTGTCCTTGTTTCAGAATAGCCTAAGGACTATAGCCAAGCATTCAAGGATGGCTGCAACAGGTCTCGCACTCTGTTTATTCCAACACTGGTGAAACAATGCATAAACGACCTGGAGGTAGAAATTCTAGAGAATAAAGGATTCCAAACTAATGGCTCATGTACAAACTTTTGGGCATCGTATGATACTCTAAACGTTGCACTCCGAGGACTTGCCAAGCATTCAAAAGCTCTGATGAAAACTGGGGAGCTGAGACATGTCAACGTGTTGCAGGTCGATGAGGAAAAGTTCACGGTCATATTTCAGACCTTCCACTTTCTGCAAACAGGCGTTTGTGAGAGGTCGCCAAGGACACACTCACAGTACAGTAGGCGCTTAATCGTGGAAATTCGGAATGCC
>CM068962.1:83944071-83954071 GCA_035128595.1 Eptatretus atami | reverse complement strand
AATACAGTGATTATGTGCTTCTGGCAATCACAATCCCAATCATACATGACCTATTCTAGCCAGGTCACATTTCCAAGCTGCTTTCTCAAATTGGGCATAGATTGGGCACATTTACCTGATCAAAGCTTCCTCAGCACTGCCTGACTAATTCCATATAACAAGGTACTGTATCTGTAGGAAGTTATATGAAGCATTACGCCCCACTGTTGGCCAGGGCTCAGGCATCTAAATTTGTACTTTGGAATTGAGCATTTTTCATTTTCCTCATATATTGATCATCACAACTTCCACTCACTCCACTCTTTTGTACCCCTTTTCACTAACCTGTCAAAACTTGTAGTCAATCTCATTGCCACAGAAACCCATGAAGTTTCAGAAAAAAAAGATTGTTATTCTGATATATACTAAGTTTTTGAGACCCATCGCTTTGCTGATGGGAATACGAATCTTTGCTGTGATAGCTAAGCTATGGGGCAAGAACAAAAACGTATTCCTGGGAGATCCTGCCCTCCGTGTGGGATAACTAGCGTCGCAAGTTGGTGTTTGCAGGTTCACCACGTGTGCCTATGTACCCACATACAAACCTTACCTTTTATATTTTTTGCATCACAAACCTTCTTGAGAGTTCCCTGAATCCACTGTTGTTGGTTTAATTGGAATCCGTTCATCCGTTCTCAAGTAATAGTATGACAGAGACAAACAGACAGACACGGCTCCTTTTATATGATCGATTTGAATCACTGGGCAACAAAAGAAATTAACTTTTCATCTGCTTCTAAGGGAAATGCAGGTGTTCTTGGCTAAATCTTGGCCACTGATGAAAAATCTGTAGTCAGAATTTAGCCAGCATGTCAGGTTTTCAAAATATGTACATGTATAATGATACCCAGCATGCTATATTAGATACTTTGTATTTGCAGATCACCACATTGTACATCTAATATCAGTATTTAGTAATTATTTCACATCATATTTAGAAAACAATGATTTATCTCTGTGTATAATGTGTAGTATACAAACCAAGAACATAAACAAGTTGCAGAAAAAGAAGTTAATAAAACATTGGAACATGGTAATCTTAGAAGGGGTGTAAACTTGATCGGGATTAATCAATTGTTAATTCAAAATTCATAATTCATCAATTTTTTCTTTTCTTCTCTCGTTTGAGAAGCTATAAAATACACTCATGGAAATGTTAAATTTTAAAAATCAAAAATTTTTAGGAATTGGAAAAAAAAAAACATAATTTTTTTATTTTTTTATTGTATAAAAAATTTATATTTATCATTTATTAAAATTTTTATTATTTTTTTTATAATTATTTTTTTGTTTTCTTTAAAATTTATGTTTTTTTTTAGAAATATGGAAAAAAAAAAATAAAAAACACTCCCCCTGGATTTAATTTTTTTATTATTTTATAAATTTAAAAAATAAATTTTTAAAATTTTATAAATTTATTTTTCATCTTCTTTTTTTTTTTAATTTTTTTTATTTATTTTTTTTATTTTTAAATTTATATTAATTTTTTTTAAATAAATTTTATATCTGCACAATTGTGAGTTGATTAGAACAACACTTCCAAGTTACAGTTTTTCTTCTATGGCCAAACTTCTCTCTCAGCTATTAGAAGCCTTTACCGTCATGATCCAATGTCTTTACAAAGTTTTTCATAAGGGTTAGGGTTAGTTAAAAATTGTAATGCTGTGTGGAAAATTATATTTAAAAATTCATAGCTTGGTCAGATTTCATCCGTTTTAATCATTTAAAGTGCATTCTAAAGCTCGTTTTTATGATAAATAATATTCTACAACAGTTGGATTGCTATACTTGAAACTAAAAATACAAAAAGTAATAATTTATGATCACTCAAAATCACCTACCAGAGCAAGCTACTGTAATTGGACCATATGTATAACTCAAAATCCTGATGTGTTGAGAACATTCAGACTTCATATTCAGAATCAGCATACCTGATTTAGTCTAGAACATATGTTAACACCCCAGTCGCAAAATCTTGTTTGTCCAATGGTATAATGAGGTCGTTTACAAATTAAGACAACCCTTATAAAGATTACTCACTTAATTCTCATCAGATATATATCGGGCCTCCAAGAGAAATGGGAACAGGTTTTTGTAAGGAAAGGTTGCAGATATGTATGTGGTGGCAGGTAGAGAATGTTTCTGGACAATGCTCGAGTCTCAACAAGTATTTCGTCACAGCACACGTTATGGGTGGAAAATAGAACAATTTTCTAATTATTTAATCTGCATTTTCTTCGAAGGAAATGTGATTATTCATTCCACCACAACTGTGTGATGCTTCCACTATCGAACCCATGAATTGCCCCTTGTTTATTTCTTGCAGCCACAGAATCGATTGAAATCTCTTCACATCATTCACAACTACCACCCTGGTGTTTCACACCCTTATAATCTGGATAATGTAATCTATCCTTTTCAACTGGATAAGAAAATGAAGTGTTAGTAAGCTAATGTTGTCCATTCATCTATTATTTTGAGGGCTGACTTTGAGGTGGACACATTGGCCTTTCACATGTCTAGCCTGGGTTTGAATCTCAATCCAGATATACACTGTCACCCCGGTGTTTCACACGCAAGACAAGGCATCATTGTGTGGAATCCGTTTGCATGACGTCAAGCTGGAGAAGCCATTTGTTAGCATCGGGCATGTTAAAGATCCCACATTCTTTTGTGAAGAGTAGGCAAATTATTGCCGACACCCTGAACAAATTACAAATGATTGCCCAATTCACCATCAGTTGAAAGTTAGGCTTGGCCAGCCAGTTCATTTGACAAACACATTCCCAGGCTGACCCCACAAGAAGTAGTTGTAAGGAATGAATCTACCGCTCATACTAGTAATTTGGTCCATTCATTTCCTAATTTTTGTCCTCATCTCTTTTTTTTTGTGTGTGTGACCTGTTAATGTTTGTTTTAAAATGGACATACCAGCTGAACATGCCATACCAGATATGTACATACCAGATATCCAGCTGAACATGCCAAATGATGACTTTTCATTTCGGATGAATCAGAACTGAAAGCTATTGCAAACTGACTTGCGAAAATTAATGTCTTTTCACAAGAGCATTGTAAATTTAAAGTAAATCTCAGCAGTTGTATTCTCGACACATTTCCCAAATTGGATGGTCAACCTGGCTTCCGTATCTATGAAATAAACTTCTTCATTCTTTTTGGACAAGTTCAGAGAATATAAAAAAATGAGGTATTGGTATTATGATGTGAACTCAGGATTTTTATTGGAAGGAATTCCAAGAACATTGCTTACATTGACAGGTTTACTGTTATTTGACAGACATTCATAAGAAAGCTTAAAGTTGGAGTATGTAATCTTGAAATCCTTTTGAAGTCGATGCTTCATCGCATGGTTTTATTTTACGAGGGTTTTTAACCTTTGTTCAACAATTTTGGAGCCAATATGCTTGAGCCGGTTTTATTCCAATGTATCTATTACTTTTTGTCACTTTTGAATGCCGTAAGCTGCACCCACATCATGTACATGATACCTGTGATTTGGTTTCGGGTTTCACCATGCTCTGATGCGAGATAAAAACTTGGCATTACAACAACTTTAAAATCTCCAGAGTGAGATTACCAGAATTGCAAACGATCTTGTGGTATGAGTGAAGATGTTTTGATGTGTTAAAGTCTGGATCAGGGATGTTTCAAAGGTTTTGTGTTTTATTTTCTTTTCTTACACCAAACTCTCTTGTGTTTGACATTGCCTGACCTCAGGACATTTTCATAATACAAATGGTTGGTGTTAATGTCTGTGTGTTTTTTGTTCCATATTTGAGGATATAAGTGCACTTGCTCATAAAATGCTCACTCAACATTGCATGTGGGGTAATTTTGCAGTTTAGAAGCGAAATTACCTCTTCAGGATGAGACCTTGGATAACAAGATCAATCTAGCTTCTGAAGTAATGGTTTATGGATCTTACAAAAGTGCACATTTTTCTGGTGCTGTGTTGTTCTTGCATCGGTTGACAGGATAGTCTAAAGGTATGCACACTCATGTTTGAGCTGTCTAGCCTGGGATAAAATTTAGACCCAAATATAAACTACCATCCTGGTGTTTTGCATGCAGAGTGAGGCATCAATGTGTGCACTGCCTGTCATCAATGCTTGAATATGTTTATCCTTCCTGATTGTGGTGAACACTATGATCGTAGTGGGGAGGCTTGCGTGCTCCAGTGACCCGGAGAGCTATACTGGCGGGAGCCTTGCTCCAGGTAGGTCCTACCCAGCCAGGTAGGTGAATGGGTCGAAGCCAGACTAAGTTGTCACATTCTTGGGGGAATTTATTTTTCTTTTTCCACCTGACTTAATCACCCCCACCTTAACAGTGGTCCTGAAAAGAGTTTTTTCCTTGTTGAAGGACTTGGTGAATGGCACTAGCTCATCCTCTTCTTCTTCCTCCTCGTCTTCTTTTTTTCATTTCTTCTTTTTTTCATTTCTTCTTTTTCTATTTTTCTTCTCTTCTGCAATTTCTAGTCTCAGTTATTCCACATCTTTCTAGACTTCCTCTGGGATCTGATGAATTCTGTCTCTCTGAATGGGTACCGAAAATAAACATGTCGCCGGTCATGGCCACCTGTTAGTACAGGATCCCAAACCCTTTAGTAATGCTTTGATAAGCTGATTTAACAACAGATGTTAAATGTTGAAGTGGTTCTACTGCCATGGATATGCATGGGTATTGGGGATAATCCGTGCAGCCATTTCCACTTGTATTCCTGAGACCATCAGAGTGGCATTGCCATGACAATGTGTTCACTTGAGTTTGTGGGACCCGATTGAGTGTCTTGGACTGGTTTATAAGTTTGTTAGAGTAACTGGGATTGATGGACTACCCTTCAATGTATTATTAGCTTCTCTAGAATTTCAATTCTAGAAAAGGTCTTGTCATCATGCTCCATCTGTCCATCCGTCTCCTATTTTGACTTCTCCGGCCAAACTGCTGGGCCGATACAGCTGAAATTTGGCAGCAACGTTCTGCTCCTAACTGCTAACAGGGATTGTAAAGCTCCTGCCAGATGACTCTAATTAGGTCAAAATAGTCGACTTCGTAAATTTATTTACAAATCCTCTCCAGACCCACCAGTCAGAATGCTATCAAATTTGGGTTACAAAATTAGGCCAGGGTAGGGATGTTAAGTTGTGGAGGTCATTTCAGTCATGTTACTGGAAGTGTGTCAAAATGGCTGCCTTAGTCACTTTTTGTTAAAATCGTGTAAATTCCTTAAAAAATCTTCTCCAGTCCCACCAGACAGAATGCTACCAAATTTGGTGTCCAACATTAGGACAGGGTCCTGATGGTAAATTGTGGAGACCATGCTGATTACTTGATGGGAAGTGTGTCAAAATGGCCGACTTAGTAAATTTTTGGGAAAATCGCGTAAATTGCTTCAAAAATCTTCTTTTCCAGACAAGCCAGTCAGAATGCTACCAAATAACCTTGCTGATGATTGGGAGAAGGCTGATTGGTCTGTAGTTGCAGGGATCGTTTTTCTGCACCTTTTTATGCAGTCAAACATCAAAAGCAGTGAATATATATAATATTTGACTTTTTTTTATATATTGACTGCTTTTGACGTTTGCATGTGGACATGCTTCGGAGCCTCATTGGTATGCATTGCTGTCTGCACTATTGTTGATGATTCACCAATAAGTGATGAAACCGGTCCGGCAGCTGAGGGGGTGTGTAACATTGGGATTCTCATGTGTGTACAATGCATGAATGTCTTTATAGCTGTGGAGGAACTCTGGGAAAGGTTTGAAGCAGCAAAGCACTTACCTTGTGTTGGCCTTCTTGGGTTGCTTTATGCAGCTTCTTCAGCAAGAGGAGTGTGGGAGGTGTGAATTATTTATATAATTATAGCCACCTGGGTTTAATTGATCAGGTGAGAGCTGATTGACTATTCTCTGCATTCATATGTGAGAGATGTGGGTGGGTCTTTATATATATGCCTGATGTTGGCCTAATGGTTAGGTGGTGGGCTTGGGATCCTAGGATCCTGAGTTCAAATCCCACTCTGCTGTTGAATTAATACCAGGTATGGTCGACTCTGCCTGTCATCCTTCTGAGGTCGGCAAAATGAGTGCCAGCTTGCTGGTGTCCTGTGTCGGAGTGGCGACCCATCCAGGATTGTGTCCAATAGCCAAGGAGACTGCTGAGGCAGCACCATATATCTGGTGATTAAGGTGATGATTATGGTTGTGCTGATGGTGATAGTGATGGTGATATAATTTGCTGCAGTAGGATGACACACACGCACATTAAATGTTTCTGGCATGGGATGAGTGCTACATTTTCAAATTTGCATTTGGGGAGCAATTTGTAAGTTTTTTCCCTGTGCTGTACTGATTGAATATTGCTGATTTGGCAAAACATGATGCTCAGGATAAGAGCAAGATATCCACTTTCATTTGGAACAGTGAAGTAGCTGAAATGACAATTGCATTTTCTTATTGATGCCAACCAGGGGAACAGTGTGATGCATTTTCCGATTTGAATTTCTACCCTGATCCTTGTCCTATGTGTACCCAGGGAACAGAATCCTGGATCAGCGGCACAGCCGCACCCCTAGAAAATGATGCAGTTAAGCAGCCACAGGCTGCATACGAATAAATATAAATAATAAGCATCCTGAAGTAAGTCTTATTAATGGTTAGCGAACCCTGTCACATTCTATCAACAGGGGTGCAAATTAACATTTTTATCCACCGGCCAGCAGGGCCGGTGACTAGAAAAAGTTACCCGGCCCCAGCAGAATTTCTACCGGCCCGATAAATAAAAAGACAAAAGTCACAAATTTGATATCAACACTTTTAATATACACACATGAATGAGTTTGATGAGTGAGGTTGGTTGGATGAGTGAGTTTGATGAGTGAGGTTGGTTGGATGAGTGAGTTTGATGAGTGAGGTTGGTTGGATGAAGTGAGTTTGGATGGATGAGGTTGGTTGGATGAGTGAGTTTGATGAGTGAGGTTGGTTGGATGAGTGAGTTTAATGGAGGAGGTTTGCAGAATGAGTGAGTTTGGTGGATGAGTGAGTTGGATGGATGGATGAGTGGGTTTGATGGGTGGGGTGGGGGATGATGCAGGGAGGAGGAGGTTGTGGGTGATGGGGGGGGACTTTTTTGTGTGGGTGATGGGAGGGGCAGGGGGTTGGGAGTAGTGCTGGGGGGGGGCATTTTTGTGGATGATGGGGTGGTTGTGAGGGTGGTTGTGGCTGATGGACGATGGGGGCTTGTGGGTGATGGACGATGGGGTGGAGGGGGGGGGGGGGTGTGCGTGATGGACAATGGTGGGGGTACTACTCGTCCACAACATCACATATAAACTCACTCATCCACCTAACCTCACCACAAACTCACTCATTCACCCAACCTCACCCATGAAACTCACTCATTCATCTAACCTCACTCATCTAACTCACTCATTAACCCAAAAGCCTCATCAAACTCACTCATTCACCTAACCTCACCCATGAAACTCACTCATTCACCCAAATTCACTCATTTAAACCAACCTGGGCATGAGAAAATGCGTCCAAACCGCGCCAAACCGTCAAATCTCGCACAATCACGCGTAATTTGGAACGAGATGAAAACAGACAAAATGGCCGCCGCAGAATTACCGGTGATTTTTACGGATTTCTGCAGACAAAAACAGTAGTTCTAGTTGAGAAAACTAGTAGAGAAGCTAGTACAAATTGTTACAAAATAACAGGAAATCCACCGTGATCGCCAGCCGGGCAGGTAAGGCAGTATTGTGGACCCGCCCAGCACCAAAGTTAGGCGCCATTGGCGACCGGGCGGCCGTTAATTTGCACCCCTGATCAACTTGCAGTCAAGACTGTTTTTCAAAAACAGTAAACAGTTTATTCAGGAACTATTTTACTGCACCGTACAATTAACAATTGCTTCAACAAATTTGGTTTCTTTGCTTATTCCCAATGCGTGGGGGAAAAATGCTGCTGATTAAGCTGTGATGCAAAGCTCTTGGCAGAGATAAGGATGAAAACTTTGCACTTTCAGCCTTTTTGTAGATTTCATCTCAACCATAATGACTTAGCTTTTTGAAAACTGTTCTTATCGGAAGCAATCATCATAAAAACTGGCTTTTCCACTCTGTGTTCAACCATTTGGTGATGTGGCTATAAATGTGCCACCGAACCTTATCCTTTGGACCCTTTGTCTCAAAGCTGACGTGAAAAAATATCGGGAATATCTCACCATTTGGTTGGAGAATCTCTCCAATGTTTGCTACGTTCTCTCAGTTGTTATAGTGCGTTCATCTCTGAGCTATCCTTGGCTCTGGCTTCGATCCCACGCAAGCCGACAGGACATCTCAGGGGTGGGCCAAGAAGATAGCTCAGAGCTCAGAGGTAGCACTTCTCTTTTGAGCTGTCTAGTCTGGGTTAGATTCTCGACCTAACTATAAATCATCACCTTTGTGTTTCACAGTCAGGGAAATACATCAATAAGTGGCACCATCCATCAGATATGAATTTAGACTGGGGTCCCATTTGATGGTGTTTGCTGGTGGATATTGAAGATCCCATGTTGTTGTTTGCAAGAATAAGCCTTTGTCTGCTCTTACTGTAGTCAAATGTCAAATTCCTGCCATGACCGGCCATGTGGTTCATACCAGTTGCCTCAATCAGTGTCTCCTGAGACAATAAGTGTGCCAAAGGACTTGCAACCTACTATAAAATGGCATTTCATTGTATTATAATGGTTCCCCAGGCTTCCTTCACCCGGTTGGTCTGCATTTCATACAACACATACCACACTAACTTTTTGCTTGGTGTTATTGAACCCTATTGACTCTTATACTCAGCAAACCCTGAATGGTGCAGGAGGAGTGAGAAGGGACTCCTGTCTTCGTGGTGTGGTGCATCTCCATTTGGCCTTTGTATTTGTTTTTAACATCAAGATCTTCAGGTTTGTTACTTACAAGATGTGACTATGTCATCTGACTCCTCCTCCTCCACTCATTTGTTGCTCTTTTAATTTTTATATTTTCCTTGACTGCCCTCCCCAAGCCCACCCCTTTATTTTCAGGTTATTGTGATTCCTCCCTCTCCTGAATTATTTTTATTTTGAAAACCCCAAAGTTTATTATCAAGTCTGTCACCAAAGATGGGTGGAGGTTGTGTTTTCACCCCTTCTGTCTGTTTCTCTGTCTTTGAGCAGGATGTCTGAAAACGTTTTGGCTGGATTTGGCCAAAATTTGGTGGACAGATTGAGTGCGTGACAAGGAAGAATTGATTAGATTTTGGTGAAGATCCGGATCCGGATACGATATATTTTTTAAATTTTTCAAGTGATTCTTCACCATTGAGAGATGCGACCAAAAAGGATATACCATGATATTTAAAAATTGTTTAGTTATCATGATATTTCATGATATTTCATGATATCATAATATTTCAAATCCAGCCTATCAATGGAATACAAAATGTAAACTGTTCAGCCTGGCAGAGATGTGTGTTCTACTGAGTGCCATGATAGTTAGTCTTGTTATTATTATTATTATTAATATTATTTTTATAATTATTTTGCATTCTCATGGGTTGATGCTGTCTGCACACTTTGCCATGCACCATATTCTGCTGACAGAACCACTATCTGTATCCTGCTCCATAGAGTTGTACTTGGCACACACAACTTGCACAGTACAAGAATAAAAAGTAAAAAAAAAAAACTTATCTGGATATGCATAGCTGACAAATCTGTCATTCAAATTAAAAGTTTCATCAGAAGCAATTTGGTGGTTTGGGCAGAATGTAGTTTGGCTCTGAATGTTGGACTTTAATGATTGATGAAAAAAAAATTGACAAGAATGTAAAGTGTTTCACTCTTCTGTTCATTTAGAATTTTTTTTTCCCCTCTCCCTTATTTGTAGGTCCTACTAAAAAAAAGGCTGATGGGATCCTGAGATGAT
>CM068962.1:83933685-83944061 GCA_035128595.1 Eptatretus atami | reverse complement strand
TATTAACATCCAGCAACAAAATGTGAAATGCAGCAGATGGAATTATCTTTTCGAGGCAACATACAAAGGTCAACTTTCATATAAAGGTCCACTTTTTACGACAAAATAACTTGACTCTCACATTCTCTTGACAACATAAAGAAGGATTAACACACTGACGACAGTAACCTAGGGCCGCATCTCCTTACAAATTGATATCACACGTGCTCCATGTCAGACGTCATGAGGGAGTTATCCATTTTTCTTCCACTTGCTCTTTTCTACTTCGTTTATTTTTGTTTTATAAACCCTCTTACTTTTCAAAAGATCAATGCCTATAAACTCTTGATTCCTCACCGCTTCAATGGGTGCATTTGTCGTTAATCTATATATTTACCCTCACTGAAGGATTTGGAGAGGGAATTGCATTTGGGTCCGTTTGTTTGTTTGTCTGTCTGTCTGTTTGTTTGTTTGTCGGCACATAACTTTTGTGTATTTCTCCGCAACCACTTGTCAGATTGGGACGATTTGCAGTTTTCCGTATTCACAGTTCCGCGAATACGGGTTCCACATATTCGCAGTTGATATATAATTTGCGACATGCTCCTACATTTGCAGGAAACTGCCCCGTATATTCACAGTTTTCGTGGCTATTATTTTTCACGAGCCGCACGCATAACAGTTCTAAAACATATCTTCCATGAGCCACGCAAAAAGCAGCTGGATGTAAATACAGTACAATACAACAAAAAACATCTTCCACGAGCCATGAACATGACCTGCTTCCTGTATGTGCATTGTCGCTTCGTGGCATAAACATAGTTTTGTGAGATGGCTCGCCAGTGTAACACGTCATTCCCCGTGCCGCCATCCCCCATGAGTTACTTACAGAATGAAAACACAAACAGCATGTATTGATATATCCAGCAATTACCAGGTAACCACATATGGATATTATACAATAGAAACATTCAGCACATCTGAGTGTAAATCACTATCTTGCTACAAACAGCATCATCTGAGTTGTTACATTTAAAAAACGCTCAGCATAATCTGCCTGTAGATAGGAAAGACGTCATGTCCTGTGAGTTAAAGAATGGAAACGTACAGCATATTTATTAGTGTAATTAGCAGCTAGCTACAAAAGGACTAATTAGACAATGGCATCACTCACCACATCTATTATCAGCTGCCGAATACAGCATCACCTGTAAAAATCCCCCCTAAACAATACGCAGACTACTCACCACATCCTGGATCACCATCATTCTCATCCCGTTGCTCTTGTTTGTGCATTGCCTCTTGCCCCATTCATTCTTCGAAAATAGCTCCCAAGGATCGAGGATAACACTCAGAAGAGTATGCCTCTAAGCAGACCACTGATACGGGAGAAGGCAAAGCTCCTGCATGACCATCTCTCTGGCGCGGGTGGTGCAAGCACGAGCACGGCGAGTAAAAGTGGTACTTCCAGACCGTTTACAGCGAGCAGGGGGTGGTTCCACCACTTCAAGGCATGATATAATTTGTGCAACATCAAGCTCGTAGGGGAGCGTGCTTCCGCAGACCACGACACTGCCAAGGCATTCCCTGCTGAACTCGCGAGCCTCATCGAGGAGAAGGGGTACCTGCCGGAGCAGGTCATTAACACTGATGAGACCGGCTTGATTTGGAAAAAGATGCTGATCAGAACGTTCATCTCACAGCGTGAGAACAAAGCAGCTGGTTTCAAGGCTGCAAACGACCAGGTATCCCTACTCTGTGCAAATGCCAAAGGGGACTTCATGGTAAAGCCCATGATGCTCTACTGTTCCCTCAACCTGTGTGCAATGAAGAACAAAAACAAGCAGGTGCTGCCCGTGTACTGGAGAGTGAATAGGAAGGCGTGGGTGATGTTGAACTTTTTATGGACTGGTTCCATAACTGTTTCGTTCCTCAGGTTGAGAGATAACTGACAGGAAAGAACCTTTCATTCAAGGTACTCCTGCTGCTTGACAATGCTCCTGGCCACCCCACGGACCTGAACGGTGCTCAACAGAACAATGAGGTCATGTTCTTGCCACCAAACACCACCTCCCTCATTCAGCTGCTCAACCAGGGGATAATATCAACTTTCAAGATTTATTACACCCGGTGATCATCGTCATCGTCATCGTCATCGTCATCATCATCTTTCATTTCCTGGTATGGTTAAGAGACTTTAAAAAGCATTCGTCAATAAATTGGAAACAGTACCTGGTGTCGTTTTTTTATTTTATTTGTAAGCATCAATAATGAAACTGTAATCATGCATTCGTGGTTGAAAACATTTTAAACTTTAAAAACTTTCCCCTTTAAACCAGGAACCGCCGCGAACCGATAACGTTATCCCCCTTGTTCTCATTGTACCAATTCCCCAACTTTGGTGGTGTCACCATTTGCGGCCTTTTCGCAGGTCGGGAAATCCATGGAACCTATCCCCCCATTTTCCATTGAAACAATGCCCCCACATTCGCAGTTTCAAAATTCGTGGGGTTTTCCCGAAACGTATCCTCCGTGAATGTCGTGGTCCTGGTGTACTATAATTTGACAATTATTGCTTTATTTTATTTTCATTATAAGATCGTGGCTTGTGGGAGAGTGAGGTCACTGGATGTATGAACTGATAGTGGGACAAAACAAGCGAGGGAATGAACGAACCTGAAAAGAAGAGAGTTAAGGAGGAAACAGTAATCTTCAAATAAGAGGGTTGGGTTAGGTTGTTGGGTTAATGGGGGTACAAAGGACTGTGGTTGGCGATGGGAGATAGCATGATATGATGGTACACTGCCTGCCTGAAGTACTGGAGGGAAGTAGGGAAGGAGAGCTTCTCGAAGGAATTTCCTTCGACGTGAGAAGCAAGGAACAAAATAGTTTATGTGACGACGTTACCTCGCATGATGTGTGCAGTCAGGTGGGATTTTGAAAGATTCATCATGATTAGCTTACTGTTTGTATCCTCCTCAATTATAATAATTTCTTCCCTACCTGAACATTGATGCAGCTGATTACATTATGTTAGTAATTTTGAAGTTGCAGATTTTTAATTTAAAGGCTGAAAAGCATAAATTGCAATTTTAACTGAAAAGTATTGTGAGGAGAAGACTACATGCAATAATAAAACTTTAGTTTCCCATATTTTAATTCCTGCAATGTACTTAGTGCTGCAGCATGTGTGACTCAGTAAGATGACCATCTTGTTCTTCTTCTTTAACAGTCACAACTAGAGGGGGAGCACTCGGGAGAGTGCAAAACCTCCGCCGCCAATACTGCTGGGTCACTTCCAAGTGAACCTTATATCTTATTCATTAAATATGAGTCAACAGTGCTGAGAGTTATAGTTCTTTTCTCCAACATTTTTTGGGGGGGGGGGGGGTGGAAATCACTTAAAACATGTAGAAATGCAAAAAAAAGAAATCGAAATTTTGTTGAAAAAATTGCAAAAATTTTTTTTTCTCTAACAATTTTTTTTTGGGGGGGGGGGGGGGGGGTTGGAAATCACTTAAAACATGTAGAAATGCAAAAAAAAAATTTTTTTTCTCTAAATTTTTTTTGGGGGGGGGGGGGACCAAGTCCAAAATTTAATGGCATGATCCTTGGACCATACCTAACCACCCCACCAAGTTTTGTCGAAATCCGTCGAGGAGTTTTTCCGTAATACTGTTCACAAACAAACAAATAAAATAAACCAATGTCACCCTTAGGGTGACCCGTATCTTGCCAAAAGGTGACCACGTGTGATTCTTTAAGGTCACACTGAGGTGAACAGAGCTGCTATCCACCAGGAGCGACTGACTCCTTGAGGAATATCTGCCTACGAGAGATTCAGATGAGAATCGTCTACAGAGTAACCATGAAAAATATGCGTTTGCCTCATAACGTCACCAAATGACGTCATAATGTCTCAAGCTTGATAATCTAGAAAGCACTCATCGAGGTGTTCAATTTGAGGTACTACACGATATGGTTCCTAAAACTTGAAAATTTGACCTTGGGGTCAAATATGTTTGACCTTAGGCGCTAACCATGAAGGTCAAGGCCAATCGCCACCAAAAATAATCAGCTGAGTGCCAGACCATGAACTATATTCCCATGAAGTTTGAAGACGATCCGATCAAAATTACTCACAAAAATAAGGGTTTCGTCGACTCCCCTGATTTGCGACAAAGTGACCTTGACCTTTGACCTTGACCTTCAAAATTTTATGCGCTGAAAGGGACCTCTATAGGCCTCTGATATGCGAAGTTACAAAAATTTCCAATGAAAACTGTGCTCTGCAGAGTGATTTATACGTGATTACAGACAAAAAAAAAAAAACAACAAAAAAAACCACATGAAGGTCAAGGCCAATCGCCACCAAAAATTAATCAGCTGAGCGCCAGACCATGAACTATCTTCCCATGAAGTTTGAAGACGATCCGATCAAAATTACTCAAAAAATAGGGTTTTGTCGATTACCCTGATTTGTGAAAAAGTGACCTTGACCTTTGACCTTGACCTTCAAAATTTATGCGCTGAAAGGGACCTCCATAGGCCTCGATATGCGAAGTTACAAAAATTTCCAATGAAAACTGTGCTCTGCAGAATTTTTTTTTCGTGATTACAGACAAAAAAAAATATATAAAAAAAAACATACAGACTGACTAACATATCTTGCAAAAACTTCGTTTTGGCAAGATAACAAAAACAGAAAGGGGTGAAAACAGTAACCTCCATCCATCTTCGAAGATGGGGGAGGTTAATTATTCCCACATTATTGTGCAGATGGCCATGGGAAGCTTGGCCCAAGTCTTTTACAAACCAGCTGGTCAGGCCTGACATTCGACTAAGGTTAGGTTCAACTAAGGTTTGGGCAGGAATTCGGAATTTGTTAATGTTGCCGGCAATGGCTTGCCTACTCCTTCACACAGGACAACATGAGATCTTTAACGTCCACCAACTCATGCCAGCAAATGGGATGCCCAGTTTATCGTCTATCAAAGGAACGGTACACACATTGATGAATCACCCTGCGAAACACCAGTATGACAGTTTATAGGTGGGTCGAGATTCAAACGCAGGTTAGACAGATTAGAGACTCGTGTGTGTACCTCTCGGCCATCCTGCCAACTTACTCAGCAAGGTAACCATATAAATCATATAATTGATTTGCATGTTTGTTTTTCATGATTTTAAATTCATGATTGACCTTACATCAAATTATTACAAAAATAAATGTCTTTGCAATTATTTATAGTAAAGTAGAAATTTTAAAATATATAATTTTAACTTATTTGAAATGAACATGTTCAGGTATTGGTGCAACAAAATAAGATAATGACGATTACTTACCAATTGATTTTTGATTAAAAAAAAATAGTGTTGGTGGCTATGAAAGTTAACACACTACAATTTTCACTCATCACAGCGTTAATGGTGAAAGGATTGGCACACCACACATGAACTGTTGAGTTGCCTTCATCTTCAACTTCCAGACAATTTTAGGCATGGATGCACGGCTGGCTGGGCTGTGCACATGTGCATTCACCAGATAAGTATTTGTGGGTAGTTGCACATATGATAGTTGAGACACTTGTGTGTTGAGTCTGCTTGACTCATGAGTTTTGGATGTAGCACGTTTTTGTCATCGTCCTTCAAAGGGCATGGCCACATTGTCGATTGAACAGCTTGTATACCATCTTCTCTGAAGGAATGATTGCTATACAAGGCAGCACCGCTTGCTTGCTCCTGTACCAGGCAGTGCTTTTATTGTCGGATGTGATTTTTGACAGGAATGAAGCCTAAAAGCAGATGAGAACAATTACAGCCTTGATCTTAAGGTACAGAATATCTGGCTTGTTAGCTATCATTTGCAGCCTGTGGCTGCTGGTTGCATCATTTTCTGTGGTCACAGCTGTGCCACTGATGAAGTACCCCTCATTACCAGTACTCATTTTGTCACTGACACTCATTTTGTCAACCTCGGAAGGATGATATGCTGAGTCAACCCGATCTGGTGTTAATTCAATGGAAGGGGCTCAAACTCAAGACTCTAAGATCTTAAGCCAGCCACCTCAACCGTTAAGCCAACACCAGGCTTCCCTCTGGGTTGTTGACCAGTGATCATTCTGTCATTTGTCATTTCTGATGTCATTGATCTTCAAAAGTGAATTTCTCTAGAGATGACTTCAAAGGGTTTGCCGAGCAGGCCAAGTGAAGTACCATGTGCAATTATGAGATACCACTGTCTCCACATCATTAGGTGATCACAGCTTTGCATGATATGAAGTTGAAAGCTGTTATCTCTTGGTTACCTTTGCCACGATGTTCGATTGAGCTTTGTCATGGCACAGACAATTGAGGGACTCTTATTGACCATTCCATTGCAAAAATTATTGAAACGAACATTTTGCATGTTCGTACGAAGTTTCTCCTTCTTTATACATACTGTCGTTGAGGCTCGTGGAAGAACTAGTACAGTGAACGGATCAGAACGTAACAGCTAAAAACAGGTCGCAAAACACATATGCATGGGGTATATAAAATGGATACAGAAGGAAACTCCAAGGAGGGAAAACTGAAAAATTTGGAGGAAGAATTTAGGTGGGGTTAACGAGGATAGAAAAGATCATCGTTTAGGATTGGGGACGATCTGAGATGGTAGTGAACAGCTGTCTTGAAGACCTGGAGGGAAGAATGATATTGAGGATAATGTGGAAGTTGATTCTACAGGAGGGAAAAAAAGAGGAACAATTGAGTTGAGGTGAGCAGTGATCTTGGATTTAGGTAGTTTCACCAGTAGGGGTTCATGGTGGACCATGTGAACCCTGCAGAAACCTGGGAGTGACAAAGCACAGAAAGAGCAGAGGGTGCAAGACCAGAAAGGAGGCGGTAGAAGATGGAGAGACCACCGACCTGTCTGCTCTTGTTTAAGATAGGCATGGATGAACCTCGTGTTGAGAGGTTGAAATTTATATGGTTGTTGTGTCAAAAATCTGAAGGCTGATCTCTTGCCGTGTCCAGGAAAGCAATCGGTGCCATGTCTGGTGATGCAATAAATGTTCCAAGTGTGATAATCTGTTATTTTGTCAACTACTGGCACAAGAGGTGAAATGGTATGTATGATCTCAGAGAAGTGTGTTTCCTCGTGACAATGCAAGAATGTTGCCTTTGCAGGAATCATTGGCCAATTGTGGGGCAGAGCAAGCATTTTGAGGTCTGGGCTCAATGTTACTATTGTCTCTGCACCTTTGTCATATGCGGTTTGGTAATGCACCTCAGTAATGCAGTTTGGAAGATCATTTTTTGTGTGGTCCTCTTCCTGATTGTAATGTGGATGCTCCAGACATCTATCAACAGAGTTTGCACTCACTTTGACAAAAAATATCCTCCATTACTTCACTATTTAAAAACGACTTTACATCTCTGAGACTCGTACAACCATTATATTTTAATAATTTAATGTAGAATCTATCCAGCACAGCTTTATTCTCATCGTCTATGCACCTGCATCTCTATGTCTATGCACGATACAAGGCAGCACCTCTTGCTTGCTCCTGTGCCCGCAGTACTTTTATTACCGGATGTGATTTTGACAGCAATGAATCGTAAAAACAGATCAGAGAACAATTACCGCCTGTGGCTTAAGGTCCAGAACGTCTGGGGTGTTGACCAGTGATAATTCTGTCATTTGTAATTTCTATTGTCATTGATCTTCAAAAGTGGATTTATGTATAGTTGACTACAAAGGGTTTGCCTAGCAGGCCAAGCGAAGTACCATGTGCAGCTGTGACATATCATGTAAGTCTCATGTTCACATTTGGCATGTCTTCGATTCCCAGCTCAGTGGAGAAAGCTAGGATCAGTGGGGTTAACCTTCTCAAGTGAAATGGCAGGCTGTTTGGCAGCAATTGGATCCCCCAGTGAACCATTGTGTCATTGTCTTGGCAAGATTTTGAGTGTTTTTAAAGAAAACAGAAACTTTTTCTCTGGCCTACTGTATCCCACAGAGAAGGCCCACAAACACTAATTAGATGAAGTATAGGGAAATCATTACAGCAAATGGTAAAGGTTTGTTAAACTGCAACTTTAAAGGCTATAATGGGAAAACAATTGAATGAACCCAGACAATTAATAACACTGGATAATTTTTGTGAAGTAGAAACATCCGCTCTGAGCAGCTTTGGGAGAGGGGATGATATTGGGGGATTTGGGGCAAATGCATTTTGTGCCGTGAAATGTGCCATTTAAACCACTTGCACTGTGATACAAGCACAGGTGAGAATCGTAAGTTGTCTCTCTTCCCTCCCCCCCCTCCCCCCCGTGGTGAGTGGGGGGAGGTTCGTCATGGGGACCTCCCGAATTTATGCAGAAGTTTGTGGAGATATTTTCAGACATGCACACACAATAGTGGTAAGGGGGAGGCGGCAAACTGAGGGCCGTGTAGAATAGATCAGTTTTGAAGGCAGTGAAAACCGTGCCAAAACCAGCAGCTTCGATGTGATGAGAAGCGCATGAGAAGCTCGGTATCACGCTGTATGATGTGTTCATGACATGGCCTAGCCCTGCAGTTTGGCAGGACTTGTTGACCCCGTGATGTCAGGAGAGAAGGCTTAAACTTTGGCGAACTCCCGCTTGCAAAGTTCCTCCCATTGAGGAAGAGTGGGACTGAGTTTTGTGGGATCACGGACCGCGCCAAATACGACTTTATTGGGAGTGAGAACTGAACCGTGGATGGCATCTGTGGTGAGGCAGAGGGCTGTGCATGTGGCATGCAGAGTCACGCTGATTTACACGCATTTGGGACGAAGCATGGCTTTGCGGCTTGTTGGGTTTTTCTGACCCCATCATGCTGAGAACGGAAATCTGAGCCTTGGTGACTCCCTTTTTCCAAGGTTCACCCACATGGGACTGAGTTCCCTGGGGTCCAGGAGCACAATGAATACAACGACTTTGATAGGAGCAAGAACTGGGCCGAGGATGGCAGCTTTGGTGGGGAAGAGCGCTGCATTGGGGGCGCATTGAGTTGTGCTGATCAACATGTGTTTGTGATGTGGCCTGGCACCCTGGGCCTTACCTTGCAGCTCAGTGAGTTTTGATGACTCTATCATGTCAAGGATGGATTATCCCAAGAGGAGGAGACAGAGACAGGGCATACCCCAGAGGCCACATTGGACATCACACAGATCTACATCATCGCCAGTACAGGGACAGAGGGGGAAGCATTGCACAGATAAGGAGACTGCTTTGTCCATGAGTCATCATGGTTCCTTGCTTGAGTGAAGATGGATGCTTCAGGACCAGAGAAGGCTCCATTCAATCTTAAAGATTCGTGAGTGGGGACGACTGGTGGTGGCAGCGCATACACACACACACACACACACACACACACACACACATGATTTACACAAATAGATGCACGATTGTGATTGTACACATATTATACATAACATATTGTACATATTATATAAACACGTATTGATATGTGATCATACACATTTTATACTGTACGTGAGATATTATACATATTACACACACACACACAACACACACACACACACAACACACACACTTAAGGGTAGGTCTCCGTTTCATCTCCTGGAACCCATCCACTTAGGGAAATATCAGCCAACTTTCACAACGCACACACACACCACACACACACACACACACACACACACACACACACACACACACACACACGCCACTGCATTGGCGCAATCAAAGAGTAGCTGGACAAGGTGAGAGCCTCCAGCATCAACGCCTGCTGGCACATCTTGTCACCACACGCAGTGAATAATTTCAGAGGCTTTCCCACCAACAAGGAGGAGAGGCATGAAATTGTCAGGTTGGCACAGCAGGTGGGAGGGGAAGGCATTGAAATCAATGTTTCAGCAAAAGTATCCAGCTTTTTGGGAATGCAGGTTTTTTCTTCTTCAATGTTTTAACTAATTGTTTCAACAAAAGTATCCAGCTTTTTGCGGGGTGCGGATTTGTGCTCTGATTAGCACCACTCTAGATTAGTTTTTTTGCTCGATACAGTGGAACTCTACCTGGTGAAATAATGCACAAAAAAATCCATGCTCGAACACCTTTGTAACATACGCAAACACCTTTGTAACGCACACTCTGTTGTACAATACTTGCATGAACCTTACAGCTTGTAAACATCCTTTAAATAAAAGCATATGCAGAAGAATATCGAAGTTGGAACGTTGTGGAACTACGTTCCAATTTCGATATTCTTCACCTTCGATACTTCAAAATTCTACATTCCAACTTCGGCTTTCCAATTCATCCATATGTAATGCACATTCACAGGGATTCAATTGCAGATTTGTTCCACTCGTCGCATCATCACCGAGATGTGCCAATGATACAATGCCTCTGCACATGAAGGTGTT
>CM068962.1:83900859-83912782 GCA_035128595.1 Eptatretus atami | reverse complement strand
TATTTGGTTAGCCCAATGGACCTGCATAGCCCACGGAGCTCGATTTTTCATTTTCGTCCCAAGGTCAAGGTCACAAGGTTCACGAACTTAGAAACATGTCAAAAAAATCAATTAAATTGGGCATCGAGCTGCCTAGGAGATTTCCAACTTTTTTGAATGAAAGTTTGTACCAAGTAGTGCTCTCTGGTACTAAACACTTTATCATTACGTTTTCCCGATTCCCGCCAGTTGCCCGTGGCGTCCCTCGAAGGTCAAAAAATTTAAAAGGCGAACCGGTAACATGCTCGTGACCACGCCGTCCCAAGACGTTGTTCTTATTAGGCTCTATTTTCTTGCTACTGTTACCTTTTCTTTCTTCTCTCTTCTTTTAACTTTTCTTTTTAAAATTTATTCTTCTCTTTTTATTGTATGACTTGCGTTTCTTATTCAACTGTTCAAATGATATAATCAAAGTGCTATTCAATATCCTTAAGTCAGGCACATGTCGATGGACTTCACACAAATTGCAACACAAAGCAAAGTAACCAGCATTTTTTTTTTTTACGGGCACGTTACTCAGTATTAACAAATAAACAAGCTATGGTATTTAAAATCAGAATTTGTCTTATCTATTATGTATTAGCATAGCAGGCTTTATCCTTTGTTTGGACCGATACCACAGTGCAAACATATTCAATTTTAAGGGGTAGGGGTGGCAAATGTAAATAAATTCAATTAAAAATTAATATTTTGTGTTCAATTCTTTCACCAGAGGATAGCTATTAATGTCCTGTATCTGGAATATTAGTATGTAGCTGGGTATACATAGTTCTTATGATGAACAAAACTTCTCAAGTCAAAATATTGTTTAGGGAAAAAATATTGACATTTTTGGACAAAAGCTATAATTTTTATTTTACCCCAATACATTTCACTTTTTTTATAATTATTTTGTATATCAATATACTGGACCATAACTAGAAACAATTAGAATGCAGAAAAACATATATATGTACATATTAAAAATATTCAATCTTTTACAATTTCCATTTTCCCCGAAGCGTTGTGCGGCCATATTGATTTCCATTAGCTTTCAGGACTTTCCCTGCGAGGATCCTTAGGACTTTTTATCTTGTCACTGAGGACATATTCAGGAACCAAAATCTGTGAGTTTGCTTTTGTTGCAATTTTGTGTGAGGTTGACCAAAGTTTCTGCAAATGCCTGTACTATTATGGGAATTCCTGAGAGGACTTATTTTGTACAAGCCATTGCTTTATTTAGGTTCCTCCATGTTTAATCGACATTCAAATATTCAGTCTGAGAATAATAAATTACAAAATGACTGTTATTATGTGTATTTTATGCTACATACTGTTTTGTTATTCTGTATTTCACTTGTTTGTATGGGAAATTTGGAAGCATAAAATAAACCAAACCAAAATAACTCGCTTGTTCGACTATTGTGGAATTCTGTTGTAGAAACATTTTGAACCTACCTCCCCCTCCACACACACACCACCATTCTATCATACTCAGAGCTCTTCATAGCTTTGTATGACTATATGGATTCAAATTACTTTATTTCTGCCTCAGGGCTTTTCTTTCCATCTCATATTTTCCGAATTTGCTTGTACATCTATCCTCTGAATTATCTGACCCCCGCAAGTACAAAGTCCCAACCATGTTGAGGATATTGGTGCTGCGAACAGAACTGTGAGGACAACAAAATGCAGTGGTGTTTGCCCATTAGCCTTCATATTCCTTGAGATTTGATTTGCAATCACAGGATTATAATAGGAGAAACTCAGTTGGAAAGCAGCCTGTCACTGTTTTGTTTAACGCTTGAAAGGATTTTGAAGAGGAATGACAAAAGATATAGTTTTGTTTTTTAATTTAAGTTTGCTGGACAGTTTTGAAATCATTTATTTTTATTTTAATACTATTGATTTAGATGACTAACTTTTGTTAAACATATCTCTTCGTTCATATGCAGAACTAGGCTGATGTGTAGCACCCATTGCTGAGGGTGCAAAACTGTGAGCTGCTGCTGACAATGCCTTCTCCTGGTGAGGGCAGGAATTTAGAATTTCTCATGGTGGCTGGTAATAGCTCGCACTAACTTCATGTGGGTAGTAACCAACACCAAACGAATGCTGGAAGATGAGGCACCCGTTTAATGTGTGTATACCTCCAGGTCACTGTAGTCCTTAAATATTATGAGATTTAATGACAACTTTTAAATATATTTTAGTTATTTGAATTGTCTGTGTCAGCATTTTGCAATACTCTTCAATAAAATGCTCTAAAGTCGGATGAAACGACTATCACCTCCCTTCATACCCTTGTCGAAGGATGACAATTAAGACTGAACATTTGGTAAAGTTCCTCTTGCCCAATCGAAACCATTACCCATTTACTGCCCAAAGTAAAGTTTCGACTTGTGATCCAATTAGTTTTCGGGCTATTCCACATTGCATGGATCATATTTGAATTCGATTCCAGGGTTGAGGACAACCACAGACCTTCAAACATTTGGACTCAAACAGGGTCAGATCTCCATGGTCTCAAGTGACTTCTGCATTGATTACCCATGTCCACCAACAAAGAGTGGATGGAGAGTTGTGATTTTCACACCTGTCTGTCTGTTTGTTTGTTCTGTTGAGCCAAGATAGTCTCGAAAAGTTGGTGGATTGGATCACGACGAAATTTGTGAAAGATTTTGTGTTTGACTAACGACAAAAATGATTCGATTTTGGTGAAGACCTGGATCTGGATCTGGATCTACTAAATTTTAAGTGATGTCTTCACCATTGAGAGATGGGGCTGATACGATATTTTGCATGATATTCTAAAGTTGTGGATGGGTTTTGACAAAACTTGGTCGTTAAGTGGGTTAGGTGACAAGAACAAGCCATCGATTTTGGTAGTCCAGTCCATATTCAGCTTATGTGTGGAAAAGCATAAAACTGTCAAGCACGGTGGAAAAGCTATGCACTCGACGATTTGCGTTTGAGTCCCTCTGCTAGAGAGAAGGTATTGATTTGGTCCGTTTTGTTGTTTGTCTGTCGTTTATTTATTTGGTGTCTGCCAGAGTTGTGAGTATGTGTATGAATTATCATCTACCTCTGAGAAGCTGAAGACCCTAAACACCTTACAACCACAAGACCCATTAAGATCAGAAGACCTCTAAACTCTTAAGACCGCCTAAAACCCTTATAAACCTAAAGACCATTTAAGATCCTAAGACAAACCCAAGACCCTACAAACTTCAGACCTTTAAGACCCCAAGATGTATTGAATCCTAACACCCTTAAGTCCCTGAAGATCCTTTAGAGAACTTTTAGACCCCTAAGACCCTATAGAACCCAAACACCCTTTAATACCCAAAGACCCTAAGACTGTTAAGTACTTGCCAATAACACCATTGTCAGACCCTAAGACCCTTCAAACACCTAAGACTTTGGACTCCGGTTCTGGGTTTGGCAGCAACGGCAGGGTCTTCAGGCTCTGCTTCTGACTTTTCTCAAAGTAAGTTGTCTGGTCGTTCTGTCCCGTTTTTAACTGTTCATTTTCTCACGTACATGTAACTGTGGTTCCTAGTTCGTTTATGTTTCAATAAGTACTATTTTGTGAATTTTCGATCGACCTTGTCTATACGGGGTTCCAGTGGGCGCTAACCCTCCTTCCACTCTCGGTGTACGATGTTTTATTTAGTATTCCTCCTTATTACATTCATTCCTATTTTCCCCACTTTCCCAACGTCCCAATCCTTCCACTAAACCCTCTGTTTCTTGTCTTAAATCCCCCACCCAAAAAAAACTACCTTTCTCCCTGGCAACCAAAGTCCATCGCATGCTATGGGAGGGATTCGCATATGTAGAGAGATTACTGCATCAATAGTGAGAGGATTACTCGTCTCATCCTCTCCTTTCTTCTTCTCTTTTCTTATTTTCTTCTCCTCTTACTTCTTCTTGTTCTTCTCTCTCTACTTCTTCTTCTTCCTCTTCTGCGGCATTGCCATCTTTATTCACTTGAGCTGATTCCACTCTCACCTACCTCACAGAATTTTCTACAACCTCCTATTCCGATTTACCTATGCTTGAAAATACATCAAAAAATTCATAATCTTCCTTGTAATCTTTCGATCTATATGACCTCCTGTACCGGCATGTCTGTCTCCAACCTCTTCTGTATACTTCATCGACCAGTAGCTTCACTCTGTGTTACCGTTCCATATTCACCAATACACCATCAGGATTTTACTTCAACACTTCCTTTTCAAATGTTATGCAATCCTTACATTAAAATAAATAAATTCCATTTGACGATAACCTCCATAGCCACGTGCTTCTCCGCTAACACGTGATTGTTTTCCACCCCCTGTGGTTTTACCGATAAATTACATTCACGCTCACGATTTTTTCCACATTTTCATTACTGACTCTGATAACAAAAACTCTTCAAAAATAGAATAAATAATAATAATAAAAACGATCTTTTTAATGCTTCACTTCCTGTTTCACACGGTGTGTGTACTCATTACTGTATCATAATTCAACGCTCTTTCTATTCAACATCTGCTCTCAATTCGACTTCATTCATTACCTTGTCCCTAAAAAATCCAACTGTATACAGCGTTTCTTCTCTCCATTCTCGAAATTTACCTTATTGCAATCCATCAAGAATTCTTTATCACATCTTTGACCTAAAAAAAATTACAACCCCAGTTTGCTATGAATGTACATCCATTCACCATTTCCTTTTTTTTCCACTTCAGTGCCAACTCACCCTACACCCCTCCTCTCAAAGCAACCATCACACTCTTCTCCGCTCAAGCCTACCCTCTCACCTTCTCAAAACTCCCCCTCACCTTCTCCCTCAACTCTCCTCACTCAAACTTCCCACCATCACCCCCTCACTCACCTTCTCAAAGTTGGCCCTCTGCATCCACAAAGCTGCCCTTCCAGCTCTCTCACCTCCATCTCTTCACTCACCCTCCTCAAATCCTCAACTGCCTCCTGCACCCCTCTCTTGCCCCCTTCTCTCGCACCCACAGGAGCCTTTTCTCCTCTCTCTCACCCCCTCCTAGCTATCAGCATCCCCCACACTTTCCAACAACTCTCTGTACTCTCCCCCCTCCCTTGTCCTACTCCCCCTCCCTCCCTCCCTGCAACCCAAGCCAACCTCTCCCTCCCTCTTCATTAACATGTGGATCTCAAATATCCAGGGCCTTCGCTCAACCTTACCGATTCTCCATACAGGTTGCCACTGACAAACCAGACATAAATCGCAAAAACAAAATATTCTTCCCTCAAAGACGTCTCTGCAACTCCAAGTACTCTCCTGGGTTAACTCCTTCTCGCGGTATGAACAACTGAGCTTTGACCTGGTGGGGAGTTGCTCTCTTCATCGAGACTCTAAATTCCTCACACTCATGCACTGCCCTCACTCCCCTAACCCATATACCTTCTGCTCGGCTTCCCTCTCCAAACTCCCACCTCTTTTTAGAGTGTCATGTACCATCCACCAAACATGAATTACCATTTACGACCCACTATCCGACAAACATGGACCACTTCTTCTCTCAAATCCCCTCTCCTTAATCAGTGTAATTGTATTGCATTAATGTCATCACCAGTTGGCTAGGTGGTTGGGTACCTCTCTGCACCTGTCCTGTACTTCAAAGCAAAGGTTTCTTCGCACATCCTTGGACTGACTCAAATCGGTCAATTTCCTGACCCGGATCTCAACTATGGTACTCTATCTCTCTGGATTGATTTTGACAAATTTCCTGAAATATCTGCTGTTTCTTCCTCCACTCCAATTGGTTCTTCTGACCACGTGGTGGTCAAAGTGGACATCTATCTGGCTGTTATCAAGACCACTCAGCAAATCACCGTCGAGTCAGGCAAATTTCACTCAGCCAACTGGCAGGGTCCCTCCAAGCAGCCATCAAAATTTCAGACTGGTCTCCCATTCGCTATTCTTTCTCCAAGTCAACTCATCTGGTATTCTTTCCAAACAACTTTTACTCTCCTGATGCACAGATTTATCCCTCTAATCTTCAGTTTGTCCCCACTCTTGCCCCGCCCATGGTTCAGTGAGCTATGTGCGAGGCAGTTGTCCTGAAACACTTCCCCTTTGCATATGGAAGAAACCCAACTGAGGGTAATCTAAGTCTTCCTAAAGTCAGACAAGTGTGTATCTACCTGAAGGCGAGCCAGAAAACAACATCTTTCCATGCTTAAGTCTGAACTTTCAAACCTTCTCCTCTCTTCTCCTTCCAAATCACGGTGGCATCTAAAAATTGTTTCTGGTTTGTGTTTCCCCCATCCACTCCTTACGAAGGTCAAAAAATTAAAAAGGCGAACCGTGTACATTGCTCGTGAACCATCGCCGTCTCCAGACTTGTTCTTATTTAGGCTCTATTTTCTCTACATGTTACCTTTTTCTTTTCTCTTCTTCTCTTTTTTACTTTTCTTTTGAAAATTTTATTCTTTCTTTTTTATTGTATGACTTGCGATTTCTTATTCAACTGTTCAAATGTATAATCACAAGATGCTATTCAATTCCTTATAGTACAGGCAAAATGTCGGATGACTTCACACAAATTGCAAACAAACAAAGTAACCAGCATTTTTTTTTTTTACGGGCACGTTACTTAGATATTACAAATAAACAAGCATGGTATTTAAAATCAGGAATTTGTCTTATCTCATTATGTATAGCTATAGCCAGCTTTATCCTTTGTTGGACCGAATACCACAAGTGCAAACATATTCAATTAAGGGGGTAGGGGTGGCAAATGTAAATAAATTCAATAAAATTAATATTTTGTGTAATTCTTTCACCAGAGGATAGTACTAATGTCCTGTATCTGGAAATATATAGTATGTATCTGGGGATACATATGTTCTATATGAACAAACTTTCCAAGTCAAAATATTTTTTAGGGAAAAAATATTGACATTTTTGGACAAAAGCTATAATTTTTATTTTACCCTCAATTACATTTCACTTTTTTTTATAATTATCTTGTATATCAATATACTGACCATAACTAGAACAATTAGAATGCAGAAAAACATATATTTACATATTAAAAATATCAAATCTTTACATTTCTCATTTTCCCGAAGGTGGCGGCCATATTGGATTTCCATTTTCAGGACTTTCCCTGGAGGATCCCTTAGGACTTTTTCTGTCACTGAGGACATATCAGGAACCAAAATCTGTGAGTTTTGCTTTTGTTGCAATTTGTGTGAGGTTGACCAAATATTTCTGCTAAAATGCCTGTACTATTATGGGAATTCCTTAGAGGAGCTTATTTTGTACAAGCATTGCTTTTATTTAGGTTCCTCCATGTTTTATATCGACAATTCAAATATCAGTCTGAGAATAATTATAAATTACAAAATGAACTGTTATTATGTAGTTTTATGTACATACTGTTTTGTTATTCTGTATTTCAATTTTGTTTGTATGAGAAATTGAAGCATGAAATAAACCAAACCAAAATAAACTCGCTTGTCTTCGACTATTGTGAATATCTTGTTCGTAGAACATTTTGACCTACCTACCCCTCCACCACACACACACACATTCCTCATACCTCAGAGCTCTCTTCATAGCTTTTATGACCTATATGGATTCAATCTATCTTTTATTTCTGCCCTCAGGGGCTTTTCTTCCATCTCAATATTTTCCGAATTTGCTTGTACATCATATCCTCATGAATTATCTGACCCACGGCAAGTACAAGTCCCAACCTATGTTGAGGATATGGTGCTGCGAACAGAACTGTTGAGGACAACAAAATGCAGTGGGTGGTTTGCCATTAGCCTTCATATTGCCTTGAAGATTTGATCTTGCAATCACAGGATTATAATAGAGAAACTCAGTTGGGAAAGCAGACCTGTCACCTGTTTTTGTTTAAACGCTGAAAGGATTTTGAGAGGATGACAAAATATAGTTTTGTTTCTTATTTAATTTGCTGGACAGTTTTTGAAATCAATTTTATTTTATTTTATACTATTGATTTAATGACTACTTTTGTTTAAACATATTCTTCTTCGTTCATATGCAGCACTAGGCTGTTGTGTAGCACCATTGCCTGAGGGTGCAACTGTGCTGCTGATGCAATGCCTTCTCCTGGTGAGGGCAGGAATTTAGAATTTGCTCATGGTGCTGGTAATAGCTCGCCTACTCTTCATTGGGATAGTAAACACACACCAACGAATGCTGGAAGATGGGGCACCCGTTTAATGTTGTGTATACCTCCAGGTCATCCTGTAAGTCCTTAAATATATTATCGAGATTTAATGACAACTTTTAAATATATATTTAGTTATTTTGAATGTCTGTGTCAGCAATTTTTTGCATCTCTTCAAGAAATGGCTCTAAAAGTCGGAATGAAAACGACTATCACCTCCCTTCATACACCTTTGTCGAAGGATGACAATTAAGACTGATCATTTGGTAAAGTTCCTTCTTTGCAATGCGAAACATTACCCATTTACTGCCCAAAGTAAAGTTTCCGAACTTGTGATCCAATTATTTTCGGCTTTCCACATTGCATGGATCATATTTTGAAATCGATTCCAGGGTTTGAAGGACACCACAGACCTCAAACATTTGGACTTTCAAACAGGGTCGAGACTCCATTGGTCTCAAGTGACTTCTGCTTGATTACCTCCACCAACAAAAGTGGATGGAGGTTGTGTTTTCACCACCTGTCTGTCTGTTTGTTTGTCTGTGAGCAAGATGTCTCGAAAAGTTGTGGATGGATTCAGACGAAATTTGGTGGAAAGATTTTGTGTTTGACAAGGACAAAATGATTCGATTTTGGTGAAGACCTGGATCTGGATCTGGATACTCTAAATTTTTAAGTGATTCTTCACCATTGAGAGATGGGGCTGAATACGATATTTTGCATGATATTTCTAAAAGTTGTGGATGGGTTTTGACAAAACTTGGTCGTTAAGTTGGTTAGGTGACAAGAACAAGCCAATTCGATTTTGGGTCAGGTCCAGATCCATATTCAGCTTATTGGTGGGAAACAAAGCATAAACTGTTCAGCCTGGTGGAGCTATGCACTCGACCGAGTGCCGTTTGAGTCCCCTCGCTAGAGGAGAAGGTATTGCATTTGGGTCCGTTTGTTTGTTTGTCTGTCCGTTTATTTATTTGGTTGTCTGCACAGAGTGTGAGTATGTGTATGAATTGCATTACACTCTGAAGAACCTGAAGACCCCTAAAACACCTTACAACCACAAGACCCATTAAGATCACGAAGACCTCTAAAACTCTTAAGACCCCTAAAACCCTTATAAACCTAAGACCATTTAAGATGCCTAAGACACCCAAGACCCTAACAAACCTTCAGACCCTTTAAGACCCCCAAGATTATTTTGAATCCTAACACCCTTTAAGTCCCTGAAGATCCTTTAAGAACTTTTAGACCCCTAAGACCCTATAGAACCCCAAACACCCTTTAATACCCCAAAGACCCTGAAGACTGTTAAGATACTTTCGACCAATAACACCATTTCAGACCCCTAAGACCCTTCAAACACCTAAGACTTTGGACTTCCGGTTCTGGGTTTGGAGCAACGGCAGGGTCTCTCAAGGCTCTCTGCTGACTTTCTCAAAGTTAAGTTTCTGGTCGTTAACTGTCCCGTTTTAACTGTTCATTTTCTCACGTACATGTAACTGTGTGTTCCTAGTTCAGTTTTGTTTCAAAAATCGTGCTATTTTGTGAATTTTCGTCGACCTTGTCTTACGGGGTTCCATGAGGCCTACCCATCCTTCCACTCTCGGTGTACGATCGTTTTTATTTGTATTCTCTCCTTATTACCTTCAATTCCTATTTTCCCCACTTTCCCAACGTCCCCAATCCCTTCCAACTAAACACTCTGTTTCTTGTCTTAAATCCCCCACCCCAAAACAAACTACCTTTCTCCCTGCATACCCACAAGTCCCATCGCATGTATGGGAGGGATTTCGCATATGTAGAGAGGATTACTGCATCACATATGTAGAGAGGATTACTTCTCATCCTCCTCCTTCTTCTTCTTCTTTTTCTTATTGTTCTTCTTCCTCTACTTCTTCTTGTTCTTCTTCCTCTACTTCTTCTTCTTCCTCCTTCTGCCGGCATGCCATCTTTATTCGACTTGAGCTGATCCACTCTCACCATTACCTTCACGAATTCTTCCTACAACCCTCCATTCCGAATCTTACCTATTCTTCAAAAATACATCAAAAATTAATAATCTTCCTTGTATCCTTTCGATCTATATACCTCCTGTAACCGCATGTCTGTCTCCACCCTCTTCCTGATACTTTTCATCGACCCAGTAGCTTCACTCTGTGTTTACCGTTCCATATTCACCATACACCTCCAGGATTTTACTTCAACCTTCCCTTTTCCAAATGTTATGCAATCCTTACTTAAAATAAATAAATTCACTTTTGACGATACACCTCCAATAGCCACGTGCTTCTCCCGTAACCACGTGATCTGTTTCCACCCCCTGTGTTTACCGATACAAATTCAACATTCACCTCACGATTTTTTCCACAATATTTCCATTACCTGATCTGATAACAAAAACTCTCAAAAATAAATAAATAATAATAATAAAAACGATCTCTTTTAATGCTTCATCTTCCTGTTTCACACGGTGTGTGTACTCATTACTGTACATAATTCACTCTTCTATTTCAACATAGCTGCTCTCATTCGAGCTTCATTCATTACCTTGCCTAAAAAATCCAACTGTTACAGCGTTTCTTCTCTCCATTTCGAAATTTACCTTTATTGCATCCATCAAGAAATGTCTTTAATCCATTTTGACCTAAAAAAAATTTACCAGTTTGCTATGAATGTTCACATTTCCATCAACCATTTCTTTTTTTCCACTTCAGTGCCAACTCACCCTATCACCCCTCCTCTCAAAGCAACCATCACACTCTTCTCCCTCCAAGCCTCCCTCTCACCTTCTCAAAACTCCCCCCTCACCTTTCTCCCTCAACTCTCCTCAACTCAAACTCTTCCCACCATTCACCCCCTCACTCCCTTCTCAAAGTTGGCCCTCTATCCACAAAGCGCTCCTCTCCAGCCTCTACCTCCATCTCTTCACTCACCTCTCAAATCTCAACTGCTCCTGCCCTCTCTTGCCCCCTTCTCTCAGCACCACAGAGCCTTTTCTCCTCTCATCACCCCCTCCCTAGCTTATGCACAATCCCCACACTTTCAACAACTCTCTGTACTCTCCCCCTCCCTTGTCCTACTCTCCCCCTCGCCTCCCATCCCTGCAACCCAAGCCACCTCCCTCCCTCTTCATTAACAGTGTGGATCTCAAATATCCAGGGCCTTCGCTCAAACCTTACAGATCTCTCCATACAGGTTGCCACTGACAAACCAGACATAAAAGTCTGCAAAAAACAGAAACTTTCCTCCCTCAAGACGTCTCTGACTCCCAAGTATCTCTCCCTGGTTACTCCCTTCTCGGGTATGACAAACCTGAGCTTTGAACCTGGTGGGGGAGTTGCTCTCTTCATCAAAGACTCTATTCCTCACACTCCATGCACTGCCCTCACTCCCCTACACCCCCAGTAATACTTCTGGCTACGGCTTCCCCTCCACTCCCACCTCATGTTTGTATGTGTGCTGTACCATCCACCAAACATTGATTACTCCATTTACACCCCACTATCCGAAAACATGGACCAACTTCTATCTTCTCATCCAAACTCTCTCTTAATCATATGTATTGACTTAAATTGTCATCATGCCAGTTGGCTAGGTGTGGGTACCTCTCTCACCTGTCCTGGTACTTCAGCAAAAGGTTTCTTCGACTCATTGGGACTGACTCAATCGGTCAATTTCCTGACCCGGATCTCAACTAATGGTACTCTATCTCTTCTGGATCTGATTTTGACAAA
>CM068962.1:83846156-83865683 GCA_035128595.1 Eptatretus atami | reverse complement strand
ATTCTGTCTGTCTGTCTGTCTGTCTGTTTGTCAGTCTGTTTGTTGCCGACAAGTCACAATTTTCAACCAATCTTCACGAAACTTCACCACATGGTAGAGTTTGTCATAAGAAAGAAGCCTATTGTTTTTGAGGTCAAAAGGTGAAAAGGTTAACAACTTCGGTGGGGTTTCTAAAATCCTCAAATTTCATCCGAGGTGAACTTGAAATTTGAAAGAGGATTTTCTTATCAGGTCACTGAATTCAACCAACCAATTGTTTTTAAGGTCAACACAGACCAACAGATCAACAATGTCCAAGGTCAACAATTTTCATCTGATTGACTTGAAATTTGAAGAGATTTTCATATCAGGTCACTGAATTCAACCAACCAATTGTTTTTAAGGTCAACACAGACCAACAGATCAACAATGTCCCAAGGTCAACAATTTTCATCTGATTGACTGAAATTTGAAGAATATTTCTATTTAGGTCACTGAATTTTCAGATCACCAATAATTTTTGAGATCAACTTGGACCAAAAGCTCAACAAAGGCCCAAGGTCAACAACTAAGGTGGTATTTCTAAAATCCTAAATTTTCATCCCATTGACTTTAAATTTGAAGAGGATTTGCATATCAGGTCACTAAATTCAATCACCAATAATTTTTGAGGTCAACATGAACCAAAACGTCAACATAGGCAGAATTTCTAAAATTGTTAATTTTCATCTGATTTTCTTGAAATTTAAAGAGTTGCTGCATATTTGGTCATTGAATTCAACCACCAATTATTTTTAGGTCAAATTTGTTTCGTGGATTTTGCAAATATCGTGCTCTGCACGACGTCTTCTACTTATTTTTTTTCTTGTCTCTCTGTTTGTTTGTGTGCAGGATATCTCAAAAAGTTTGGACAGATCTGGATGAAATGTTGTGGAGTGTGACAGGTTCAGAGTGTGACAAAGACGAACTCCCTCGATTTTGGTGAAGATCCGAATCCAGATCCGGATCTGATAATTTTTTAAGTGATTCTTCACCATTGAGAGATCCAGCTCTACCAATATATAGCACGATATCTCAAAAAGTTGTGGATGGATTCGAATGAAACTTGGTGGACAGGTTTTGGGTGGGCAAGGATGAATTGATTTGATTTTGGTGAACATCCGAATCCAGATCTGGACACCATATTTATTTGATTTTTAAAGTGATTCTTCACTATCGAGAGATTGGGCCAAAAACGATATAGTAGTGTATAGCATGATATTAAAAAAATGTATTGGGTCCAATATGTTCTCGTGGATCAGGCATTACGTGACGGATGTACGCGCTTTACCGAGTGCCCTTCTAGTTCAAAAATATTTTGGGCCCAATATGTTCTCGTGGATCAGGCATTGTGTGGTGGAGGTATGCACTCTACTGAGTGCCTTTATAGTTTGCTTTTGTTTTCCCTGTTTTCACCAAGTATAGTCTGAGTAAATAGCGGACGCAAATGGGCTTTGTATTTTGGGATACGTTCTAGTTACAGTACTTATTGTAGTAATATGTACTGTGTTAATTAGATGATTATACTGATTTTTAAAATTACCTTGCTCAATGTGTGAGTTTTTCATCCATTTAAAGGTTATGATTTAATTAACTTAACTTATAGTTCTTGTTCTGTAATTCTGCTGCTTCATATTCAATACTTTCACTTTTTCTCTTGAAATGAACTTCTCTTTGGCAAATAGAAATGTTTTTTCCTGATATTCAAGTAGTTTATTGAAAACACAAATCCACTTGCATTTGAAAATTTTATCCACTGTGCCCCTTTTAACGAAATATAAACTGTTTTGTTTCAAAAAGAATGAAGGAAGTGAAACTCGCAAATTTATGCCTTTTCTGAGCACACGCATCAAAGAAATATGAACTCAAGAAATGTAATGAACTTGAAGGCAACGCTGATTAAGTCATGAAAACTGACTTTGTCAAACTTATCTATCCAGGTCTGGTTAACCTTGACTGAAAGCAACCTGGCTTGCATTTTGTCATGTCATCTGTTATTGAACCTCGAAATTTTTTGGTTGGATGTTTTTTAATGTACCTGAGATCTTTCTGTGTGCTTGGTTGGGAAAATTGGGGTTGAGGCTGGAAAAGGGCAAAAACGATTGAGTTAGTGGGGGGGGGGGGGGTGGGTTGTGGAAATTGCTAAAGGATGGTCTGTGTGGAGCGGAAAATGAATTGATGCTTCGCCAAGCATGATTCCAGGTGACGGCACGCTCCTGCAAACAAACGGGATTTGAAGACAGATTAAATAGTAGAAAGGATGGGTTTTGGTTGTAGGGGTGCGAGGAAGGTTGAAAGGTGATGGTGAATTGTTATGAAGGTGAAAAATATACCAATCCTGAGATTTTTCTTTATACAAGGGTCGAGGCTCATAAAGGAGCTAAATGACAAAGGGCAGTAGGTTTACAAACTTCCAAAGGGTATTTGGGGAGGGGAGGGGTCGATATAAACAAAGAAGAAATTAGAAAACCAAAAGCGAGAAACACCTGTCACGAGACATGTATACAATCACCCATCCAGACCTAAGATAATGACCTAGTCGTCATATGCTAAAAAATTTCCACTGAAAGTTTGTTTGTATAAGTACTTGTTTGTCCCCACCAGAGGAGGTGTTAACTCGAGGCAGCAATCTCGAACATGTTCCTCCATCTTCTCGCGCTGGTTTCAGATCCTCGACTGGTATTTCCGTGTGATGTTGACCACTGTGTTGCTCCACATTGATTTTGATTGCCGAGGATGTGGCTTGCATTTCATAGCACCATTTTGCAAGTATTCACAAATATTTTCAAAACAAATCTTTTACACATGACAATTCCACCATTTTTAGATTCTGTGCTGTGACCTTTTGAGCGTATTCAGTGATAATCATAAAATAAAATTCAGTGATAATAAATAAAATAGATAATCAGGTCAGTTATCTATTTAATCATGGCTGTTCTGTTTGTACCTCACCATTAAGATAATTATGGCATCCCTTTTTAATTTATGTGTGTGATGCCACTGACAGCATCTCTTTTTCTGGCATGGTCAGGCTGGGCAGCAAAGATGAAGGCATGACTATCATATTTGACACGTGAACAACTTTGGAACGTGGATTTGTTTAAATTGTGAGCTTCTGCTGAGGGAGCAACTATACACTGAGATAGAAAGCAGTGTAGCCTGGTGTCTAGGAACATTCAAGAAGACCAGACGACTTCAAGTTGCCACCTACAGTTTTATGCAGGAATTTGTAATTTGTCCACTGTGCTGGCGATAACTCAACTACTCCACACAAAAGATGCCAGGAGATCTTTAACCTCCACCAATGACCCGGGCCAGCAGACGGGTCCTCCGGCATCTTTTCGATAAACAGCACACACATTGATACATCACCCTGCATACAAAACACTAGGGCGATGGTTTATAGTTGGGTTCAGGATTCAAACCCAGGATAGACATCTTAAAGGTTAGTATGCATACCTGTAAACTATTCTGACAGCCAACGTGGATGTATGTATATATCGACTCCTCGCATGTTCTTCGAGCCAAAGAAACTGTATAAAGCAACCATGAAAGGCTGCCAAGGAAATACCTTTGCTGTTTAAAACCCTTCCCAGAGTTCCTCCACAGTTGTAAAGAAGTTGAAAAAGAGTACACACATGAGAATCCCAATACTACACACCCCCTCATCCTCCGAACCAGTTTCATTGCTTATTCGTGAAGCGTGGGAAATTCCAATGAACTTGAAGGCCTTGGTTTCCACTACTTCAAGCTGACCAAGGTGTGAGTCAGGGGAGCCAGGCTCGAGGGGAGAGATTTACTCCATCAAGCTGTGGATGAAGGCCTTGTAGGTGGATAGGTGTTCAGGTGTGCCAAGGAAGGACTGTGCACAAGTGAGGATGCCTCGACAGTGGCTCACTTTGGAGGCCAACTTTGAAATGTAGTTTTCCCAAGAAAGATCATGGCTGGTGGTAAGACACAGGGATTTGAGTGATTGAACTTCCTCAAGAGGATTGCTTAAAAAGTAGATGGAGGGTTTGCCCGATGGTCCTTTCTGAGAGAGATAGTGAGAGTGTGAGATTTGTCTTGATTTATAAACAAATTCCAGGTGTTTGACAAGCTTGTCATTTTGTCAAGAACTGAAGAGAGGGAAGAGGCCGCTGCTTGCTTATCTGAAAGATGAGGTATGTCAGGGCAGAGGGTGGAGTCATCGGGAAATAGATATAGGGGCTTTTTTAGATTGTCAGAGGGATCATTGATGAAGATCAGGAATAGAACTGGGCCCAGAACGCTGCCTTTAGGAACTCCAGTCTTGACAGGGAGAGGAGATGAAAGGTTTCTGTTGAGTGCTACAAACTGGAAACGAGATTAGAGGAAGTCAATAAGCCAATGTGTATAGCTTGCCTTGGCTGCCATAGGCAAAGAGTTTGGAGAGCAAGACAGGATGCCAGTCTGTATCAAAAGCATGAGATATGTCCAGTGAGATGGCGCTGATTGTTCTCATGTCTGATATTGAGGGCCTCCATCCATTGTTGGGGTATTATTATTTTGTATGCAGCCTGTGGATGCTGGTTGCATCATTGCTGGGAGCGCAGCTGTTTCGCTGATGCAGTGCCCCCTTTTTCCAGTTGGGTGATCCTCATTTTGCCGACCTTGGAAGGATGACGGGCTGAGTCAACCCACCTGGTATTATTTAACGGCACGACAGAGGCTCAAACTGAAGACCCTAACATCTTAAGCTAGCTGCCTTAACTGTTGAGTCAATACCAGGCTTATTGTTGGGTGAGTATAAGCAACTTGTGCTGTGTAGAGTGATCTGGTCTGATCTGAGATTAGGCTATTGGAGAAGAGGAAGAATTTCACATCAACTGCAATGATGGATGATGGGTGTACCTTGCTGATGATTGGAAGTAATCTGATAGGTTTTTGTAGTTAAGGGGTCAGTTTCTGCACCTTTTTTATTTTGGCTGATTTCCAAGCAGATAGAAGATGATCTCTGTCAAATATGGTGAAAAGGGCAGAGAGAGGATGTGCAAGGGCAGCAGAGCAGGTTTTTGGACACATGAGCTGATGCCTTCCTGTCAAGTAGCAGTCAGAGTAGAGGGTTGACGGAAATTTGTCCACCTTCTCAGGTGGAAAAGATACAGAGTCCAGGAGCAGTCGTGTATGACTGGGAATGATGGGTACAGAGAGCGAGGGGTTGGGGACACAATATTTTGAAGCAAACACAGAATTGTGGCATTCAGCCTTCTCATGAGTGGAGTTGGCTGTGGTGCCATTTGAAGTGAAGGAAGGAATGGAAGGGGAGCATCCACGAGAGGCTGACTTAACAAGGTGCCACCAGGCACCAGGATTTAGTGGAGGGAGACAAGTTTGAAAGTTTATTCTTGATGTTTGACAGGTGTTTTTTTTTCTGTCTCTGCTGAGAGTGAACACACACTTGTTGCGGACCTTTTGGAATGCATTGCGATTGCCTTCAGTCGGATTTTGGTTTCCAGGAAGATTTGCCTTCCTTCCAGGAAGAGAAGATTTGCCTTCCTTCCTTCCAAGAAGGCGAATTACATGTTTATGTACAAGAGCATTGTTAAATGCCTGTGCAGATTGGGCAGTAAATACAATCTTCCCCTTTGGATATCTGTCTGCAGAGTCGTGGACTCGTTCATCTCCAAGTGTAAAGATGTTGGCTGTTCACCTGCACCTCTTTTTCTTTATCTCTGCTTCCCAGCTTTGCTTTGATCTTACTTTGGTGTCCAGTTTGGAGGGGATGGGGTGGTGAGGGGGTGGGTGTATGGGTAGGAAAGGGGAGAGGAAAGCTGTGACCTCATTGACGTTACATCTTCAACAAAGCCAGTGGTTCCCATACCTGTACTTGTAAATAATTAACCCATGCACACTGAGTTTATCTTTTCCATATTCGTGCTGTTTATGTATTGTTTATTAATTTGCATGAAAATTGCACCATTTTGTCTATCTTCAGTAAACTGTTGGGGTTCGAGCTTTTAGAAGAGATCCAAGCAGGAGTGAATGAAGTGAAGAAACACCTAGAAACATTAAGGGATGATAAAGCTCCACGGCTGGATAATATGCATCCAAGAGTATTGTGGGAGGTGGCAGAGTATATAAGCGTAGTGTTAGCAGATATCTTTAACAACTCGTTGGAATCAGGACAGGCACTTGAGGATTGGACAGTAGCAAATCTAAAACCATTACTTAAGAAAGGAACTAGAGAAAAATTGGGGAACTATGGACATGATAGCATAAGACTTCAGTGGTGGGGAAGGTGTTGGAGATGTTAATTGAGACATGGATAAGGAAACATTTGAATAATTTCAAGATAAATAAAGGTAGTCAATGCTGACTTACCAAAGAGAGGTCATGTTTAACAAATTTATTGGTGTTCAATAAAGGATTCAATGACTGGGTGGATGAGGGAAGTGCAGTAGTTGTAATATATGGTATCTTGACTTTCAGAAGGCATTTGATCATATAGGTAGCATATAGGATGTTGTTAGCTAAGGTGAGGGCTTGTGGAATGGCTGTTGATATTAGGTAACAAACTGGATTGGAAACTTGCTTGGTGATTGGAAGCAAAGAGTGGCTCTCAGTGGTAGGATCTAAGTAGTGGGGTACCTCAAGGATCAGTACTAAAACCATTATTATTCATAATTTACATCAATGATTTGGATTGTGGGGTTAAGGATCAGCTTTCTAAGGTTGCAGATGGCACAAAGCTTGGAGGTAAGGTAAGTTAGCAGAGATGGTGTTGGTCAGATTCAGGAAAGTCTAGATACTTTAATCGATTTGGCAAAAGATTGGCAAATGAAGTTTAACAGAAAGAAATGGGGTGTGCTGGGGATGGGTAAGAATAATGAAAAGAGATTACATGATGCAAGGGCAATGTTGGAGCATGTCAACAGAAGAAGAAGGATTTTGTGGTTGTTATAGATGCAGGTGGTGAGCAAACAGCACAGTGCAAGGCAGCTATAGGTAAACTTAACAGGGTTTTAGATTGTATTCGTAGGGGGATATATTATAAATTGAAAGAAATCGTGTTAACACTGTACAGGAATTTAGTGAGGCCTCATCTAGAATATTGTGTTAATTTTTGGTCACCACTTCTGAAGAAGGCAAAAGCTGCCAAAGGGTTTCGCATAGGGCACCTCTATTAATTCTGAGGCTAGTGAGACTAAGCTATGAGGAGCAGCTGAAGGAAACAGCACTTTGTATATCAGAATGAAGGTGATTACAAGGGAATTTGATGAGATGTTTAAGATAATGAACAATTATGGACAAAATAAATGCAGACGAGACAGTAATACAACCAGGAGCCATTGCCTGAAAGTAAAAAGGAGAGTTAAGGCAGTAATAAGGTATGTGTCTTTCAGTAAGAGGGTAGTTAATGCATCAAATTGTCTCCATAGTAAGGTAGTGGCAGGAGAAAGAGTAGATAGGTTTAAATTGGAATTAGATAGATTTCTAGATGCATTGGAGATAATGGAACACAAGGATATTGGCAGTATTTGTTGGTAGCTTGTGTTTGGATGCATTATGGTAACTGCTGTTGGTGCAGTGCAGGCATGCTAAGCTGAATGGCATAATCAGCATGATATGATAACATAAGATAATAAGATATGAGTAGAGGATAAATGGGGCTTCTAAGGCAACCATGCAAATGAATGGAGAAGGGGGAAAAACTCTCTGAATAAACCCCGGAAAACCCCATAATAGGAGACCGATTCCTCCCCTCCCATACAAATGTATAGGGGAAACTCTCTGAGAACCCCAAAAAAACCTTAAATAGGAGAATTATTTTCTCCCCTCCCATACAAACTAATGTTAAATAGGAGAATGATTTTGTCCCCCCCCCCCCTTCCTCAAAGTCCCTGTCATATCCATCGTGTTTACCCTGTGTTCCCCACTCCATCCCTTTCCCTTTCACAGATCTCATGTCTCTGTTCCACACTGTTTTTTTCCCTTCCTCTCCCCCCCCGCGCCCCTCTGACTCTCGGCCATCAGTTAAAAATAGGATACGATCTCTGCCCCATTGAGCACATGTAAACTGAGACTTACTGATTTACTTTTATATTTTCATTCCACTCAAAGAGTGATCCAATGAATATTTGTCCATGTTCTACTCTAGGTATAAATTAATTTTCCGATTACATTCATCACATCGAGTATATTCACAAATATTATGTTAGAACTTAGTTCTTGGTTTATGTCTTTTTTGAGCAGAAATAAAATGATAAACTTCTCTCAATGCTCTTGTTTGACCACCTCCTGATCCACATATCATTTTGAGATTGTAGTAAATTGTTTTTCCATTGTTCAATTGATAACCATAAAGTTTTCAGTCCATTCAAGGATTTGTTGTTTTTTTGACATCCTCCAACTTATTTGTAATTAAATTTATCCGCTTATTTGTTTTATTTACTTTTACCCCAGTTATTTCGTCAATAACACTTATTTGATATTTCTCACATTCTTTATGTTTCCATTTAAATACCAAGGCTGATTACATCTCCACTCTTTGGTTTGGTTATTGCTTGGTTCTATCATTTATAAATCAGTAAAAAGACGCCCACCACTTATACTTATAACCATAAGGGATACTCTTGATTCCATTCTCTAAAATATATATTTTATCATCAAAAGCTCCTAATGCTTTCTTATTTATCTCTTCTGTATATAATTGATGTTTATAACTTCTTATTGTATTCATTTTTCTGTACTCTTCCTTCTTAAAGGTTAAACAGTTGTAATAATGTTTAAAGTTTATTGTTTCCTTGATTATATTTTTCTTTATTCCCTTAGCTTCTCATCACACCTTTCAATGTTATTATATCAATATACATAAAAGCATAAGACTTTGATCTCAAACCCCACAAATTCACTCATGACCTTTCCACCCAACTTATCCTTAAACTTCCAATACCTTTTTATTTTTAATGAAAAAACATACTATAAGACATAATTACTTGTATCATATATATCAATATTATCAATCATATCCTCATATACATCACTTGTCTTAATTTCTAATATAAAACTATCTGTATAGATATATAACAATGACACATTATCCTGATACTTTGATTTTAATATTATAGTAATAGTCATACATTAACGACTTTGACAAGTCAAGAATTGATGTTCCTATATAAATAGGTTTATCCATTTGATACTCTCTTTTTTCAAATGAATAGCACAAAAGTTTTCTGAAAACACCTCGCTCGTTCAAAACTTGGTCTATTAATTAACTTTGAAGCCTGTTTCCAAGATGTAGAAAGTCTTATGTTTTGTCGATTCCTAACATTTTCCATAGTCTTTCCAAATACAGCATTATTCATTAATTTATAAAATCCTTCTCAAAATCTGTTTTTGCTTCTGTTCTCCTTTTGGTTCACAAGTCAGTAAGTGACCACTATATTCGTTATGAGTTGTGTGTGTTGTCTGTCTGCTGTCTGTCCCGAGCAAGCTCCGTGGGTTTTGATCTGATCTTGATAAAATTAGGGTGCGAGGTTTGTATCATGATCTAGTTGTGTTTTCCGGAGAATGGGCGTGGCCGCCCATTATGGGTGGAGCCACGCCAAAAACAGTGTTTTTAGGGGGTAGCCGGTTTCAAGTTACATCTTCTCCGAGGGGGTTTGTCGAATCTGGCAGGGGTTTCAGTATTTGGTTAGCCCAATGGCACCTGCATAGCCCCTACAGAGCTCGATTTTTCATTTTCTCCCAAGGTCAAGGTCACAAGTCACGAACTTAGAAAATGTCAAAAAATCAATAAATTGGGCATCGAGCTCCTAGGGTTTTCAACTGTTTCGAATGAAAGTTGGTATGCAAGTAGTGCTCTTCAGTACTACAACTTTCATCATTTACGTTTTTCCCGATTCCTGCCAGTTTGCCGTGGCTCTCCTCGAAGGTCAAAAAATAGAAAAGGCGAAGCGTGTACATTCTCGTGAACCATCGCCCTCTCCAGACTTGTTTGTATAAATCAACATATTTTTATTAACCAATGACTGTTTAAATTTCAAAATTCGATGAATTTTTCTCATCTCAACCCAGCAGATAAATATTGTCTCAAGTTCCTTTGATGTAAAACATAACTTTCTTTATCATTTAATGTAGTGAGTAGTTTTCTGGAGATTTACCTTTATATTAAATGACTGTTGGAATCACTTAACATTCTTTTCTTGGACTTTCTTCTCAGGGGCATCAGGTGGGTTTTATGTTTGTTATGAAGTTCTTCTGGATATTTTAAATCACCCAAAATAATATCCAACTTCAGCTTCATCCAATATTTTTTGAGAGGAGATAACAATGTCAAGTAAAACTTTTTCATAATGTTTTCTTTAACCCATTTAAGTTTTCCATAAGGTAAAGATTGAGACATAGCCCACCCATACAAATTGTTAGCATCATAATACATCAGGTAAGAGTTGTCCTCATTCTTATTATAATCGAGAAGATATTTGTTATTTGCTTTGGCATATCTCTTGGAACATACTTGAGATATTCTCTTTTTAGCCTTCTCTATCATTAAAAGCATATCTATATCACTGATTAATTCCAAATTTGTTTTGTCATTTTTAACATAGAACTCCAAGACAAGCCGGGGCTGTGTAATCGTGAACTGGGTCTAATCCATAAGAATTTTTATTATGACAGACTGTTCTAAAAGTTTCAAACACATCAACCAATAACAATACATCAGTTTTAAGATACAATCATGAATATCTCCAAGATTCTTTATATTAAACTTCTCCCAAACCTTTTTAGCTCGTGTATAATCTCTATCGGAAATATGAGTTTTATTTAACTTTCCATAGAAACTTTCCCTTGAAGGAAGTTGTTTTCTTTAAACTTCTCAAATGAATCCATATAGCCATACGGATATATTCCCTTTTATGATAAGAGATCAATCTCTTCTTGTTTGAGAATGTGATTAAGATTCGGGAAGTTTTTAATATTTGATACCAAGTTAGATAATGGACTTGACATAAACTTGTATGTCAAGAAATCTGATATGGGTATGGGGATGTTGAATTGTTTTTGTGAATGAGATGTATTTTTGATCTGTATTAGGAATGGCAGAAATATCTCCAGATGTCTTTGAAAGTTCATTGATAAATAGATGTGTGTCATAGTGAGCGTTGTTGTGAAGAAAGACAGGAATAAAGTTTGGCGGCTTGTAATTAAGATTACAACGGAATGAGCTGGACCTCTATATTTGCCAGTAAGATGACAGTGATCCCTAACCTTGACGTCTCCCTCAATTTTCTCCTCACAAATATGACAGATACTGTTCTTTCTAAATTCTTTTTTCTCTCCCTTTTGTTATGACATTGGTTTATAGGTTTTCACCATTATTTCTCTTCGTCTAATACAGTCTTTTTCCAATGTCTTACAAACTCCTCTGAGGTATCTTCTCCTCTACAAAGTTCTAACTTGTATTCATCACCAACAGCTGATTTGATATAATAACAGAAACCACAAGGAGTATGTTTTTGATATTTATTTGTGCATGATTATTTGGATTTGGAGAAACAGTATCTATCTTTTCAAGGATACTTTCAAAATCAGCATATATCCCAAAGGATGTTTTATAGATTTGTTAAATCTTTGAATGATATGTTTAACCTGTTTTTGTAAACTGATTATGGTTGATTTATGATTACTACAATATTTCGAATGTTGATTTAATCGTTCTTTTGTGTGAAAGGAGTTGAGACATCTCTTACAAGGATACGTTTTACATTTTCTCTTATATAGTTGTGATTTGGTTAATCTTGAAGAATTTTTGATGAAGAATAATGTGATTTTTCCTTTGAAGTAAAGTGGAGAAGGTCAATGTGTGTTTCATCATTTTTATAGTTGTTTGAAATTTTTATTATCTGAACTTTGTTTTTATCCATTAATCCATATACATAACACATAGATTATTCATTTTCTCAAATTTAGGATATCTCTCAATGAGATTGGAAACATTAAATCTTTAACATTTAATGTATTCTCGTATTTCTTATAATGTTCAACCCTTTCAGGATTCCATTGTGGAGGATGTAAGTGAGCAAGAACAGACCATAGAAAACATTTATCTTTGTTTTGAATATTAACAACCACTTTCTTAAGTTTTATCTTCTTTTGGTAAATCAATATAAGAAAGAGCTTGAAGAGGATCTGATATTAAGATGTATATCTAAAAAGATTATTTTTGTAATAGTAAATCCACTCCGACTACAGTGTTATCACATCTTGTTCTTGTCTCTGGAGTTCATCGTAAACATCACATCTTACAAAATCTTGAAATGATGAGATAAAGTGAGGGTTTGTCCTATATAGGGAGTAGTTTCATCGTCTTGTCTTACCATATTCATTTTTACTCCATATAAAACTTAAAAGTTTTCATTTCTCTTAATGTGTTTTTTAATACAGTTTCAATACTTTGTTTAACCATATCAACAGCTTCCATGATTGAAGATGGTCCAGGGTCTTGAAAACGAAACAATCTTAGTTTTATATGTCCTTTAAATGCCATCAGTGTTTTCAATGGAGAATTTAGCTTCCCTTCTTCATTGTTCTTGTGTTTTGCGTGACTGAAGGTGTTTATTATTAAAAAAAATTTAAGATATCATTAACACATCTATCACAATGTTTTGTTTCTTTGTCAAGTGGAAATATTTGTATAAAGATACAATGTGTGTTTGTTGGTTTGAAGGTGTTTTTATAATATTTATATAATAACTTTGCTTAAAATAAAATGTTATTGATGAAAATTTCGTTTAATTTATAGGTGAATCTGTGCTTAAAACCATTTTATCCTCCAACTTTTTCACTTAATAAATACCATGTATCAAGACACAAAAGACAAGTTCAATCAATCTCTTCATTTGTAAAAGATACTGAGAAATATGTCAAGGATGTAAAATTGAACAAAGATAAATATAACAACTATTGGATAAAAACAATTATGATGAATAATATGAGTTCTTTAATTTCCTTCAGTGGAAGGGCTTTTAGTATATCTGGAAGACATCAATTAAAGTATCTCTAACAAAGTTTCTCCTCTCCTTCTGGTAATATATTCAAAACTAGAAAAGCAATGAAACAAGAAAATGTATCAAAAATGAAAAACCTTATGGATGAAGCTTTAGAAAGAAAAGATAAGACCATCTGTAATATGCAAGAGAAATTTGTATTTTTTTTCAACAACCCTAAAGATGTAAATCCTGATGAAATAAAGGTGTTAATATATCAGGTGAAATGACATTTCGTTCAATAGTAGTTAAGGATCATTTTATAATTACCTTTAATAAAAAAATGTAGTTGTTGAATCTGTTAATTAAAAAAAGTATATAGATATCATGGTAATGTTTTTTCTACTAATTAAATATGAGTCATTATTCAACTGAAGATTTTGAAGATTAGAGAGTGATGACAGTTATGTACCGAGAGTTTGTGTTCAAACGATAGTAATGATACTGAGAGTTTGTGTTAAAACGATAGTTATGAAGTAGTTTTATAGATGATTGTGAATGTACCGAAGATGATACCGAAGATGAATTTCAGTTCAAGTAAAGTTTTACTTTATAAATATGATAGATTTTGAGCCTCTTGAATTCCCTGATTCTCCATATGACAAATTTGAGAATTGTCCTGCGTGTGAAAGACGGAGATTAAACACAGTCAACCTATAAACAATGTATATTCTGTGATTATCTTCTAATTAATGATAATAAAAAATATAAAAAGGAAAAGATCTTTTAGATTTACACAAAAATGAATTACTTTACAAGATGGATTAGAGAAATGAATGTAAGGTATGAGGCGATAACACACCTTTCCTTACAAGGGAAGAAACTGAACAATTAGAGAAATTTCAAAGGATTGTTGTAAATATTATTTACGATTGTCATTTCAGGGAAATATCAACACAAGATATTGTATAAATAAAATAATGGATTATCTTGAAATGAAACCCGAACTTAGGATAAAATATAGAGTTTCTAAAAAAGCCAAAAATAAATTAAATAACCTGTTTTCCAAATAATTAAATGAATGATTTTTACCCATTTGGGAAAATAAGATAAAATTTAACAACCATAAAAATCTTCCAAATTCATTAAGATGTCTCATGGTTGTTCAAGCGGATGTGGAAAAACCTGCTTACTTTAAGATGCTCCTTACTCCAACTTTTTAGATTATGATAATTTAATAATTTTCACAAAGTCGAGTTTTCAACCTGAGTATCAACGACTCTCACAAGGTTTTAATATGCTGGTCTTCAAAAAGAAGATATAATCGGTTTATTTAAACTTCAAACAAACAAAATGATTACAAACATTGAAGATATAATACAACTATTTTGTGATACACAGAGATATAAAAAGAAATCAAAACCGATAACTTGTATTCTTAGTGATAATACGGATGATTACCTTCTCCCAAGATTTGGATAAATCAAAAAAGAACCTCGTTATCTTTGATGATTGTGTTAATGAGAGAAATCAAACGGTAATGGACAACTACTACACAAGTGGGAGACATTCTTCTTGTAATTGTATTTATCTTAGTCAATCATACTTTCAACTCCCTCGTCGTTCCATAAGAAACAATGCTAATACTTTTATTTTATTCAAGTTAAATTCAACAGATATAACAATTTTTGGAGAGATAATTGTTCTACATTATGTAGTAAAAAGGAATTTGGGGATTATATGAAGCACATGACTGAAAAATATAAATATATTGTTGTGAAACAAGATGAGATATGAAGGGATATATTCTTATTTTGTAAACAATTACATATATAAATGATAACTATTATTATAAATCTTGTGGGTAAATCTGCTTCTGGAAAAAACTTTCATAAATCAAGGTTCTTGTATAGTACAAATGAGATATTGTAAATTTACTTAAAAAACACACCGTGATACGCATTGTATCTACAACAACTAGAGCTATAAGACCGGAGAAGTAGAAGGTGAAGATTTTTGCTATATTTCAGTGGAGGAACATATGCGATTGAGGAATGAAGGCCAAATATTTGAGGAGGTTTCTCTTGGACAACAAAATATTCACATTGTAAGAGTGAGTTAAAGAAACTAAAATCTGGTGTTCTTGGGATATTAGAAACTAATCCAGAAGGAATGAGACAAATTATTAAACATCTGAGTGGTAATGGAGTTAATATTTATCATTCGGTTTTGATGTTGATGAAGAAACTCAACGCAAATGTATGAAAGCAGAGATACAGTATTAGTGAAGAAGAAATTACAACTCGTATTAATGTTAATATAGAATTTGATGAAATATTTAAAGAAAAGGATTTATTTTAACACATCTACTTAATGATGAAGAAAATGAAAATTTCCCTGTTTATCTTTACAATTCATTAAATAATATTTTCAATAAATAAATGGATGCGAAAGAAAGAGCAAGAAGATTTAAGGAACATCAAGAGTTGGTTTCAAAAGTTGTAAAACAACAGGAAGACATAAAGAAGAAACCAGACATAAACTAACGGGTGAAGAAGCATTTGAAAGAAAACAAGAGAAATTTATGAAACCACTTTAAAAACTTCCCAAGAAAAAATTATAGATGTTTCACAGTTCCACATTAGAATATGCTCCGAAAAAATTTCAAATGTTGAAAGATTTCAGTCAAATGACGGAGGAAGAATTAGGCATATAGGAGCTTTTGATGATGAAGGATTATTTCAACAACTGGAAGAGATTAATCAACCCCCTGATTATTGTGAATGCTCTTCAAAACAATAATATTCAGTGGATTCAAAAACCAAAGCAGGACTCATTCCAACAGAACAACCAGCAATATTTCATCTTGTTCAAGAAAGTATTGATATTTAATGATGAATTAAGGTTCTTGAGTTCTGCTCAACCCCCTGTTAAATTAACCCCCAGATTAATGTTTCTTCTAACAAAAGATGGAAAACAAGGTTCAACTGTGAGTGATGAATCTAGTATTTTGATCAACCATTGGACATGGAAAATAATGATGATGGAGTAAATATTGATCTGCTGGACTCTCTTAATTATAGGTTAGTCTTTCTGGTAAAAGTAGGAAGATGAGAGGAGAAACACATTATTCAGGCTTTAAGTATCCTTGGTTCAGGTGTTAGTTTTCTTCCAAATGACCCATCACCAATTGTAATAGACTGTTTTGTTGTTGGAGTAAGAAGGCTGGAAATAACAATTTGTTTTAATGGAGCATCAGCCATTTAGACCAGTTGATGAACATGAAATAATTAATAAATGTCAATACAAAGACATTTTATCTCATATTAAATAATGATGAGAAGCACAATCCTTCGTTTTAATTTCCAACAAGCAACCACAACTCTTCATTCCCATACCCACTACAACTTGACGCAACAAAAGAATATGAGGCGTCTTTATTGTCCATGGAAACTTTTAATACTTATTTAATATAACCGAGAAAAATGACAAGTTTAGTTATATCCGGAAGTGGAGACAAAACGATAACAGTTTCACCAGACATATGAGATTTCTCAAATATCTTCCGAAATTGCTCGTCTTATGAAAGAACAGGGTGATGAACCAAAAAATATTGTTATAGATATTCAAAAACATCCTCAAAATAACGTAATTTAAAAAATAACTACAAGGTTATTTCACAATTGATAATTCATTTAGAGTATTCGGGTTTCTCCTCAAAAAAGATTGAAACTAATGGGATGTTTACAGTGATAATGTCATTCAATATCCTCAGCATAAATTTGGTATTATCACTGTGATTTGATTGATGGCGCTTATAATGATGGAATAAGAAAAATACAATATTTTCATTCAGCACATACTCAACCCAATTGGTTATAAATTCAATATGGAACCCAAAATCTGGTTTATCTACCTGTGTCAGGAAAAAACACATATAGAGTAAATTTAGGATAGCGACCAAGATAATCGCATGATTTCTTTTAAATGGAGAAATTATATCATCAGAATTCACCTCTGTGAAGTTTTCCAATAAATAAATACGATGGTTTTGTGAGGAAACACGAGTTGAGAAATAAAAAATAATTACAGGGATGGGATGTTCCTTTCCCCATACTACAAGGGTAAGGTATGTATTTTGGTAGAGGATACTATACCTAGAAACAAAGGGGTTCAGGACATCAATTTAGAGGAATGGGATAATTGATACCTAATGGTATAGGTTCAACTATTCTTAAACATAAGGACCTAATTGGTTCAACTGCTTCTGCTGTGGGAAACGTAGCGGGTGCTTTAAAAAGAGTATAAAAGATCCCAAAGGAATCTCATAAAATTACAAGCAATAATAGAAATTAAGAAAAGGCAAAACTCAGTGTCTCCCAAGAATGACAGAAAATAATTCAAATACTTGGGTCAGGGTTTCAAAAGTTTAACATCTTTTTTCCTAAATAATACAAGTATGGAAGCAATTGATAGATATATGATTGGATGATACCATTGTCATCTAAACTCACTAAAAAAGAAGATTACTTCGAGTAAATGCAATAACTGGAACAGACTGGAATGCAAATGGAACAAAAAAGTTTTGAAAATAAATAATCAACAAACTTATTTGAATCTATCTGAAAGTTCTTGTTGTGTAAATTTACATTCACTAAGGCTGGAATAACACAAACGTTACACTCGTAAATGATTATTCTGGAAAATGTTTGATATTGTTCGTTTGTACATTGGAACACAAGAAGTTGAAGCGGTTGATTATGTCTCTGCTGCATCTGAAATGATGAAATTTACACTATATTCATTCGTGATAGAATGGGAAAGGGGCTGTCGAAGGTTTATTCTCGATATGTCAATGGGAACAAACACAGACCCTGGATATAGTCAAAGGAAAATAATGTATAATGTTATACAAAAGCAGATAATAGTTTTACTGTGGCAGTTCCTCTCAAAGGTATATTTGGATTTTGTGATCATGATAAAGTTCCGTATGGTCTTAAAATTAGATTTCAACTACAAAGGAATGATATAATGAAAATAGATTACTTTTTGGTGTTGGTAATAACTTTAGTGATCAGAATAAATTTGTAATTGATGAATTAGTTGGTATATTAGGAATATACTCCTAATCTTAAAACAGAAGAGTGTTGAATGAAAACTTCACTCAAAGAAACCACTCAATGTACATACCTTAAAAAGAAATGTCAACACGTTAAACTGAACCAAACACTTACACGTGGAATTTGGGTGTCTGGAAGGAAAGCCACGATAATCTGTGATCATTTTAAAAAAAACAGACGGTGATTACTGCTACTGATAAGAATAATGCATTGAGTGATAATGCTCAGGGAAACAACTTCGTGTTTCTCGAGATGGAACATTTTATCCACGAGATAGATTGGAAATTAATTGGAAGAAAATATTATGCTGAAGCATACAAGTCTTACCAAAGGTGTGTGAAGCAATGGAAATAAAGAACCTATTTCGAATATGAACATTTAAAAGTTTGTATACAATCTATGCGATTGACCTGAGTTCTCAAAGGAAACATAAAGTCTAATCGAGTGGATACTTCCCATACATTGAAAGAGGAGAGAGTGAAGAGTTGATACATATTGTTTCTTTTGAAGAAACAGAATTACAGATTAATACAGATAATGGTGTTATGATTAGTTCTATAATTTTTTTGTTAAATAAATGAGTGGTAAAGTACCAACTGGGTAAATGTTAATCAAATCAATCTTCATAAACTATCATCTTGTATTCAAAATCAAAAGCCTTGTACGATTAACGTTAATACAATTCAGAGAAAAGGAGCAGTAAGAATTGATGTTTTGCTCACAAGAGAACAGTGAAAATCTTGAACGATACTGCTCACTTAAAATTAAAATGTCAAAACCAATGTTGAAGAAATATTCAATAAGAGAGACGAGTGGAGGATTTCTCCCATTTCTAATTCCTTTATTTGCTGGTTTAAGTGTGGCTGGAGCATTGAGGGTGGTATTTCAGCAGGGTGAAAACTGTCATCGAAAGGAAGGCTCAACTCTGGGCTAAAAATAATTGGAAAGAACATAAAAGAGTTGGAGAAACAAATTAGTGGAGTGGTGTAGTTGTAGATTTTGCTGAAAAACTTGAAAGTCTGCCTGTAAAAGTGAGATGTTGTTGGAGATATGCTTTCTTCTATCTCACAAGCAGGTGTAAAATTAACTAAAAGGGGTAATGGATATATCTTTCTAATAAAAATGAGCATTGATGAATGGTTAAAGAATTTGGAAAGAATACAATCAAATTTAGAACTTGTCAAATATTGTAAGAAATTAAAAATTCATAATGTGGTTATTTGTATGAGAGATGAATTTACAAACGTGTCTAAACATACAAAGAAATTTAATTATGACTTAGAAGATAATAATGGGAATGGTTCTCATTGGGTTTGTATTTTTAATGGTCAAGACAAATATTATTATGATAGTTTTGGTCTTCCATCACCTGTTGAAGTAATACAATTCTTACAGAATGGTGTTTATCAAACATTTCAAGTCCAAGAATTAAATTC
>CM068962.1:83827656-83839446 GCA_035128595.1 Eptatretus atami | reverse complement strand
ACAACATATAGCGATCCTTAGACAGTTATTTCATTAGTATGTGTTTAGTTAGTCCTTTCCATTTGTCTAATGGGTAAATCGGAAAAGATGCATTGCGTAGCGCATTTAATTCAGTCTTCCATCCTCGAGTCATTCTTTTGTTTCAGCCCTTTACTTTACTTTATATTGTGCACAAACCAGGTAAGCACACATACAGAAAAGTAACGATGCCAGGAATGGAAGGAAGCACAGGAAGGTTCATTTGCCTATGCGTGTCATTTTCCGTTCAAACTGCATGCCAAAATCCAACTGCCGCCTCACCTCAGACCCTCATTATGCTTACCATAATGTTACAATGCTTACCATAACCACTCCACACATCTTCTAATTATCCCCACAACCACCTATATCCATTTCTTCACCACAAATGCCACAAACATGATCATCATCTCCACCCTCTTCGCCGCAACGTCACATCAACAACCACCTCTCCCAATCTCTTCACCACAAATGCCATAACGCGTCTCTCACCTTCGAATTACCGCCACAATTGCCATCAACCTCTTGTGCACTCACCAGTCTCAGAGGATGCCAAAAGAGAAAGGATAATGAGAATCTGGGTGTTTTCATGTGTAACTCGAAGTGCAAGCATGTGCTGGGGTTCATTCAAAATGTGTGGATAGCTCTGGGGTTTCCCCAAATAACCATGACTGAATGGAGTCCAGCACACATTTGGAGCCGGAGAGCGCTTCTGAAGACCTCGCCCAATGTTAAGTACAGAGTTCCGACACGTGGCAAGGTTCAAGAGTGAATGAAGTCATTTTCAATTTTGAAGCATGGCGGGGCATGGCTCAGGGTGACTGCTATGCACCAAAAGGGAGCTCGGAAATGCCTCTAGCATCGTTTGATCCAACTCTTGGCTACTCCCCTTGCTCAGGGCCAGAAAAGTAGCAATTTGGCTTATGTGGTGGATCTCACGAACTCAATTGTCCACTCAGGAAAAGTACATCGAAAGAGAATCGTTAATTTCACGAACATGGAGGGGAGAACACTAATTGCAAGGCATTCAATGATCTCCACAAACAAGAAGCCTGAATCAATCCCTCTTATACTCATTTGACATCCAAAAAATGGGAGGGTGAGACATGTGGCAATTCAACCTATGGGGAGAGCCGATTGGCATAAAGCAAACGTTTGCAGTGTTATCAAACAGGTCAGCCTGTTTCTATGCAGCAAGCAAGACCTTTTTCATAGTAAGATATTCATATATCCTTATGTCGGTCAAAAGACTGTCGGGAAAAGGGAAACTTTACTGACAGCCAATTTGACTCCAGTACAAAAATTAAATTTATAAAGTATCAGCAACAATTGAATATAATTGAGAATACATGAATATAATAATTTTTCTTCCACACTTACAATCAAAGAGATTGCGGTTCTTTACTTCTTGTCTCTTCCTCCATCCTGGCTCAATGAGGCAGTTACCCAAGAACTCTCCAGCATCTGAGCGAAATCTTGCCACAAGTCAGCACTACTGAGAGGAGAGGGCGAAGCAGCTGACTGAAAGGAGATTGGGGTAGATGGAGCAATTGGCTGGGACCACCCCCGGGTCATTGGTGCTCAGTTTTGGCTGCACCTAGCAGCCAACATTTGCATTTATAGACTCTCACACATCTCTGTTAAAGTCTTTCTCTCACACATCTTTCTCTCCCATATACATCTCGCCCACTGTGGACACACTAAGAGCAATCAGCGAGGGCAAGTCCCGAACAATCGTTCTTTTCAGAGCAACCATACTGACTCGCACCTTTCACACTTTCCTCTTTCTCCACGCCGCATGACACGCTGCACTGCACTCGCACCTCTCAATCCCACACCAGAGACACCTTCAGTTTTCCTCCCTCCTTCCCTTTCCTAAGCAATTGGGTTGCACGGGTCTGCTGACCACTCCAGGTAACATGAGGTCGCTACTCCTCAATTGCCTCTCCTCTTTCTGGGCTGTCTCTAATTTTCCTCGGATGCATGTGTGTGTGGTGTGTAGTGTAATTATATATAGTGTAATTTAAGACTATAAGTTTATTCAGGGTAACTCTGCACTGTCTCTTTGTTGTGAATATTGCATTTCTTTTGTCGCACCCATGAATTCCTTGCTCTCACCTGCTGTACACCTTGTGAACAAATCAATTAATGTGCCACATAATTTTCCTCACTTTGTTAAAATATATCTGCCCTATTATAAATGTACCCAGCTCGTTATTGTTTTTTCCTCCATTGGTCCGGGAAGTTATACGCCCAAAATCTGCATATATGCCAGTGCGTACTTGGCAGCTCCGCTGGGCTGGACCTGATACGGTAAGTAACGCAAGTATGCATCGAGGGCGCGATTCCCCGATACAGCGACCACCTGTTCCAAGTTAAACAGTAGTCAGACGGAGGACACTAGGTCATGTGGTCAAATTATTGGTGTTCAAGGTCAATTAGCGACCCGCCGCGACACAAACTTATTCGTATGCGATGACCTGCGATTCCCAGTGAGTCCACGGAGAAACCAAGGATATCTCCTCCCTCGTAATACCACGTGTCCACGGGGCCGTAACAATATATACATATATATATATATATATATATATATATATATATATATATATATATATGTGAGAAGATATATATCTCATATTTATAGCTCTTTCTAACCACTGACTGACTCACTGACTAATTTTTAAGATCGGTACCTTCCGGGTGATGTAGAAGGCTGAAATTTTCTGTGCCAATGGACATCGAAGCCACTACACCGGAAAAAAATCACAGAATCGTCAGACAACATCCATAAATGAAAACATATATAATCAAATTTATATAAAGAAAAATCAAATGCAGATGAGCGACCCGAGACAATGGGGAAGCACGTTTCATATGCTAACACAATGTGTAAACGCACCCCGCTAGTATATGATAAGCATGATATGATAAACCTTTTCTTCTTCCCTAACCTCCTCATCCTTAACCTCCCCATCCTCAACCTCCCCATCCTCAATTTCATCCTCCTTAATCTCCTCATCATCCTCAATATTGTTAATGGTGGTGGTGTTTGCATCCCCAGTTTTCCCTTCCTTTTCTTACAGTGTTCACCACCCACCCCCCTCCCCCCAACCTTAACCCTCCTCCCTCTCTCTTTGATTTCATTCTTCCCCTTGCCCATTTTTCCTCCATGTCTCTCGACTCTGTTATTGGTGTGCTTCTCCTATTTCCACTGTTTTTCTTGCTCTGTTATGTTCTGGTTTGTTTTGTGTTCTCGTTCTTCCAGAACCTCGACTTGGTTATATAAAAACACACCACTACCTTTTGGTTCAATCCTCCTTTATAACCCTTCCCCATGATTTCCATAACTTCAACATGACATTTTTGCCCTGATTTCATTCTCCCTGTAAACTAGACCATACCACAACCTTCATATCTTTTGATCACCTAATGGATAGAAATTTCAACTTCCAGAATATTCCAGAAAATTCAAAAACAAGTGACTCAAACTTTATATTTTTGCACTCAAATAAAGCATTGCACAAACCTACATTTTGCATCAATACACTCAATGTAAATTTATACCTTCATGTCGGCAGTAAAACTTATTTAAGCAATTATGTCAGGTTATTCGAAACCTGTGCTGTTGGCTTAGTATCGAGCCCAAGCTGATAAAGCTGTCCTACCACCTAATAGTATGAGATAAAATGAAACAAATGACCCTCGTTTCTCTTAGCTGTCATTTTTTCATTTTGAAGTTCTCTATCCAAATAAGAGTTATGTTATTTCTCCCTGGTCTAGGCTTTCTGAAGGCTTTTTGGAGTGGGAAAAATGATCCAGAGATGTCATTATCTGTGTGGTGAAATAGTCTCTTTCAGGTGCCATCCTTTGTGATTCACATCCAGAGGATGTGAATACAAATCACATTTGGATGAAATAATCACATTCATACTAGGCAATCGCATTCAAAAGATATCCGTAATCATATTCGTAAGGTATTATCACAGTCAATACTGCAATGTCATTGCGGGACGTAGGCAATTGGAGTGTGTTTTGTATGCTTGGTTAGCCTCGGGGACACGGTGCTTAAAGTGAAGCTTTTTTTTTTTTCCCCTTGCAGACATGATCATCAATCTTGAAATCTTCAAGATCTCAATAGCTCTATGTTCGTATTTAGTTCAAGGTGAACAAGACTTGACTAAAACCTCCATTTAATTCCTTCCGAACATGAGGCGCAGCCTTCAGAGCAGATCTTCAGCCATCTGTCTCATCAGCAATGTGGATGATAAAGATCCACTGGCATCTTTATTAACTGTAGGCCATTTGAGATTTACGATGGACAACCACCAAATTACTTCCAATAGGTAAGCATTGCATTGACGAACTTTTCAAATGAAGACTTCCTTCTCTATGATGATCGAGAAGGTTGAGGCTGTTGGTAAAGAATTATCTCCATAGGACAGGAGTATTTATGTTGGAGATGTGTGCTGGCAGTGCAACAGTACATTGGGTGTGTGCTGGCTGTGAGTCTGGGAGGTCGAAGGTTCAAACCCTGGCCATGCCAAGTCATACCAAAGACTTTAAAAATGGTATGTGCTGCTTCCTTGCTTGATGTTCAGCATTTCAAAGGATAAGAGCATAGACAATCCTAATAGGTTGACATCCATGGTGAGGAGGAAATTCCTCCTTAGAAAATGCCCTAATGAGTGCAGTGAGAAAAGTGGTGTCATTGCTGTGATGTCGCTGGTACTCAGAGTGTCCTGGGAAGTGATGGCATTTCCCCCAAGCTCAGTGGCTGTGTTTAAGTCTTATCTAACAGTCCTGTGTGTTGTGTCTCGTGTATTTGTCTGTATGCACATGTGTGTGATGTGTGTTTGTGTGGCAGCTCCACTACAAGCCTTTGATCCTGTTAAGAAAAATACCTGTGTGTTTTTCGAGCAAATTATAGTAATGCGATTCCTACCTTTCCCGAGTTTATGGGTGGATGCAACTTTGGGTTACTTACAGCTAGCGATGGCTATCGCCATTTTTGCGTGGTGAAAACAACTCCTGAGCAACAATTTGAACACCATTGCTTTTTGTGATACTATTCATAATTTTTGTTGTGTCGGCCATCCAAATGTTGTTCATTTACCAGGATAATTTTAGCAACGATGCTAAACATTGTTATGAGGTGAAAACATTTTATTGGTCATATATGTTTTTATACGACAAATTAAATAAGGGTTTTAAAGGTTATCTGGAAATATATAAATCCAGAAGTTTATTGCCATTGACGCAGTGTCTTTACACCAACCTATCTCACAAATTGCATGAGTTCTTCGTGCCTGTTGGTTGTGTCCTTTATGACGTCCTTCAAAACAGTAAGTTTCCTGTGTGGAATGATTTTCAATTTTGTTTGACTGCCAGGTAGGAAAATAGAGTAAAATAATTATCCCACTCCTATCTGCGCATGCGATCGGGACAAATTCAGAGCCAAAGTATTGAAAAACTACAGGTTCTTTTTCCGATTTATGTTCCAGTTTGTGTGCAAAATATAAAATTCATTTGGAATTAAGTTGTTCCTCGATCATAAACTGACGTTACTAGAAGCAAAGACAGACAGACAGACAGAAGTGAACCAATTGCTTAACCCAACTTTCGCTTCATGGGCATGGAGCAAACAAACATAGTTTTACATGCCACTCCTTCTTACTTGTTGAGTACAGAACATGAATCTTCTTCTTTAACAGCAACGATTATTCCCATATTTTTGTGTGGTTGGCTGTGGAAAGCTTGGCCAAACCTGTTTGACTAAGGTTAGGGCAGTAATTTGGAATTTGGCCATGGTGCCGGTGATAGCTCGCCTTCTCTTCACAAAGTACACCGTGGGATTTTCAACATCCACCAACTGTCAACAGTTTAACGTCCATCTGAGGGACGGCACATAAATTGATGAATCATCCTGCTGTTGAGACACCAGGATGACAGTTTATAGTTTGGCTGAGATTCACACTCAGGACAGACAGCTTAGAGGTGAGTGTACATACCTCTTGGCCATCCTGCCAACCCTAAAGCACCATACATGAACAAGTTGGTAACTTTCATACTATTTAGTACGTCCTGCTTTTTAACATCATCCACATTTTAGAGCTGTGAATATTTTCACCATATTTGACTCAAGTCATCACCTTTTCGTAAGGGTCATTCACTTTTTCCCCCAAAACCCGATCAATAAAAAGGACATAAAATGTCACAGCCTCCGATGTTTTTGTAATTTTGCTGTACGGAGTTCAAGGGCTAGCCCATATTTCTGCACAACGAAAATGGTCGCTAGTCTACCAGCCGGCTAATCTTTAATCAGATCGCAAAAAAAAGGTGCTCGTGTATGCCAGCAAGTACAGTGCTTATGCCAAGTTTGAACAAAATCAGACCATGCATATCTGAGAAATAGTTGAAGACGCATTTAACAAAGAAAATGGCTGGCAGTCGGCCATCTTGGATCCGACATCAAAATATAATGACGTGCATATGCAAGCCACTATTCTTTATCATTGTGCCAAGTGGCCTTGCGGTCTGTGTGACTACCTGTGGGCAACGCAGGGTCGACGCACGGTTCACCTACGCCCGCCGTGCACCTACGTACGGCCTCCGTGGCAGTCTGCGTCCACCGTGCGTCCACCGTGCGCTACCGCTAGAGATCGGAGTAAGGTGTTGCCTAAACACAGTGGTGCCCCCAGAACCAATTTAATTCGTTCCAGGAGGCTGTTCGGATTGCAAAAAGTTCGGATTCCAAAAATATTTTCCCAATAAGAATTAATGGAGTGAATTAATCCGTTCGTGGACCCAAAGAAAACCCACTTTCAAGACACTTTAAACTGAATTTTCTCCATGTTTAAGGTAAAATAAGATGAGTAAATGACCTTCGGTGGCGGTGTATTGTATGTAAACTGGTACAATCACCACATCCAAAGGTCCACACAGGCTCGAGCTCCGTCCTGGGTTCCGATCGCTCGTGCACTCTGCGAGAGCGCTGCCCCCAGGGCAGCTCATCAAACATAATGCCCGCAGAACCACAATACTTTCATCAAACGCATCGGGCTGACGTAATCATGGATATTCCAAATTACAACCGGTTTTGCTGTGAAATTCAATCCTTGCCCGACAGTCCGTCACCACGTGATCGGATTGCTTTTTTGTTATTAATTAAAACACAAGATGATAAAAAAACAAACATCACAAATGAAAGTGAAAACACGAGGTAAGGCCTAAGTCACATTTGGCTCGGCGGCCGGAGGGTCTACAAAATGTACGGGCACTAGCAATTATAAGCGGCCGCAGTATTTCCACGGTCACACAATGTAGCAGTCACATATGTTTTTATTTTTCGGGGAGCTGCCACGGCTTATTTTAAATTGTGGAGACCGAAAACGTGGGGGTGCCGTACGGTCTTTGATTTGATGTCGCACGGTGACCTTAGGGCGTTCCTGCAGCGGCCATAGAATTTTCAAGGCAGACGCAAGGTGCCCGGGCGCAAAGCGACCGCAAGGCGACCGCAGGGGGACCGGAGGGGGCCCTAAGCCGAACGTGCGCCAGACGGACGGTAACGAATGGGTTAATATATATATTTTTTACCAGTCTTTTGTTTCGGCTTGTCGAATTTCTACGGCGAACGTAGAAATGAAAAAAGTTATAACTCCGCGTTATAATTCACGGCGACCTTACGGCCTGTAAATATAGCCATACGGCGTAGGGCCACCCTGAGGCCACTCAGTTTCTCTGCGGCCGCCGCACGTTTCTGTCAATTCAGAGGGCGTACGGCCGCCGTATCCTCGCCGTAAGAGCAATGTGACTGAGGCCTAATGTATCGATCGACCACACGAGAGATGCTTTCATGAGGACTTCCACCGACGAACTGAATGAACAAAGCGCGAAGATGCGGCTCGAACAGGTGCGGGAGACACGTGAACAAACATGAACGCCACGTTGTGTTCGGTTTTTTAAAATGTATTAGGTTTTTAGGGCAAATTTTCTCGAAAAAATTGTTGGGATTCCAATTTGTTCAAACAATGGGGCGTTCGGATTCTGGGGGCACCACGGTATATTATAGTTTATAGTATATTCAGTTTATATATACTGTTATATTTTTATTCAGTAAAAAAAGAACTGGTATATATACCCACTCGTTACCGTCCGTCAGGCCGCACGTTCGCCTTAGGGCCCCCCTGCGGTCGCCTTGCGCTCGCCTTGCGTCTGCCTTGAAAATTATATGGCCGCCGCAGAGCGCGCCCTAAGGTCACCGTGCGACATCAAATCAAAGACCGTACGGCACCCCATTTTCGGTCTCCACGATTTCTAAATACGCCGTGCGGCTACCCGAAAAATAAAAACATATGTGACTGCTACATTGTGTGACGTGGAAATACTGGGCCGCGTATAATTGCTAGTGGCTGCAGATTTTGGAGACCCCACGGCCGCCGTGGCAAATGTGACCTAGGCCTTAGTGGAAGTGTTTTTACTCCCACGACCCGGAGGGGGGGGGCGGCATTGCTTTTCCGTAGTGAACGGGTGTTTCATGCGAGTACCACCCTGGATTCCCTGCCTCATTCATTTCCTGTGATTTATGCATGTTAATGTATTAAATCATCAAAAAAGGTTTATCACTTTCAGGTCATATAATACAAAAATTGCACCACACAATGATCCATCAGGTATTATTTACAGCACATACTTTATTCAGAAAATTACTCGCATCTACCAAAAGAGTGGGTAAACTGTGAATGGGATATAATCTGTACTAATAAATGTCAGAATGTCTCCTCCACAACTCCAAAACTATGAAACTTAATGGCCTGAAACTTTACAAACATATTAAGAGAACTCCAATGCAGTGCATTAATAAAATTTGGGTATTTGGGTTGATTTAAATACCCCTTTTGAAGATAATTAATGGCCTTATTTAATTCTCCTTTATCAAGGCATTCTCCTTGACCTCAGCAGCAGTTCCGACTGCTAAAAAGTGTTAATTCGTCCAATTTGGACATTATTTGACATCCAGGGCGTCTCCCGATGTTTGTTATAACTGATCACAAATCGCTTGCCAAACCAGTGTGGTTATATGAAATACCTTCTAGAGAAGTCCGGAGTGTCAAACAGTGTGCAAATTGGACAAATTAACTCTTTTTTTTTTGAATTCAGAACTGCTGCTAAAGTCAATTCCGCCATTTAAATTTTGAAATTTGGTTCAGATCAAGAGATTCCGGAGCTTATCGCATTTCAGCTGTAAATGTCCAGAGAGTTGTATTCATTTATTTTATACTCTGGACATGTTCACACGGTGGTTGTCTCCAGACATGTCAAAATACAGTGGTTCTCTCTGGATGATGTTTGTCTCCAGATGTGTCTGGGCGGTGTTTGTCTCTGGGCAGTGTTTATCTCTGGACGTGTCCGGACGGTAGTTGTCCAGGGACCCGTCCAGACGGTGTTTGTCTCCTGTTGCCTTCCCCTCCTCATGCTGCCTTTCCTTCCCCTCACACTGCCTTCCCTTTCCCTCCCCTGCTCGCTCCCCCAACCCATCCTTGCTCTCCCTCCTTCCTCGCTCTTTCCTATCACCCTTCTCACTCTCCCCTCCCTCCTCCACCCCTCCTCGATCCCCATCCTCACTCTGCCCTGCCCTCACTCTGCCCTGCCCTCTCTCTCCCCCTCCTCTCTCTGACTCCCCATCTTCTCTCCCTCCTTGCTTGTCACCCTCCTCACTCCCCTTCTCCCTTCCACTTCCCCTCACTCCCTCCTCGCATTTCCCCTTATTCCACCTTAACTCCTCCACTTCCCCTCTTTCTCCCACCCCTCTCTCTTTCCCTCTCTCTCTCCCCCACCTCCCTCTATCTCCCACCCCTCTCTCTCCACCCACCTCTCTTCATGTTCTTGTCAGCGAAGAGACTGGTGGTATTTGCTAATAATGAATGAAAATCAAAACTTTGTCACATAAGATTTCGAAATGTGTTTTCTAAAGCGTGGAAATTGCAGGTATTGATGTGGATATAATGCTCGGACAATGTTAAGAATGCTGTGAAAAGGGAGATAATATCCTCTGAGACAGTTTTGCTGAATTGATGAGCATCTGGTGATTACAGCAGCACACAATGCTGGAGCTGGAGCTTCACTGCATTGTTTACCATTTACTTGATGGTTCTTGGGGCATATTAAGTCAAAAGAGCAGGAAAGGTTTTATTATTTCTGATACTTCAATCAGAAACCGGCAGGACCTCACAGAAACATTGAATTAACTCACCACTGCAACTTATTAACTCACTGAATCGAATGCCAAGAGAACTCTCAATCAAAATCCCAGGATAATTGGCAGGTTCAAAAAGCAATGATTAACAGGAGCTGCAGTTTCATTGTACTTCTCAGAATAATATATCGGCTTCTTTGCAGTGCTCTTGGCAAAAATGTTGGCAGATGAACTTTTTTATTTTTAAACCGAAACAAATAAGATTATAGACAGTACCAGAGAATACCAAGCAGAGAATTGTGTTTTGGCTGCCGAATCACCACTCATCACTCCTGGTGGTTCAGCCTCGTTAATACCTAGCGTAGGATGATCCCTCCCCCTTCCCGATGCAGGACATCTCCATCTTCCAGATGCCAGGCAATTCAGCTCATTGTGTCACAGAACAAGCTGGAACTTTCTATTAAATTCCCTGACACTTAAAAGGTATTATGCAACTTTATTCTGGAAACCAAGAACAATAGGCAGGCATTTATCCATGACAGTGATCAATATTGTTACGGTTTTGGGGGTAGATGGAATGATTTAATATCGAAGTCGAGCATTGTGTGGAGTTGCTTGGTCTGTGGACGAGTAGAAGTATCTCGATGGAACTAAGTTAGGGAACCTTTGAGCTTAAGTGTTACCTGCCACCACACGAGGGGCGGTTCGGTGTTAATTAGCTCAGCTTGTTGTTCATCTTTCGGCTGCTCCCGTTAGGGGTTGCCACAGCGGATCATCCGTTATGATACTGATTTTGGCATAGGTTTTACGCCGTGATGCCCTTCCTGACGCAAACCCTGGTCGCCTCTACGACACAGGGATAAGGATTGGGTTTCGCCATGATTCCGGGGTGCCCTATCACCCTCTCAATTAGGCGGCGCCAGTGGCAGAGCTCCCGTCCTCAAGCGATCCTCCAACCCAAGCCTCCGAGTAGCCGGATTACAGGCGCACGCCACTACGCCCGGTATGTTAATTAGCTTAGCTTAGGGAGTAAAAAATAAGTCCCTCAGTATGTGATTGTCTCTGATTTTCCATATGTTTTTTTATTTATTATATTGCTAGCCAGGCAGTAAAGCTGGGAAACTCGTCCCTGAAACAACAACAAACAGGAGAAGCCCTGCCTTCCCGGGTTTGGGGGCTAGCAGGCCACGCCCCAGTGGCGGAACATACAGGGTGCATTGCAGAGGGCGTGGGAGGTTCCTACTGCATGGGACGAGAGAGGGGAGTGATCGAAGGCGCAGGAGAGGCTGGCGCATTGCACAGTGGGATTGTAGAAGGCTCCCGTCTGGTCCGGCAGAACACACACGCAAGGTTGGTGTGTGGAACGCACTAGGCAGGTGGCACCTCTGAAAAGAGGAAGGCTGGAACATTTGGAGCCTTCGTGTGTGAAAATCTGCTTGTGGATTGCCTGGCGCGCGTGTGCCCTGCTACAAGTGATACACAATTTTGCCTGCGTGTGCACGTGTTGGTGGAAGCGCCTCCATTCCGGATTCGACGGGGTCACCTCTGGCCCAAGCTGAGTACCAGTGTACTTAAAAGGA
>CM068962.1:83815185-83827218 GCA_035128595.1 Eptatretus atami | reverse complement strand
TACATTTGGTCGGGCCTGTTGGGTGGGTAACCTGGCCAGCCACCCCTGCGACAATATCTATCCATGGTAAATTTCAAGATGATGCCAATGCAGTGTCCTGGTAATATAATTAGATAATTGTATTATATTCGTACTCTGTTTATGCGCTTTACTGTAGCGGACATGACGTAGAGTAGCAAGAGTTCATTATTGCAATCCACGTCAGACATGCATTCGATCAATGATCATGATCTTTATTATCGCTATATCGTAGGCTATATATTTTAAATTATTCCAACGGGTAGCTAGTAGTATAGGGGTAGGTTGAGAATATAAGTAGGGTATAGTGAAGGGTAGGGGGGGGGGAGGTGAGTAGGGGTAGTGATGATGATAGTTGACAGAGTAGGGGGAACGCAGGGGGGAGGTTGGAAACCACGGGGTGAGCGCAGGGAAGAGAACGTTTCTTTTCATTATTCATAGGCATTGATGTAGCACGGGAGAGATGAAAACCATGCAAAAACGAATGTCAGTAGTGCGAGCTGTGTCGCATAGCTGGGTTGAGCAGCAAGCATGAGACGGACAACACACAGCTACACCACACACACTACACACACACACACACACACAGGCACAGCAGGCAGAGCAGACAGAGGGCCGAGGGATGGGGGAGGGGGGATGAGCTGAAGCGGGATGTAGCGTGGCGCGAGAAGGGTGTCCGAAAAGGAAAATGGTGAGAATTTCGCTTTGACTGTAACACGAGCTTGTTGAAATGGTTGTGCACAGAGCGTTCGAGTCTATGTATACCCGGGGAGTGGAGCGGATCTCTTCTGCCCACACACACACACCTGGATTTTTACTTTCAGGACCAATGGAGGTGATACTGAATCGAGTACCTCCAAATTTTCCAAGTAGAATTTCTCTTTTGTGATGTAACACCAGCTCTTGTGAATATTTGTTTTGCAAATTCATCATTATACCCATGAGCCTCCATTTTGAACAGTACCTGTTCCGAAACTGTTACGAGATAGAAATGTATAATTTTTATGAGCTCCTAAGCCCTGCAAGCTCAACTTGCTGAAGTCTATGTCTTTGAGAAAACGTTCCAGTGCGTGTTGTTTGTGAGGCAGATCGAAGCTGAGTTGTAAGCAGTAGCCGCTATTAAGGCATAGAAAATTGTAGTTTATTTGTCGGTTGTACCCGAAATGGAGCAGAGGGTGGGAGGGGGGAAAGGGAGACTGCATTCATTATTTGACTTTAAAAATAAAGCCCACATCTATTTTAAGGGGTAGCATGCTGCCACACAGCCTGCTGAGAAAGGTCATGGCCTGCTAGCCTGCTCAACCAGGAAGAATGCCTCCTCATCAAAAGTTCTGCCATATTGCACCATGTAAATTTATACACACATTCCTGCTCCATTGCAGAAAGACTTTCTGAAGGAACTGACTTGCACATCTATGACAGTGATGAAATTTATGTTCACTTCAAACTTTCCCTGCCTCGTACTGCCAATTTTAATTGCTCATTCACGTACAGTTTGACTTGAATGAGATTTTGTCGACTCGGTATCTTATCAATAGGCATGACCAAGTCCCGAATGCAGTAAACTCATTCATCCCCCAAATATTTGAAGGGTATTCTGACATGCATCAAGCTCAGAGTCGATCTGTGCCTGACTCCAAAAGCACGATTGGTGCATTCGTAATGCAATGGGTGGTGGTGCCATTTGATCAGAGCTAAGCTTTCAACTTTCTCAACTGTTTGAAGTTGGAGGATATCTTTAATAGGCGACATGACACTGACAGAAGCCTTTTCTGACAGATGTCTGACTTAACTTAAGTCTCTGCAACCTTATCCATTGCATGCACAAAGAACAAAGCATTCTCAGGCAATCACTTGCAGCATATGCACTGTGTGATGCATCGTTAGGTTAAAAAAGAAAACTTTGTAAATATGGTGACTGTGTCCTGACTGTAGAGATTTGTAAATTAATTATTAATAGGCCAAATGTAGGTATGGTGGAAAATGTGAAACAATAAATCACGAAAGGTCAATTCTCTGCCGCCATTACCATACCTTTTAACAGTTGTGGAAAGACAACACATTTTTGGTTGAGTGCAATCAACCCAATAAATCTTTTGGTGTAAATGCTCCTTGTTGATTGCATCATTGTATTTTTTCTTCTCATCTACTCGTTTTATCCTTGAAGTGTGTGTTGGTGTGTGTGTGTGTGTGTGTGTGTGTGTGTGTGTGTGGTGTGTGTGTGTGTGGTGTACTAACAATTACACATCAGTTCGCTGGAATATCAATTGGGACTAGGGGAGGGAGGGAGGAGGGGGAGGGATGGGAGGGAGTGGGGGAATGGGAGAAGGGGAGGAGGGAGGGAGCAGAGGGGTGGGAGTGGGCAAGAGAGGACAGTAGGAGAGGAGAGAGGAGAGACGAGGAGACAAGACAGACGAGACAGACGAGAGAGACATAGACAGAGAGAGACGTGAGGAATTGGGGATGGAGGCCGGAAGGGGGGTGGGGGAGCAACGCCTACTAAATGTTGCTATAGCACTCTGGGAGGGGGATGGGAGTGAAGGGGAAGGAAGGGGGGAGCAAAGGGCTAGAGTCAAGAGAGAGAGTGCGAGGAAAGGTGGGGGAGAGCGATGTCCTCACCACATGCTCGTGATTAAACATTCTTGAAGAGGAGAGGAGTGGGGGTGTGAGAAGGAGGAGGGGGGGAGCAAGAGAGAGAGGAGAAGGGAGAATGGGAAGGGGAGGGCGGGGGAGCGAGATGGGTGGGAGATGTGCTGTAGAGGAGGACGGAATAGTGGGGGAAAGGGAGCGCATGGGGGAGCCAAGAGAGTGAGGAAGGGGAGGTGGAGTCAAAGATAGACTTGTATATGTTCATAGTCTTAACAACTAACCACGACACACACACACAGCACACCACGACATTCCTTTTTTCACACACAAGTTCCCGAACAGTTCTACTTACACCACCACACACAAAATACGGCAAAGAAACAAAACTCACACTTATTCATCAAAACAAACACGAACATACACATCACACATCATCACACACACACACACAACACACACACACCCATCACCACACACATATACCCTATACCACACATACACACATATACACACACACATACACACTCACACCACATATTACCTACACACTCATCACATAATACAACACACACATATACACACACACACACCACACATTACACATACTCATCACACCACATTAACACACCCACACTCTCACCACCACATTACAACATACTCACACACATATCACCACACAACATTACACCACATTCACACACACATATATTACAGCACACACACACACGACACACACACCACCCCACACACACACATACTCCCCATGGGGTATATATGGTGACAACGATGACATGATTAGTGAAGTGGTATTCCAGCCATAATACCTCAAATTGAAATCATTATCCGAAAAATCTGAAACTTCATACATCTGATCTATGACCCAATGTGCGTGAATAATTAAACTTCCTTGCAGAGTACCTGCCCTACGGGCAATCTTGTTCCAAGTATACAACACATTCTTCTGATGCATACCTTTCTTTGGGTGCTGTATAGGCAACAGACAGTTCAGTATAGGCAAAACAAAAAACCCTGGTTACGTGCGTGAAACAAAAACATACCTACTGCTTATAAATCAAAACCCCTCACTGAACTGGAAAACGTGGGGACAGGAATACTGAACTGTAAATGGTGGACACTTGTAATACCCTCTCGCACCTGGAGGGGCGCTACATGATACACATATACATGGAGAATTTGCGTTCCACCCCTCCTCACCCTTCCCCCCAAGACCACCGGCAAAGTTAAAAACACCCCAATACTTGGGGACGTGCTGATCCTCTGTTGCAAGTCTGGATGTAATTGCCGCAGAACTGTAGGAGTAGCGTGACAAACAAACTCACAATAAACACGCACACAAACACCAGTCCGTGAATTATAGTAAGGATGACGTTCATAATCCATGCCAATAAATTTTGTGATATTGTTACGGCTGTGGAAATTCGCAGAACACCATAAAGGTCCTTAGTTCAGTTAGATTTCCCCACCATTGTTTAATGGGAATTATTCGTGTCACAGGGGCTGTGAATCTTCAGTTAGCCGTTTTTCTTTTACTGTCGTTATTTTGGACCAACACCAACATCACTCTTCATCAACCCGCCTTCACAACAACCACACCTGCCTCAACAACCACGCCATCCTCACCACTCCGCCAGCAACCGTCAACATCTCCCCACCACAATATGGCCTCACCTACGTCTCCAAAACGACGCCATCTTTGCACCACCCGGGCGAGTCCCCAGCGAACAGCGTCGCTGCAAACCGACGCGGCGGGGGTTTCGTTGTGAGCGCAGCAACCGGTGATTCCACGCACGTCCGCTCGTAAAGCTTCGCCTCGGAAAACGCGAATCACAGGAGAGAAAGGGGCGGGCCCTGTGGGGGTCGAAGCCGGTGATGATTTTCAAACACGTCGGGCTCGCTCTCGGGAATCGGATCCAGAGGCCGGTGATTTCTACAACGTCCGCTTTTTGAGCAGAGCGTCAGAGGTGAGAGGGCGCGGAGATCAGATCTCGTCTCACCAGCCCTATAAAAGCCGTGCAGAGCGGTCAGTTTCAACAAGTTCGAGTACGGGTCTGGAGCGCGAGTCTGGACGAGGTCGAGGACCGCCGTGGAAGTCTGAAGCCTGCCGTTAGCTGGAGAAGCTGAGGAGAACGGAGGAAGCGCGAACGGGGAGCGCGGCTAAGCCTGCTGTGCTGCCGCAGAGCTGCGGAACGTGTACGAGCCGGAGAGAGCTCCGCCCGACCAGCGCCAGACGGTCCGAGGTGATCAGGCTTCGGGACCGGTCCGAGCATCGCCGAGGAATGGACGGGTTCTTACACAGAGCATCAACTCTAAGAGAGCAAAGGCCCGTTCGTTCCTCTCAGGCGTTGCCGGCCGGGGCCCGTACCACCAGGCCTGCGGTCGACCGCGCGTTACGCCTAGCTGCCGTGGGGAAGGAGCGTCGTGGGTCGCCCAGCAAGGAAGTTAACCTGCGCGGCCTCTCGCGGAGCCTCTGCGGTCTACACGGCTCCACGTCTTATAAAGGCCCACGGGCCCAGTCTGACTCCCTTGTCTATGGGGGTGGTCTTTTCTCCTGGGGTTTTGCTTTCAACATGCATGTTGTGCACCGTGTCTTGTAAGTAAAAACCTGTGAAGTGACTGTACATAATTGCTCATAGACGGTCGTAGCGCTTTTTGCTCTTGCTTTTATCGATTCCATACCTGCATGACTGTATACGTGTGAAAATAATAAATGTGCTTGTTGTGAATTGTTACCCGTTTTGTCACGTTCATTTTTCCCCCATTGAACCGCTATCTCGCTCTCGGAATATTAGTTGGTTTTTAAATAACCGATAAATAGAATCGGGTCCGGCGACGTCTGGCGATAATACCTGCTCGGTTTATCCCAGAACGGAACGGACCGCTTAAGCGGTTCGTGTCAAGCAGGCCTTCGCCGAGGTACGGTCCCTCGGTAGGTTACCCGCGCGGGTACTTAGGTATATGATATTTCGGCGATTGACCCTATTTCGCGCGCGGTAGAATACGGACTGGGCCGTGGTGGGATTAAAAACCCACCCGTGACTGGTTGCTGGCGTTGTTCCAGAAAGTCACGACTGAATGTCCGATCGGTGGCGAGCGGCCGTTATTAGTTAACGCGGTCACTCGCACGCCGGGCGGGCGTAGATTCGTAACAATATAATAGGGTGCATGGATGATATGGTATACGGGGCCATAATCGTGTGTGTTTAGTTAACGATTCTATTTTTGTTCAGATCGAATGAACCGCACAAGGCAAAACTACATGCTCTATGTGTGTCATTCTAGTTTAAATCTGGAGTGTCATTCTAGTTTAAATCGTGTGAGTGTCATTCTAGTTTAATCTGTGAGTGTCATTCGAGTTTAAAATCTGTGAGTGTCATTCTCGTTTAAATCTGTGAGTGTCATTCAGTTTAACATCTGTGAGTGTCATTCTAGGTTAAATCTCGTGTGTCATTCTAGTTTAAATCTATGAGTGTCATTCTAGTTTAAATCTGTGAGTGTCATTCTAGTTTAAATCTCGTGACTGTCATTCTTAGTTTAAATCTGTAGCAACTGTCATTTCTAGGTTTAAATTTGTGAGCTAGTCAATTCCTAGTTTAAAATCTGTGAGTGTCATTCTTAAATGGTGTTTATTCGTAAATGTGTGATGGTCATTCTCGTTTAAATCTATGAGTGGCATTCTATGTTAAATCTGTGATTGTCATTCCTTTAAATCTGTGATTGTCATTCTAGTTTAAATCTGCCGTAGTGCTCATTCGATTTAAATCTGTGAGTGTCATTCGAGTTTAAATCTGCGAGTGTCATTCTGGTTTAAATCTGTGAGTGTCATTCTAGTTTAAATCTACGAGTGCCATTCTCGTTTAAATCTATGAGTGTCATTCTTGTTTAAATCTACGAGTGTCATTCTAGTTTCAATCTGCGAGTGTCATTCTCGGTTATATCTGTGAGTATCATTCTCGTTTAAATCTACGAGTGTCCATTCTCGTTTAAATCTTGTGTGTTTCATCTCTAGTTTAAATCTACGAGTGTCATTCGAGTTTAAATCTGTGAGTGTCATTTCCTTTTAAATCTGTGAGTTGTCATTCTAGTTTAAATCTGTGAGTGTTCATTTAGTTTAAATCTGTGAGTGTCATTCTAGTTTAAATCTACGAGTGTCATTCTCGTTTAAATTTGTGAGTGTCATTCTCGTTTAAATCTGTGAGTGTCATTCTCTATTTAAATCTGAGTGTCATTCTAGTTTTATCTGTGAGTGTCATTCTAGTTTAAATCTACGAGTGTTCATTCTAGTTTAAATCACGAGTGTCATTCTAGTTTAAATCTACGAGTGTCATTCTAGTTTAAATCTGTGAATGTCATTCCAGTTTTAAATCTACGAGTGTCATTCTCGTTTAAATCTGTGAGTGTCATTTAGTTTAAATCTGTGAGTGCCATTCTCGTTTCAATCTACGAGTGTGTATTCTCGTTTAAATCTGTGAGTGTCTTCTAGTTTAAATCTGTGAGTGCATTCTATTTAAATCTACGAGTGGCATTCTATTTAAATCTGTGAGTGTCATTCCAGTTTAAATCTACGAGTGTAGTTCTCGTTTAAATCTGTGTATCATTCTAGTTAAATCTGCGAGTGCCATTCTAGTTTCAATCTGCGAGTGTCATTCGGTTTAAATATGAGTGTCATTCGAGTTTAAATCTGTGAGTGCCATTCTCGTTTCAATCTACGAGTGTCATTCTCGTTTAAAATCTGTGAGTGTCATTCTAGTTTAAATCTGGTGATGGTATTCTATTTAAATCTACGAGTGGCATTCTATTTAAATCTGTGAGTGTCATTCCAGTTTAAATCTACGAGTGTAATTCTCGTTTAAATCTGTGTGTCATTCTAGTTTAAATCTGCGAGTGCCATTCTAGTTTCAATCTGCGAGTGTCATTCGAGTTAATTGAGGGTGTCATTCGAGTTTAAATCTGCGAGTGTCATTCTGGTTTAAATCTGCGAGTGTCATTCGAGTTTAAATCTACCAGTGTCATTCGAGTTTAAATCTTTGGGGGTCATTCGAGTTTAAATCTACGAGTGTCATTCGAGTTTAACTCTATGGGTGTCATTCTAGTTTAAATCTACGAGTGTCAATCTCATTTAACTCTACCAGGGTCATTCTAGTTTAAATCTGCGAGTGTCATGCGAGTTCAATAAGCGCTGAGTTATTTCCCCGCAAGTGAAGCACAAAGCGAGGGATAAGTAATGAGTTCACTCTGTCTGTTTGCTGTCTACAGACATCAGTATATGATGCAGGAACTATATTTCATTTCAATTAAATTTTATATTTTCAACAAGGTAGAAAACAAATTGGAACATGAATCACAACACAAACTTGCAGTTAAAAGGTACTTTCACTCTGAATTTGACAAATTGTACAGGTTTCTTCCATCGTGTGCATGCGCACAAATGAGTAGGCTCATTGTTTTACTCTGTCTGCCTGTCTGGCAGTCAAACAAAATTGAAAATCATTCCAAACAGGAAATATAATGTTTTTAGGGACATCATTAAGGTCACAAACAACAGGCACAGATAATTTTCTTATTCTGTGACTGCAATCCTTTGAATTCCTAGTAAATGTCTTTTACGTAGTCTCCTTTACTCCTGAAATCTATCTATCTGGGTTCTTCCCGACATATTTGTTCTTTGTTCTTTTCACACTTCTTTTCACTTTTTCATAATTCTCTTTATTCATTATAATTATTGCTTTTTCCTCTCTTTCATCTCTTACTAGCATAACCCACACTCTGCGCGACATGTTGGGGTGGGTGTGTTTGAGAAAGGAACTGATGCAGAGTATCAGTAGTAATTTTACTTTAATGCAGTAAGTGGAATACGATTTCACTGTTTCAGAACCATTTTATTTACTTTTTTTGTGCCATGCACCTCATATGGTCTTTGAGATAATGTAAGCCGAATATCACGTTACTCGAGCGCAGAACAAAGTCGAAGATAGCGCGACACGAAACCACAAACTCGGAAATAATATATAAGATACTCAATTTCTCTCTTACGTTATCTTTCTCTCTTAGGAGAAGTGAATTTTTACATAACCTTTTCTAGAAGGTTCACTTGGCTGCACCTGGATGGGTTTGAGGGTAGTGGAGTAGCGGTTGATACCCGAATCCTATCCAGATTCCTCCTGATGACACCATCTTTGCTCTTTACTTCTTCGAGTTCCTTCTGATGACCCCAATCTAGAATTTGGTTTTCCGTTTGATTATAGGTGGTGCATGTAATTGTAGATAATATCATAATTCATAGTAATAATTGTCAACAGCAAAGAATATATGACATAACCTTTACTTAACAATGAAAATTACTGAAACCAAGCATCCTTTGAACCAAACGATCATGATCTACTATAAGTTAAGCATCCGACAGAGACAGCACCACCCCGGACTCTGAGTGACATCACAAAGCACTTCGTCTTCCCGCTTAATATTTTTTCCTGTCTTTGGATGTGCAGTCAAACACGTCAATTTTAATTGCTGTTAAATTATAGCAAACACCACATGTATAGCAGAAAATATTCCAATGACCTCCTCTTGGTGATGTCCTCTTGAAGATGGCCGAGCCGAAGCATTAAGTTATAAGGGTACCCAGGGGACAATGAAACTGCTCATAAATTTCCGATATACCCACTGTTTTAAAGCGAATCCAGGGATACTGGACATGATACAAGATAATATATGGTAAATCATGGGCAGAAAACTCTCCAAGTGACTTCATACCTGTACTGTGCACCAATGAAGGATCAAGGTCTTGGTCTTGAGAATGTGACTCATCACCATGTGTAACATAAAGCGTTTTCCCAACAGTTAAACATACACTCCTGTTATACATCTTTATTACTCTCAAGCTGCTACAGCGGCTTTTATTATTTCTTCATTTGTACCTTAGATTTATGAACGTGGAAATGAAGACCAGTTTATTGGAGATTGATCGTTGACACCCTGGCATATTTAAAAGGAAGCACATTCACATATGGTTTCCAAATGTGTCTCATCTCGCAAAAGAATATACAATATGTGTAAGTTGTATAAAGCTTGGTTTAGTGGGGGGATTTGGCCCAGATATTTACCTTCATTTAGTATCAATAATTCTCCAAGAACTCGTAGTTTGATTTGTGTTGTTGTTGGCATAGCCATACACCAAACTCTATGCTCAGAGTGAAAGGAGTATCATGTCTTGGGGTCTATGAGGGATTACATATAATTTAGTGTTTAATGTAAACATCATCGCATTGCATTTATTTCTGGTCAACATGCAATATCCAGTGGGTACATGGTGTTCAATGTATGATGTGAAATAGATCAGTTTGAAAAGTGCACTTTTTATGGGAATCCAACTGGCGGCATGGGACAAGTCGAGATCTTCGAAGGAAGAATGTTTCCATTGAGTTAATCTGCTGATTAAAGGTCCCATGACACTCAAAACTTTCTGGTTATTTATATATTAACTTGACCTTCCTAGTGAAGAAATCACCCATGTTTCTTTTTAAAAATCAACAATGGGATAATTAGACCAATATTTCGAACATTTCTAGTGCTTTTCACAACTTGCTATGCCCACCCCTCAAAAAAGTGGAGTTCAGCGAACCGCACGTCACGTGACCGTTGACGTCATCTCCAGAACGCGACTCGCTCAGAGTGGATTGATTAGACGTCGTGCGCCGTATAAAGTACCTACAAATGCATTGTGCACATGTGTTTGCTATCTCACTGATCGTCTTAATTCCTGTGATTGTTTCGCGGAAGTTTTGAAAAGTTTTAGCCTTTCGAAAATGCCTGCTCGTTGAATTGTTCGTTGAAACCAGTCTGCTGGGATAGGTACGATTCCACATACATGCAAGCCAGGTATTGCTGCACTCGACATACATGGGTTTATTCCAAAGTGAAGGTACTGCTTCCATTGGCTTGCTATTCATTAACATTTAGCCAAAATGCTGTAATAAATTAACAGGGAAAAATATGTTGGCACAACTATGAAAGACAAATTTATCTGTCCTATTACATGGCCTCATATCATCTGGACTCTTACGCATTGACTTATACATTGTGTGCATGCTAATACAAATGACTTGTCAACTCTAGAGTCTAGACTAGTCCGATAAATCCGTTGTCCGTCCGACTAGGCCGATAAATCTGATGTGCTGTAGCTTTCTTTTATTATTCTCTTTTCTTCATTGTTTTCTACTGTAGGAATAAAATAAATAAAAATGCAACAGAACGTCACATTTATCGGACTACTCTAGACAATTGTGTCGCATGGTGTGTTCTGCACACAAGTTTTCATTGTATCCGGACACCGAGATTGCTTTGTTTTATGCGTGGAGAGATACGGCCGATGACATGCGCTGGCCTTGCGATTCATTCGCCACGGTGCAACATGTCCGCTGCGCTGTGCTGGTCACGTCACCTCACTAAAATATTTCTGATATCGAGCAGTATGCAAGTCGAATTTACATTATTGAATTACGAATAGGATTAGTCTAACCAGTTGTTATTGCCAAGTCTTCCTTCGATGTCCTCCCGATCATCATGAACGCCGGGAATTCCATCGCCAGATTCCTCTGCTTGTCCTGCTTCGGGCTCGAACTGGTGAGGCCGTATTCCATTTCGAGCTGCCTGAACTTCACCTCCCGTGACTACGTTATCCGACAATTCTCCATCTGATTCAGACCAAAATCCTCATTTCTCTCACACTCACTGTCGCACCAGACAAATCAAAGTCCATGTCATCCATTATTCAAAACCAAATGTTTGATTTTTTTAAAGCAGAATGAACGAAGCGTTTGAGTCGACCAATCGAATGTGAAACACACAGAAAGCCAATACAATCACGTAGACCACCAACCCGAGTAATTTACTTGCAGCCTTTGTTGTTCTGGAGATGACGTCATGTGGTTCGCGCTTCAGTAGATTTCGCAGAATTTTTAGGGCGTTCCCTGAAGAGGTTTGTTTTTTAATTTTACATTTTACAGAACGAGTATTGTGAAAAACATTGTCAGATCAGAAATCACGAATGAGAAAACTCTATAGACAGTAGTATATATATATATATATATATATATATATATATATATATGTGCAATTTCAGTACTTTTGAGTGTCATGGGACCTTTAAAGGGTTGTGGCAGCAGTGACATTCAAACCGGTGTCGTTGGAATTATTAAAGGCTGAATGCAGTATTAATCAGTGAACTTTACACCATACTCTTGTACAAGAGTATGGTGTAAAGTACAAGATCTCTTGTACAAGACAAGAGTCATTTTACAACACCAATACATGTCTCAACTCTGCCTCCAAATATCGTGCACCCAACACATACCATTCTGTCCCGCTCATCCCACCCTCTGTCTTCTGGGGTGTGATCAATTAGGAAGT
>CM068962.1:83787978-83806031 GCA_035128595.1 Eptatretus atami | reverse complement strand
TTGTTTTCTTGACTTTGTATCCAGAAAAGGAAAAAAAACAAAACACTGGGTTCATAATGCTTTGTTAAATCGTCATCACTTGTCGACGATATTTCTATGTTAAAGGAATAGTGCATCATTCACCTGCATCTGGCTGACACTTTATCCATAGCCATTATGCCACGTCTGCTTACCTTCCTCAATCATTCTGGTCATGTTCTTCATCGAAGATGCCTTCCAGATGTGTGCATTGCAAAGGGTGCACTTTTATCTGCTCCACTGAACCTGGCAGGTCTGAGTACCAGAATATGTCAGCCATTTTTCTGCCGGCTGCTTCTCTGTAGCATTGAATGGTAATCTGCCTTTTATATCCGCAGAGCCAATCATCCTGCAAGCACATCGCATCGTCCATCATTACTATGCTGACCATCTGATCGAGTGTGGAATGGTAGTGCTTTTCTCATGATTTCCTACGTTGCAGGCATTGACAAATTGTTTCTGTGACTCAAATTCAGGAAACTCCCATTATGCCTGCTTGATTTTTAATTTAATCTTGTTTGTATGAGATGAACCGCTGTGAGTAATAAAACCTTCTTGTGCCATCGTTCTCATAAATTGGGAGGCAAAACGATATAATTGCAAAATTGTCATAATGCTAGTGCAAGTATTTTTAATCCTAAATTATTTTAATGGAGGGTTTCCGTGGGACATTATTTGTAGTCATATTCCTAGGAGGACAATCATCCGTCATGACAAGTGTTCAACCAATATTTATTGACAATTATCTTCTTTTTTTGTATACATAGCCAAGGCTCATGGAAGACAGTGCACTGAACGGATCAGGAGGTAAGAAGACAAAAGGACCAGGAGAGAGAGTGAGTTAGTTAGTGAGTTAGTGAGTGAAAGAACACCAACAGCAGAGTTGAAAGACAAGATTGAGGGAGACTTGGACAAACAATGGGTGTGGGGAGGAATGAGGGGTAGGGGTAAATTAATGCATTGGCTTCTATACAAGAGTTTGGCCAATTAAACAATCGGCGTCATTTTGTTACTCAGTGTGAATGTCTGCTCGAGCTTACAGTTCTTTGTAAGAGGGTTGCACCATCCGCTTTCCTGCATTTGGCACTGGACAAGTTATGTAAGTTTTTCCCCAAATCAATTCCATGACGAATTTATCTACCTTGGATTTGGTATTTTCTGAACTATCATCAATTCGCTAGTTGGTTGTATTGTTTTCCAAACCTCTATGTCCCTCCCTTCATTGCTTGCTTTGTTTCCCTTTTTGATTTTACTTTTGATTTTCGTTGCGTTTTCATCAGTCGTTTCTATCATCTTAACCTTCCCCGAGATACTTTAAAATCTTCAATAGGTGCCATTTTGTTGCAAAAACGGGGTTGGCCCAACTCTTTGTGGAGAAGGCACTGGGTTAATGGGGATAGAAAAGCTCAAGTTTTTGGATAGGGGATGATCCAACATTGTGATAAACAGCTGTCTTGAAGACTTGGAGGGAAGAATGACTGAAGAGAATGTGGAAGTCTGTTCCACAGGCAGGGGGGGGGGGGGGGGGGGGAGGAAAAATGAGTGGAGGTGAGTAGTGAGTCTGGATTTTTGGAGTTTCACCAAAAGGGGGTTGATGGCTGACCGTCTGAGCTCTGCAGATACCCAGGGGAGGGGGCAAAGCTACAAAATTGTAGAGGGTGCACGACCAGAAAGTAAGCGGTAGAAGACAGAGAGATCACCGACCTGTCTGATGGGGAAGTAATTGGTCCATCAACTCAGCTTCATTGTGGGAGATTCCAATATAATCTTTGTCTGAGAATGTGGTTGGGCCTGAACATATTAAGTAGATCAGCCCAGAAACTCTCTGAATGCCCCTCGTATAATTATTCGCAGTTAGTAAGGAAATATTTTCCCCCGAATTACTTATCGTATATTGAAAAAGTTGTCATTCCTCGAACCATTGCAAGTATCTCCTTCTTCAAACTATTTGAACACCCCAAGCACATCAAGCCTGAATTCCTATGTTAGGGAAAAATATTTCTAGTGGATACATTAACTGCAGTTTGTAATAAAGGTATTAAAAAGGAAGCACCTTAATCAGGCTTCTCATCCACTTTAGTGAAGCTGCGTTATTGTTGTTGACACCCTCATAATATGGTGCAAATTGACTATCTTGTTACCCATGAGGCCACAGCTAAATCCGGATGGTGCTGACGATCCTAATTTGACTGTGTGGTTGCTTTGAGGTGTGCATTTGCAACAGGACACTCCAAGTGGGCATCGGAGCAAGTCAACCCTCATTATATGTTAAAATTAATGCCAAGTGCTGTGCATCAGCAAGGAAACGGGCAAAAGCAAATGAGAATAACCTGCAGGTGTATGCCGTTTTAAGTGCAATCCCAGAAAGCATACTTTCTGGAATTATGGTGTTATTAGATTACCAGCATGAAATGTAATAGTCACAAACCTGATGGCCTTGATCTATACTGACAATAGATTTGAGCCTCTTGCAGAGATCTGATAAGTGATCTAAATTAACAATATAAAGGTTGTCTCAGGTATATCAGACCTGAACCATTTGCAGGTTCTCATAAATGATTAATCCACAAGCAGATATTCAGTTTACATTGGACATCCACTTATATTGATCACAGCATGCAAACTTTTATGAAGCAATTATGGCATTGGATAATGGCTATTTGCCTCACGAAGCCGATGCTATATCTACAACCAATCAACTGCACCTAGTTTTATTTTTTTTGGTTTGTTTGTTTTCACAGGATTTAGGCTCATGGAAGAGCAAGGTAGAACTGATGTATGAACAAACATCAAGGGAATGAGCGAACATGAAGAGAGGAGAAGGAGGGTGGGAGGAAGCACTGAAACCAGCAAGTAATATGGTTGGTTTCAGAAAGATATTGGGAATGATAAAGATCGTGCATCAGGATGTGGGATGGCAAGAGATTGTGGTGCACTACTTGCTTGAAGGCCTGGAGGGAAGAATGAGACAGTACACTGTCTAGATTCTAGAAGATGGTTTGATCGATGGGAGAAGTGAGGAATAAAAAAGTGGATGTGTGTCGTCAGCCTGGATTTTTGAAGTTTAACCAGGAGGGCATTACTGGAAGAGTGCATCCATCATAGAGTGCATAGGGATGGTCATATGACTGAGAGAGCAGAGGGAGCAATATTTGAGATTAGATGGTAAAAGACAGATCACCAACCTGTCTGCGATGTGAGAGCAATAGACCCTTTGGGTGGCTACTGGAAGCGGGCGGTCAATGAAGGGACCAGTGGGCAGTCTCTGAGGCTTAAAAGGCACGTCCACACATGGGTGCGGTAGAATACATATCGGCTATCTCTGCTTCTTCATTCCCCATGAGAAGAAATGCTTGAGAGTCATGAATGCATTGCTTCTCAACGCCATCCTCTTCCGCCCCAAGTTTCACTTAATCTTCTACCACGCCAGCCTGTGTGAACACAAGTTGTGGTACAGCAACACCAGATTGTGCCTACCTCAAGTCCGCACCTGCCGCTTTGTTACTGGTATGAGTCAAGTATGTTTGGCGCCATAGCAGCATATAGTCCCAGTTGTATACAAGTTTGTGTTTTCTCCCTGCCTGGTTTGTACTGTGTATTATTTATTAGCATCTCATCCTTCCTTATCCCTGGCATTCTTTATATAATTGTCCTCCACCTCTCTGACAAGGTCAGACATGGGAGACATTAAAATGAGCTCTGTCCGACTGACCGATCATCCGTCCATGTACTTTTGTGTCTGCAACATTTCAAAAACCGTTGAACATTTAGCTTTCATATTGCAGATATCTATTCCTCATGGGATTATCTCAACTTGATTACATCACAGTTATGATTGGCTGAATTCCATTGCACTGCCGACCATCTCGCTAACTTGGCTTGTGTACACGATACTTTAAAAACCGTTTTGAGATTTATCTGTCATATTATACAGATCTATTCCTCACACCACCCAAAAGGAGGAGCACCTAGAATATCAGCTCCATGTTAACATTTATTCTCAGAATCATTTTTTTCCTTCTTCCCACGGGAGCAACCGCCAAATTCAGATTATTTGTTGGATGATCCTTGGGGGATCGTAACTTGTTAGATTGTTAAATTAACTCAATGAATTCAAGCATTGTTTTGGTCAATAGCGGAGGCTTTAGACGTCTGATGCAGAGCATCTTCGTTGTCTGGACCTCTGATGCGACAATACCTTGGGATCGTTAACATCCACAACTCAATGATTGGCATATTACCTAAATCTACCCAAAGGATGGCATCCTCCATGATGTATCATTTGCTTGCACTGCGTTGTGATGGTAGTATTTAGGTGTAACTCCATATACTGTACCTATTCGATTAACTCATAAACGATTAACTATTATAGGGTGTTCCAAAATTATCTTTGCAATTTTGAATGTAAATAAAAAATAAATAATAGACATACAAGCATGCAGTTTGCACCATTTTGTAGCCCAACTCAAATAATTATTATTATCTCTGCCATTGAAGGTGAAGGAGGTTATGTTTTCACCCCTCTGTCTGTTTGTTACTTGCAATTTATTAAGTGTATTGTTCAGTCGATTTGGTTACTCTGTCTGCCTGTCTGCCTGTTTATCGCCTACAGGTCACAATTTTAAACCGCTCTTCACGAAACTTCACCACATGGTCGAGTTTGTCATAAGGAAGAAAGCCATTGTTTTGAGGACAAAAGGTCAACATAGGCCAAAGGTCAACAACTTAGGTGGGATTTCTGAAATCCTCAATTTTTATCCGATTGACTTGAAATTTGATGAGGATTTATATTTCAGGTCACTGAATTCAACTAGCCAATTATTTATGAGGTCAATATTGACAAAAAGGTCAAGATAGTCCCAAGGTCAACAACGAAGTTGGTATTTTTAAAATCCTCAATTTTCATCTGATTGACTTGAAATTTGAAGAGGATTTAGATTTCAGTTCACTGAATTCAACCAGCCAATTATTTTTAACGTCAACATCGGCCAAAAGGTCAAGATAGGCTAGATTTCTAAAATTGTCAATTTTCATTCAATTGACTTGAAATTTGAAGAGGAGTTGCATATTTGGTCATTGAATTCAACCACCAATTATTTTTGATGGTCAAATTTGTTTGATGGATTTTGCAATTATCGTGCTCTGCATGACGTCTTCTTGTTTGTTTGTCTATCTGTTTCTTTGTCTGTTTGTCTGTTTGTGTGCAGGATATCTCAAAAAGTTGTGGACCAGATGAAATTTGGTGGGCAGGTTGGGTGTCTGACAAGGAAGAACTTATTTAATTTTTAGTGAAGACGGGAGTCTGGAACCGCCTACTATAATTTTTAAGTGATTCTTCACCATTGAGCGATCAGGCCAAAAACGATATATAGCACAATATCTCAAAAATGGTGGACGGATTCGGACGAAACTTGGTCGACATGTTGGGGGTGTTACGATGAAGAATTGATTCACTTTTAGTGAAAATCCGAATCCGGATCCAGATCTGATCATTTTTATCCCCCGCCACATGGCGGAAGGGGGATATTGTTGTTACCTGGGTCGTCCGTCCGTCCGGCTGTCCGGCTGGCTGGGCGTCAACATTTATAGCTGTGAGTGCGATAACTCATAAAATGTTCGCCATATGATTTGAAATTTGGGTCACACATGTACCACCTGAAAAGGAAGAACCCTATTGATTTTGGGCGTGGCCCGGATCCAAGATGGCCGACTGGTTCAATGGCGGGGGATTCCCCATCTCTGATGGGTATTTTTTTAGTGATTCTTTACCGTTGAAAGATAGGGCTGAACTAACATATAGCACAATCTCTCAAAAAGTTGTGGACGGATTCGAATTCAACATGGAGGACAGGTTGGGAGTGTGACCATGACAAATTGATTTGATTATGGTGAAGATCTGAATCCGGATCTGGATACGAGAGTTATTTAATTTTTAAAGTGATTCTTTACTATTGAGAGAAAGGTCCAAAAACGATATACAGCATGATATTTCATTCAAAAATGTATTGGGCCCGATATGTTCTTATGGATCAGGGATTATGTGGTGGAGGTATGCACTCTACCGAGTGCCCTTATAGTTTGCACTGTTTTCTTTCAGGTGTCTCTCTGATGTTTTGAGTCGCCCTGAAAAATGTTGCAACTTGCAAAACCTGTAGGAACTAGAATGACACTCTATTGAGCACATACCTCCACCAGGCTGAAGAGTTGACGTTTTGTTTCCCACTGATAAGTCGGATCTGCATCCAGACCTGAACCAAAACCAAATTGGATTGTTCTTGTCACCTACCCAACTCATCCAAAAACTTTTGTCATAATCCGTCGACACCTTATTGAAATATCATGCAATATATCATTTTGGCCTGATCTCAATGGTGAAGAATCACTTTGAAATTAAAAACAACTCGTATCTGGATCCGAATCTTCAACAAAATCTAACCAGTTGGCCCTTGTCTCACACCCAACCTGTTCGCCAAGTTTCATCCGAATCCGTCCATAACGTTTTGAGATATCATATCCACAGACCAACAGACAGAGAGACAAACAGACAAGGGTGAAAACATAACCTCCTCCCACCTTCGTTGACGAAGGTAAAATGTGTTCCAGTGGAAGTGTTGTGGCAAACGTGGACTGGAATTAAATACCGGATGTTCTGAGAGCCACTAATGGTACAGATGTGGAAGTCTACTGATATGTAAAGAAAAATTCCAAGTTGTGCTTCTTGTTAGCCCCCATTGGACTAAGTCCAAAACGGGGGCTTTATGGATTTAGTCTCAATTTTCGTGTGCGTGTGGGTGTGTGTGTCCGCAACCATATCTCGGATATGCCTGGACCGATTTTGTTCGTACTTCGCACAACGACAACGTGATGGCTAACATATGCTCGACATTTATTTTTCGAGAACCGATCCAAGATAGTTTGGCAGCAATTTTAGTTGTAAAACACCCGATGTTGAACATTTCCTCAACCATTTCTCAGACATGCATGTACTGATGTTGTTTAAACTTGGTGCACAGATACTGAATAATGGCTTACATATGCACTTAATTTTGTTTTCGAGATCACATCCAACATGGCCGACTGGTGGCCATTTTATTACTAAAACGTGTCCACAACCATTTCTCCGACATGCATGGTCTGATTTTGTTCAAATTTGGCAAAAGCACAGTACACTAAGGTCTAAGCATACACTTACACCTACCTTTAATATGTATTCTGATCAAATATGGTCGACTGGTAGACTGGCGGCCATTTTATTTGTAAAAAACCTGATGTTGAACACGTCCTCAACCATTTCTTGGACAGGCATTTACCGATATTGTTCAAACTTGGCAAACAGATAATAAATGATGGCTTACATCTGCACGTCATTTTTTTTCGACATCAGGTTAAAGATGGCTGACTGGTGGCCTTTTTATTTGTAAAAAAATCCTGATGTTCCTTGTTTATTTGCAGCAAGCAAAAATACATTTCTCCCCTATTTTTTTGGATATTTTTAGTCTATTTTTTGGTATTTCAGTGCTATTTTAAAACTTTTTTCCCCAAAAATAGCAAAAAGATAGGTTTTCTTTCCTATTCTTTTTTCTTTACTATTTTGGAGATTTGGGTGGTTGCAGTGCTATTTTTTCACTTTTTCCCCCATACTTTTTTGTTTTACACCAAATTGGTTGCTATTTTTTCACTATTTTCCTGGACTGTTGTTTTTTTTACATCAGATATGCTGCTATTTCTTCACAATTTTTCTGTATTTTGTTTTTCACCAAAGTGGTTGCTGTTTTTTCACAATTTTTTTCCATACTCTGTTATTTTTACACCAAATTTGCTGCTATTTTTTCACTATTTTTTGATGCTTTATTGTTTTACACCAAAGTGTTTGATATATTTTCACTATTTGTTTTGTTCACAAACTACCAATTTAAAATGTATTTTCGCCTAATTATTTCCTTTTTTCTTGGTCAAAACTGGCTATTTAAAATCAATTTTCACCGATGTTTTTATATTTATTTTCGTTCCAAAACTGGCGATTAAAAAAAATTGTCCTTTTTTCCCCCTATTTTATTTTTGTTCTAAAACTCGTTAAAAAAAATTCATGTGGAAAAAATAGGAAAAAAATTGTATATTTTTTCTCGTATTTTTCCCCTATTTTTTTTTTGGACTATGGGTTGAACATGTCCTCAACCATTTCTCAGACATGCATTTATTTACTCAGATGTGGCACACAGATAATGAATGGTGGCTTACATAAGCACATCATTCTTTTTCGAGAAAAGATCCAAGAAGGTGGACTGGCGGCCATTTTAGTTGTAAAAAACCCCCGATGTTGAACACGTCCTCAACCATTTCTCGGACATGCATTTACCGATGTTGTTCAAACTTGGCACAATGATAAAGAATAGTGGCTTGCATATGCACCTCATTCTTTTTCGATGTCGGATCTATAATGGCCGACTGGCAGCCATTTTCTTCCTTAAATGTGTCCCCAACTATTTCTCAGAGATGCATGGTCTGATTTTGTTCAAACTTGGCATAGCCGCAGTACATGCTGGCATACACATGCCCCTCACTTTATTTTGCGATCTGATCAAAGATGGCTGACTGGTAGACTGGTGGCCATTTTAGTTGGACATAAATATTGGCTAGCCCTTTATCTCCAGCAGCAAAATTACTAAAACAATGGGGGCTATGACATTTTATGTCTTTTTTCTTGTTTCTTCTGTTTTGAAGATTATTAATTTTGGCAGTCAGTGTTGGGGTGTCTGTCATAGAGACAGTCAGCTGTCTCTATGTTACATATGTGAGGAAAATGGAGGAGTGTTCGGGTATGGGGGATGGGTGTTGTTTAACAAAGTATCATTGAATTATTTTGAGGTTTTGGCCCAGAGCTTATGCATTACATGGGGGAGGTGGGGATGTGTCTCAAATTGCCAAAAAGAAAAGCGTTAGATATCTAAAGCACTGTAAATGTGCAAAGGATAAGTGAATATTTTCTGCTTTTCCTATAATATCCCAGAAGTACCTGAGAATCATTGATGGAAAATTCAAAGGCTCAAAATAAAGGATGGAAAATCGTGGAATATAATGTTTTTGTCATTTTTTTTTTCCCAAAACCATGACTCTCAAACCCTAGAAAAAAGAGCTGGTTTTAAAATCGAGGCATGATTCGTTAAGGAAGAAATATCTCCACAAAGTGCAATATATTTTCACAACTGTTATGCATTTTATGTTTACATTTCATCCATTCATATTTCACTCCTTTTTGCAGTGTGAAAACTAATTTATTTTGAACAAATAACTTAAAATTATGTTTTGAAATTACAAAGCCTCATTTCGCAATTACAGCAATGTTGTTTCAATCGTTAATATTTCCAATTATACTTGAGCTTAATGGGTCGAATCCTCAATTTTCGGTATTCAGCTGATGATCCAGCCATTACTTGTGCTCGGACCTTTTGGTGTGTGTTTGAGAATGCATCACTTATTTTAACTTGAGAGGTCATAGAACACCTTACCGCATGCGGTGTTTTTGTATATAACTTAATTGAAATAATATATGGATTGCAAAAGTCATATAAAAAAATGTATTCCGAAGGTTTACTGCCGTTGCGGCAGTAGCTATTACACCACCTTATTTTACGTGTTACATGAGTTATTGGTGCCTGTTGTTTGTGTCCTTGATGACATCCTTAAAAACGAAGTTTGCTGTTTTGAATGATTTTCAATTTAGTTTGACTGCTAGGCAGGCAGACAGAGGAAAAAATTATCTCACTTCTCTATGCATAAGTGTGATCAGGACAAATATATAGCCAAAGTTCTGCTAAACGACAGGTACGTTTTTCGATTTGTGTTGAAAATATAACATTTAATTGAATTCAAGATTTTCCTCGATCATAAACTGACGTTTGTGGACAGAAGGATGGACAGACAGACAGAAGTGAACCAACTGCTTAACTGCACATTTCGCTTCACGTGTGCAGGGTAAAATGAAAACACTGAGATCAATTGCAAATTATTATCAGAGGTGTAGAAAGAGATAGATAAGACCAATAATAAGACCTGCATGTTATGAATTGCATCAACTTTCTAAGGACTGCAAAAATCAAGGTGCTTTCCCGTGAAAAGTAAGTTATCCTTCAATTACACTGGGTAACTCTGCACCTAATCAATGGACAATAAAGTGAAATTGACATTATGTAAGCCAGCTGTTATTGCTTCTTTGAATAAAGAGGAGCTTTTCTTTCTTTTCTTTTTGTATACAGTACAAGGTCAAGGCTCTTGAAACAGCTTCTTCGTTCATATGCAGCACAAGGCTGTGCGGTTACATCAATGGTGAAGGGCAGAGCTGTGCTGCTGATGAAATTTCCTCTACTGGTTAAGGCAGGAATTTGGAATTTGTTCATGGTGCTGACGATAGCTTGCCTACTCTTCATAAAGAATACCACGGGATCTTTAACGTCCACCAACTAATTCCAGCAATCGGGATGTCTGTTTAACATCCATCCAAAGGACAGCACACACTGATGAATCACCCTGCCGATGAAACACCACAATGACAGTTAATAGTTGAGCAGGGATTCAAACCCAGGGTATACTGCGTAGAGGCGAGTGTGCATACCTCGAGGCTATCCTGTCAGCAATGTGGAAGAGTGAGAACACAATGGATCAGGATCCAACAGAACAAAAGGAACAGTGGAAAGAGTGAGTAAACAGCAACAGCAGGGTTGAGGGATAAAATAGAAGGAGACTTGGACAAACTAGTAAAAAAGACATAAAATGTCATAGCCCCCATTGTTTTAGTCATTTTGCAGTTCAGAGTTAAAGGGCGAGCCCATGTTTATGTACAACTAAAATGTCAGACAGTCTACCAGTCGGCCATCTTTGATCAGATTACAAAATAAGGTTAGCTCCAAGTGTACGCTATGGTGTGCTGTTCTTGTGCCACGTTTGAATAAAATCGGACCATTCATGTCCAAGAAATACTTTGGGAAATGTTTATTAACAAAATGGCCACAAGTCGGCCATCTTCGACCTGATCTCAAAAAAAATTATATGCATATGTAAGCCATCATTCATAATTATCTGTGTACCAAGTTTGAATAACATTGGGAAATACATTGAGAAATGGTTGAGGACGTGTTCAACATGGGTATTTTTTTACAACTAAAATGGCCACCAGTCGGCCATCTTTCATTGCATCACAAAACAAAACGATGTCCACCAATATGAGTTGTCGTTTTGCTCAGTGCAAATAAAATTGGTTCATACATGTCCGAGATATGGTAGCAGATGCACACATGCACTGACATTAAAATAGAGACCAAATGTATAAGCCCCCATTTTGGACTAAGTCCAATGGTGGCTAATAATGGGTTTGGGGAGGATCGAGGGGAAGAGGAGGATGCCATGGGCTGGACAAGTTGGATGCAGAAGCAAACACTCTGGAAGAAAAAATCTGAAATTTGGAAGGAGGTAATATGCCAAAAACTCAGCCTCTCATCCAACTGTTTCATTCCTCTTTTTTCCACCACCTTTGGAACAAACTCCCACACTCGCTTCAATACCATTCTTCCCTCCTGGCCTTCAAAACAGCTGTTCACCACCACCTCTTATCTTCCCCCATCTAAAACCACGATCTTTTCTACCCCCGCATATCCACCCCAAACCCACCTCCTTCAAATTCCCTGCTTTCCTTCCTGAAAGTCCCTGTAGTGTCCATCTTCTTTACCCTGTGGACCCCACCTCATCCCTCTCCCTTCCACATATGTCCTCATGTCTGTGTTCCACACTTCTTTCCTTCCCTCTCCTGCCCCTCTTGTCTCCTGCTCCCCTTGTTGGACATTCTGTGTGTTAGCTCTCATACGTGCCTTGACAGTGTATATAAAACAAAAAATAAAAAACGGGCTTAGGGGATGGGGGGATGTTGGCGGAGGGCTTAACGGTGGTAGAAAATATCATAGTTTTGGATGGAAGTGATCTGAGATAGTGTGGAACAACTGTCTTGAAGACTTGTAGGGAAAAATGAGATTGAAGATAATGTGGAAGTTGGTTTCACAGTGGGGAAAAAGAGAAACAAATGAGTGCATTTGAGCAGTGATTCTGGATTTTTGCAGTTCCAACAGAAGGGGGTTGATGGAGATTGCATGCATCCTGCAAAAATACAAGGGTGGGGTGGGTGGGTGAGTGGGGTTGGGGACAAATCACAAAAAGAGCAGAGGGTGCAAGACCAGTATGTATATATATATATCAGATTACTCTGCTGAGGTGACCTTTCAGCAGCCGGAATCACGTTGTGGATATACTGTAGGTCCCAATTCCCATCATCTTTCAATGAAGCCACAAAAATGAAAAATGATAACAGTGTACCTAAAATCTGCTATAGAACCTGCAGATTGGATATAAAGTCAGTGGGACTCAGTTGTATTCTCAGACAAGTTGAAGTTCAAACTGTATTCCTCAGATGGTCAGTAGTTCGTTCAGTGACACACTAGAAAACAATTCCACCTTGGCTACATGAGTTCTACTTTAAATCTGCAGGGGGGGGAGCAAATCGTTTGTGGACGTCTTTCCAGCTATGGTGTAGATTGGAGAAAATATATTTCTGGCATTGTTAAACCTCAGGAGTATGTCTTGGAAGAGCAGGTGAAGTCAACTAATTGGGATCCCTTCGGAGGTGTACAAGTGCTTATTGTTAAACATTATTCTACTCTCTTCCACATGGCCAAACTAATGAGTGCTATGAAGTTGAGTTATATAAGTTTATAAGTCGTATTGTCATGGAGTACGGTAGTACTCCATATAAAGGGATGGCACAGAGAAAAAATGGGTGCCAATTCAAATGTGTAAAAAATTATGCACTTAAAAACTACTATAGAGTGAAGTCATAAGCATTTATAAGGTATACCATTTATTCTCGATCGTGTTAATCTACACTAATAAAAGGCAATGTGTGATGTGTGTGTGTGTGTGTGTGTGTGTGTGTGTGTGTGTGTGTGTGTGTGTGTGTGTGTGTGTGTGTGTGTGTGTGTGTGTGTATATGTGGGTTTCAGAATGTGGAATGGAGTCCTCCCAGGGCAGGCTCAAAGTATCCACCTTCATTTTGAGGGGTCACGATTCATGGACCAAGCTGTGAAGTTTTCTGTTTTCAAAGTTTTGTGCCGAGGGCTCTCTTCAGAATCGTTACTGAGGCCAGGACGGCTTCCAACTGTAGTTTGTTGTCGTGATATTCCCAGGGATGTTTTTCAATATCTCTGTGAAGTTCTTCGTCATCATTCCCATGCGGTTCTTCGTCATCACTGGTACAACTTTGGCATTATTCAGCTTCCAGAATCTTTTCACTTCATGTTTGAGGTCTTGGTATTTAGTCATTTTCTTGATTTCTGCATCATTAGTCCAAAATCACTAGTATTAACACCTCAATTAGCAATGCCCTTCCTTCTCTTTTTTGTACCTAAGTATGATATCTGGTTGCATTGTTTTGTTTTCGATGTTCACGCCCAATGGGATCATAAGGTCGTACGTGAGTGTACTTCAATGTTTGCAGTGATTGCTTTTGGTTCATTTCCACAAATTTTCTGAAATTGGAATATCAAAGTTTTTGCAGATGTGCCAGCAGATTACTTTCCAAACTCTGTTGTGTCGTTGTGTGTCCAGCTGTTCTGACACGTTTTTTTTTCGTGTTCAGTCATGAAGCGTCACATATCAGGCTCTTTGCTAACCCCACCGCACCCCTCACCTGTCTATTTTTTTCCGCCTCTCCCCCACTCTTTTCTCTCACTCTGTCCCCTCCTCACTCCCCTTCCTCAAAATGCAGAACTCTCCTCCCACACCTCGTTCGCTCTCTTGCTGTCTCTGCCTGTGTGTGTATGTGTGTGTCTCTGTCTCTGTCTCTTTCTCTTCTTCTCCTCTCTCTCTCTCTCTCTCTCTCTCTCTCTCTCTCTATCTTCTTCTCTGTCTCTCTTCTGTCTCTCTGTCTCTCTCTCTCCCCCTCTTTCTCCCCCCCCCCCACACTTTATTGATCAATCAGTGAAGCGACGGGTTGTATTTGCTTGTAACTAATAAGAATGAAAAAGATGCTGGAGTACATCGCTGGAGTATCAGATTGAGAGATTGCAAAATTGCCAATTTGTTCATCCACAGAAATATTGAGAAATATCATCCTACCGAGCACAATAATGGCTGAAGCAATTACAATGATTCCTACAGAAGGAAGCAACATTCTCTCTTTGGTATTGCATGCGTACCATAACAGTGTTTTTTTTAATCTGATTTTTAAAAAATGCACCACAAAAGAGCACCGAAGCGATGATGTTACGTTGGCATGACAACACACAGCCTGTTTTCACACTGTCATAGAATATGGCCGCGGTAGCTTTGTGAAGATGGTAAAGTGTTTCATTCCAGATTGTAATCACCAATCAGGGAGTCATACCTGTAGTTTTTATCATTTTCCAAAGGTACCAAGTGTTAAGCAACGATGGATTGAACAAATTAGGTGATTTATTGCTTTTATTCTTCAGTTTCCTTCTCTTCCCTTTTAAAACCTTGATGTTGGCTTAATAGTTAGGGTTGCTGGCTTAAGATCTTAGGGTTTTTAGTTCAAGCTCCTATCGTTCTGTTGAATCAATACCATGTGGTTTGACACAGCCTCTCATCCTTCTGAGGTCAGCAAAATGAGTACTAGCTTACTGGTAACAGGAGGTATTGGATCAGCGGCACAGCCATGCTCCCAGAAAATGATGAAATAAAGCAGCCACAAGCTGCAAATGAACAAATAAATCTCTTTATAAAGGTTGAGGTCCAACAGTACCAGGCTTCTGCCCTGCCTTACCCATGATACTCCTCAACTTCCACCTGTCCTCAGCCAACCCTCTCCACTTTCCAACCACCCCACCTCACTGATATCCCTCCTCACACAGTCTTCTCACCTCAACCATGGTCTACCTCATTTCCTCCTTCCTTGCTCCCTCAACCTATCCTCTCTTTGTCATTCTCTCTTCCTCCATCTGTGCACCAAGTGTCCAGCCCACTTCAGTCGGCTTTTTACCAATCTCCCTGCCAAGCTCATCTGCACACCAATATCCTCACTCAGTTCATCCATCCTCTTTTTACCCACCCTCTTCACAACTGCAATTCTCCTGACCCAGTTGTTTGTGCAGACCTGCAACCTCTGTTGTTGTCTCTCTGTCAGCGCCACCATTTTGAGACCATAAAGGTAGGCCGGTGTAACATAATACATGAAAACTTTCCCTTTCAATCTCGATATATATCTGTCTGCAAATTTTATTCTATCAAAACAAATTTTAAAAGTCAGTGCGAAAAGTTGACATCCTAGATGTTGCATACTCACCAACGCAGCGCGCACACATGCACACGCACACATACACACGCACACATACACACACACACACACACACACACTCAAATAACAAATAAAATACACAATTAAACCAACCCACACCACAAATCTACGACTACCTCTAACATATATACATCTTCATGCAATTGTTACTCTTGCCATCTGTAATAAAAATGGCAAATTATGGCAAACCATAAAAGGATTGTGATGTTGTATTATGGTGTCATTCCTATCTTGTCATTCCTTTCTACCTTATTTGGTTGTTTTTTGTGGATTCCAACCCCACATATGTTTTTTTATTTTTTTAATGTTTTTTCTGTCGGATGATGAGCTGGGCGATAAGGAAGTGACCCGCAAATGTCAGAGTAACGTTGCCTAAACTCCGTGCCCCTGGCGTGGTCGGTGAGCTCCTTCGGCGTGCGTCGCGCCCAGGCACGTGTTGGAAGTACCAGAAGGATACTCCACAATGATGAGTGGTGGATACACTTGTGTACATTTTTTGGCGATCGATATGATGTCAGTCTTGAAAGGAGTCTGAAGGGTGAAGAGAGGGAAAAGAGGGAGAAAACACATCAAAGAAGAAGGAGTATAAGCCTCGTGGTGCACTTATGCTACCTGAGTGGAACATGTTCATTCAGAATCCTCAGAACAAAGCTTCTTCTGAATACATTGGAGAATCCTGGTTGAACAATCATGCACGTATTCGGCGAATTGTATGATGATCTTGGAGGGCTATTCCGAGATCCAGGTAAAACGGTTCAGCTGACCACTACTGAGGCAACTCAACTCGATGAAATTTCTTGTCAGATACACAAGAGAAGCTGATCGAAATTTTGCTCATATAGCCTATTCTGTCCAGCACATGGGATACAAGAGAATGTAGTACAAGCAACTGATACGGATGTAGTGATCATGTGCATTTACTACAGCACATGCATTCCTGATCTTGAAGAACTGTGGGTCCAAAAGATGGACACCTTCATCCCAACACATGAGATTGCAGCATCATTGGCAAGGGCTTGTAACATGGAAGCCGAACAAATATGTTTGTTATCCTCAGTGCCTCATCTTGAGTGGCTGTGATACAGTCAGCTATCCATTCCAAAAGGAAAGAAGCGGGCTTTCAAATGTGCTGTAGACAATCCAGAAAAGCTTCTTCCACTCGCTCAGTATGGCAAACCTGGCGAGAACTTTATCTTGATGTATCGACTGATGTCATTGAAGCTGCTAGATTCTTCTTTCTGGCCCTCTATCACAATTGATTTCCTGGGTAGTCTGGATGTCCTGCGTGCACACATTTTCACTACCAAAAAATGTGACCTCTCAGATGCCTGCCTCCTACAGAGGATGCATTTTACCTTCACTTGCTACGAAGTCTTCACCAAATGGCTGTGTGTAAGATTGCTCACATTTCGAAACAGTACACCCTAGCAACTGCATTCGCAGAGAATCAGGAATGGCAAACTGGTGTCAATAATGATGACAAAGGATCCAAAGCCAAGAGCTGTACAGGAAAAGTTCTGAAATGCAAGAAGAGCAACTGTCTTCGGAGCTGCCTGTGCCTCGAGCCAACTCAAAATGTGTTTTTGCTTGCCTTTGCATGGGCGACCCACTGAAATGTGGAGCGTTGAAGCAAACCTCTTGATTCCTGATGAGAACTAAATAATGAACTAGTCAGTGGAATATTCATTTTCATTGATGAGTGCAACATGATACATGTCAAATTTTGCAAGACTTTGTAAAAAGATGTAATTTTACTTGGTGTCATCATGTGAAACTATTTGTATTTATTTTATTAGAGATGGTCACAACATAAAAGACACAAAAAGAACTCATGTTGTGCATTTATATCGAATTGTGGTGAGAACAGACATTTAGTCAGAAATTGACAGCCATTTTGAAAAAAATGGTAGCCATATTGAATTTTTCATTAAATTTAATAGTGTGTTTCTTGTCCAACTTTCAAAGGTCGAATAGTACATATATCAAGCAAGTAACACAATCTGAAAATGTTTCTTTACGGACCAAATTATCGTCAGTCATGCAAAATGGCAGCCATCTTCGAAAGATACAGCCACAAACATTGGGTTTTTTAGCCAAAAAAAAGTAAACCAAGCAATGTTTCGTAACAAACAAAAAACACTTGAATAATTGCAATAATACTCAGAATATAATGAACATAGATATCTATGGGAAATTGGCATCCATCTTGGAAAATGGCGCGATTTGAAATATGGCTATTTTAAAACTTGTCAAATTTATAGTGAATACTTTAAAGGATGTTATGTTCTATTAATGTGCCAAGTTTAGTACTATTTTTAATTAAAATTACCCAAACTTTATCCTTCTGCATTTTTCAATTTTTCACGAGAGGCGATTTTTTATTTGAGGGTAGTAGTGGTAAAAAATGCATTTTTTTTCCAATTTTGCATTCCTCGGCAGAGCAGGCCTCTGGATTCTGTTTCCTAAGGGTCTGAACTTGCAAAAACAAAGTGGCCTGCAAAGTATATCTTTCCGTGACGGGTCATCTCAAATTTTGGTGCCCTGGATCCCAGACTATCAATCGGGAGAATGTGGAATAATCCAGTTGAAAAGTGAGTGCATCAATCCATCAAGTGGAAAAGTACAATGAACGTGCATAAACCTCATGTATGTGGAATAAAAATAGTTAAACAAGTCAGAAAAG
>CM068962.1:83758110-83771458 GCA_035128595.1 Eptatretus atami | reverse complement strand
GGAGCACTCGGTAGAGGCAAAACCTCCGCGCCAATACAGCTGGGTCACTCAGTGAACCTTATATCCTTATTCATTAAATATGACGTCACACAGTGCTGACAGTTATAGTTCTTTTCTCCACATTTTTTTTGGGGGGGGGGGGGGGTTGGAAATCACTTAAAACATGTAGAAATGCAAAAAAAAGAAATCGAAATTTTGTTGAAAAAAAGTTGCAAAAAATTTTTTTCTCTAAAAATTTTTTTTTTGGGGGGGGGGGGGGGGGGTTGGAAATCACTTAAAACATGTAAAAATGCAAAAAAAAAAATTTTTCTAACATTTTTTTTTGGGGGGGGGGTTGGAAATCACTTAAAAATGTAGAGATGCCCAAAAAAATTTTCTTTTTTTTTTGGGGGGGTAAACAATTTTTTTTTGAGGGGGGTTGGAAACTCACTTAAAACATGTAGAAATGCAAAAAAAAAAAATTCTCTATTTTTTTTTGGGGGGGGGGGTAAAATTTTTTTGGGGGGGGTTGGAAATCACTTAAAACATGTAGAATGCAAAAAAAAAAAAATTTTCTCAACAATTTTTTTTTGGGGGGGGGGGGGGGGGGACCAAGTCCAAAATTTAATGGCATGATCCTTGGACCATACCTAACCCCCCCACCAAGTTTCGTCGAAATCCGTCAAGGAGTTTTTCCGTTATACTGTTCACAAAAACAAACAAACAAACAGAAAGGGGTGAAAACAGTAACCTCCGATCTTCGATGGCGGAGGTTAACTAGAATGGCACTCTGTAGAAGGCATAACCTCCATCAGGCTGAAAGTTTACATTTTGCTATCCATTGATAGGCCGGATTGGATCGGATCTGAAACAAAATCTAGTTGGCTTGTTCTTGTCATCTACCAACTTATCAACCTTGTTTTGGCACAACTCGTCCACAACTTTTTGAGATTTCGTTATTTTTGTCGTTTTTAGCCCCATCTCTCAATGGTGAAGAAATGCTAAAAATAAAATTATCATATCCGGATCCGGATCTTACCACAATTGAATCAATTCCTTCTCGCAGACAAACAGACAGACGTTGGACAGGGTGATAACAAAACCACCGTCTACCTTTGGTGGCAGAGGAAATTACAACAGTTCTTATTTTTCTTAATATTAAAGAATGATTTTGTATATTTAACTTGTTTAAAAATATTCGTCATTCAATATACATATATATCATATATAATATATATATATATATATATATATATATATATATATATCATATATATTATATATATATATATATATATATTGATATATATTATATATTGATATATATTGAATATAATGTTTGAATCATATTTACTATACATATATATACATGTATATATATATATATATATATTTATATATATATTTGAATATATTTGAATATATTTATATTTGAATATATATAGAATATATGTTGTATTTCATATAATTATAACTATATAATAATATATATATATATATATATCTATAAATATACATATATATATAATATAATGGTATTATAATAAATAGTGTGTATAATACATATCTCTATACTATAGTATATAAGTATACATTAATGTATATATGTGTATATAGAATATATATATATATATGTATCAGTCAAAGCTCGTTCTTATGGCCTCGTCGGGACCGAGCCAAAAGTGGCATAGTAGCGAAGATTTTGTAAAAACGGCCTTCATTTTCCTCAAAGTTAACCCATCTGTAGTTAATCTTAGACAAAATTTATTCCACAAGTAAAAAGCATACGACTGTTGTAATAAGCTAGAGAACGAGAACAACACACACTAACAGAGTTCCACACACTAACATAATGCATGGCGAGAAATTTCACGACCCACAGAAGCCTCTCAAGAATCGTCGCTGGCGCATCTTCTTTCGGCCGGATCTCGTGCAATTCTCGTTGTCTAGCCCGATCGCATGCTTGCATCCACCGGGCTTTCCCGCTTTCTCTGCTGCATGAACTTCCGGACGGTGCTACAAGCGCGCTGGGCTTCCTCGAACGGAACGATTTCTCTCGACAGTTACTCGTCATTCTTCGTTTCGTCACCGGCTCCTCACTGGCACAGAATCTCCTGCACTCTCCTCCAGCGTGGAATACCCGCCAGTCAGCGAGGCGCTCGGTCGGCTTCGGAAAGTCGACAGCTCGATCTCCTCGTTCTCGTGCATCTTTTCCCTCGCAGGCAGAGCTTCCAGATGTCGGGCAGCTTCCGCATCCTGTGGCTCAGTTGGATCTCCCTCTCGATGAACCTTGGCCTTGCGAAACAGTTCCTGATCTCGACTTGCCGACTGCTCAAGCACGCGGGCGACGTGTTAGTAGCGTCGAGCAACGTGAACTTGAACTCCTTTCCCTCGTTCTATGGCCTCAAGCTGGCGGCTAGAGGAGCTTTCTGTAGTGGCGCTTGAGTTCTCTATGATTTCCCTGATCCATTGGTGTGCGAATTGGCTGTCGTGTTGGGTGGGAAGAAGAAACCGTTTGGATGTTGTTCACCTCGAGCAGGGAGGGTGGGCCAGAGAAGTTATCGAGACAGACCAGCACTTCTGCATCCCTGCTGGCCGAGTTGTCCGTCCACGCACAGCAACATCTCTCGAAAAGCTCCGCCGTCCCGGCCTTCGAGTTAACCTTGTCTTGACCGGCTTCTCTTTGTTCTTGAAGGCACGGGGTTTCTTGGAATTTGCCATCACCAGAAGAAGGGAACTTCTTCGCTGCCGTCATGTTTGCCCAACGAGAGTGATCCTTTGCTGCTTTTTCTTTCCTCCAGTAACCGCTCTCCCCTGAAAGCCATGGTTTTTCGGACAGCTTGCCAAAGAGTCCAGTCTGTCCAAGTTGAAGACTCGTCTGCGGAGAACTGCCCGAGTAAGGGCCGGAGAACCTGTTGTTTGCTACTAAGAGGGATTCGGCGAATCCAACCGCTCCAGCTTCGCCCTGCAACCTGTCTTGAACGTGATGCGTGGCGCTTCTTGAAACTGCCCAACTCAACGTCGCTTCGCCATTAAGTCTGGGAATGTTGCATATCAAGCTGGCCAGTTTTTAATCGCTTCTCCTTGATCGATCGCCGCTGACAGGCACATTCTGTCCTCTTGAATTGCTCAGCCACATGAGCACTCCCTCATCAAGCTTCGGGCTCGGAGCCGCGTCCATTCATGCGTTCGATGGAAAATCACTTTGAATTGCAGCTCGATTGCATCTTCTGCTGAGAATGCCCTTCACGGTGGTTCTCTAACTTCGATGCCCCATTTCTTGCTATCTCCACTGGCCAACTTGGTTACTGATTCGGCTCCTTCTTCGCGGCATCGATGATCTCCCCCTTCCTTCTCCTTTCAGCGTAAAAGTCGGTTTCGCTTGCGGTTTCTGAGCTGACTTATGGTGAATTTGAAAAAAAATGATTGTCACTGTTGTACGTGTGCCTGCGTGTCTGTGTGTGTGCTCGCGCTTTTTGTGTCTCGTTGTGCGTGTTGTGATTGGCTTGTTGTGGCTGGCATCGGGGAGAAGAATCGCGTGTTTTAACACAGGTCTGCTATTGCGCGTACATATTGAAGAATGTCTGTGCGCAGCTGGACTGTAGTTCGTCGCTCGGCCTTTGGACGTGAGTGCGATAATCGAGCACTGCGAATACAGACTTTTTCACGACTCGTGCTATTAACAGTCACAACAGTAGTGGATGGTAAGCGAGCGTAGGGGTGGCATAGTAAATTTATTTTGTATTGAATTTTTTTCGGGACGAGCAAAAGTGGTATAATGCGAGAGTGGCAAGAAGCGAGGTGGCAAGTAACGAGCTTGACTGTATTACATATACATTATATATATAATATATATTTATTATATATTATATTTATATATAAACCACCAGCAGAGGAAAGCGTAGTAGTCTTTATTTAAAAAAAAACTTTTATTTCAGCCAACTTTTTCAAGCTGAATAGTGTGCAATTACATGATTTATAAACAAACTATTTCATATATGGCATGGACAATGTAATTCACAATGTGTGAAGTAAATAAACATTTGAGGCAACAAAGGAAAGTCGTGAAATGGCAGTGAAATGCCTGCATCTCTATTATAATACCAAGCTTGCCCATAAACTCGGCTCGCGTCACACGATCCCTATGAAATTGCTGTGGCACTTAGCGGACATGCCAACATGTTTGGGAAGTCTTGGCGTTCCATAGTACTCACTTGCAAATTTTGCAAACAATGCATTTTTGTCATTCCCGTGTACGGTCTGTGTGCTGCTACCAGCTATGTTGTATGCTATCCCTGCAGTGCACAGGGTATCGCTAGTATATAATAATTACTTGGGAAGACTGGGGAAATCCCAAGCGATGTTTTTTAAGTTCTTCTTTTGGAATTGTTACGTTCAACGTATACTTTTAGGAAGTTATTAAACGTACACTTTACAGTTATAGAATTACACGTCACTTTCGTGCACTCAACAGCACCTTTGAGTTTTATGTACATTTAAAAAACTAAAGCAGCACAATTGAAACTGAACAAGGTATGTTTTCATGACAACAAAAATCATCAAATGATTAATTATTTGAAGCATTTTAATTATTTTTTTTATGTCCTTTGGTTGGCATTTTGGATGACTGCAATGTTGTTGATTGTTCCAGGGGTGTGTACAGTTACCAAGCAGCAAGTAGTGCTTGCATGGTGGCTTTCCTCATCAATTGGTGTTGAATGGAGTGCTTGCTTGAGTCTTAGCAACTTGGCAAGCTTTCCCACAAGAACTTGGTAACTGAACACACCCCAGATTCAATCACATTGGTGATGGAGGATAAACATGCATACATATGACTATTTGGCCATATCGATGAATTCCACCCTCATGGAGGTGTGTGTGTGTGGGGGGGGGGGGGGGGGGGGGGGGGTTGGAGATTTTGAATGACATTGGAAATTAGAGCGACAAAAAGCAGATTGCTGGGAATCAAAAGCAAGTTTTAATTTCAATTATTATTTTTTTTCGCAAACTTGGTTAAAAACACTATAATTCACTGTCAGTGAAACATAAGTACACCGAATACTGAGGATACGTCATTTATTGACCGTAACGATGAGGAGGCTCCACGTAATACAACTTCAAAAGTCCTGTATTTTGGTGGATGCAAATATTTCACTATGTAATGATCCATGTGACTTGGGTTATGCGGGGGGTGGGGAGGTGGGGTGGGGTTGGGGGGGGGGGGGGAATTGAAGTCCACATTTCTACAATGTGCGGAGTTTTGCAGATACTTGCTAGTCTATTATATAAATGTGAACCGTAACCAATAAAAAAAAACTTTTATTTTCAGCCAACTTTTCAAGGCTGAATAGTGTGCAATTACATGATTTATAAACAAACTATTTCATATATGCATGGACATGTAATTCACATGTGTGAAGTAAATAAACATTTGAGGCAACAAAAGGAAAGTCGTGAAATGGCAGTGAAATGCCTGCATCTCTATTATAATACCAAGCTTGCCCATAAACTCGGCTCGCGTCACACGATCCCTATGAAATTGCTGTGGCACTTAGCGGACATGCCAACATGTTTGGGAAGTCTTGGCGTTCCATAGTACTCACTTGCAAATTTTGCAAACAATGCATTTTTGTCATTCCCGTGTACGGTCTGTGTGCTGCTACCAGCTATGTTGTACTGCTATCCCGTGCATGTGCACGGGTATCGCTAGTATATAATTAATTACTTGGGAGACTGGGGAAATTCCCAAGCGATGTTTTTTAAGTTCTTCTTTTGGAAGTTGTTACGTTCACGTATACTTTTAGGAAGTTATGTACACGTACACTTTACAGTTATAGGAAATGTACACGTCCACTTTCGTGCACTCAACAGCACCTTTGAGTTTATGTACATTTAAAAAACTAAAGCAGCACATTGAAAACTGCACAAGGTATGTTTTCATGACAACAAAAATCATCATGATTAATATTTGAAGCATTTAATTATTTTTTTAATGTCCTTTTGTTGGCATTTTGGATGTACTGCATGTTGTTGAGTTGTCCAGGGGTGTGTACAGTTACCAAGCAGCAAGTGAGTGCTTGCCATGGTGGCTATTCCTCATCAATTGTGTTGAATGGAGTGCTTGCTTGAGTGCTGTTTTACAGTTCACATTATATAATAGACTACAAGTTTTCTGCAAAACATCCGCACAATGTAAAATGTGACTTCAAGTTCCCACCCCAACACTCCACCCCTCCATAAACCCAGTCACATGGATCATACATAGTAAATATTGCGTCACCAAAAATCACAGATTTGAAGTTGTATTACGTGGAGCCTCCTCATCGTTACTGGTCATACAAATGACTATCTAGTATTCTGGTGTACTTTGTTCACTGACAGTGAATTATAGTGTTTTTAACCAAGTTTGGAAAAATAATAATTGAAATAAAACTTGTTTTGATTCCCAGCAATCCGCTTTTGTCGCCTCTAACTTTCCACATGTCATGTCAAATCTCCAACGCCCCCCCCCCCACACACACACACCTCCATGAGGGTGGAATTCATCGATATGGCCGAAATAAGTCATGTATGCATGTTTATCCTCATCACCAATGTGATGAATCTGGGTGTGTTCAGTTACCAAGTTTCTGTGGAAGCTTGCCAAGTGGCTAAAGCACTCAAGCAAGCACTCCATTCAACACAATTGATGAGGAATAGCCACCATGGCAAGCACTCACTTGCTGCTTGGTAATGTACACACCCTGGACAACTCAACAACATGCAGTACTCGCAAAATGCAAACAAAAGGACATTAAAAAAATAATTAAATGCTTCAATATAATCATGATGATTTTTGTTGTCATGAAAACATACCTTGTGCAGTTTTCAATGTGCTGCTTTAGTTTTTTAAATGTACATAAACTCAAAGGTGCTGTTGAGTGCACGAAAGTGGACGTGTACATTTCCTATAACTGTAAAGTGTACGTGTACATAACTTCCTAAAAGTATACGTGAACGTAACAACTTCCAAAAGAAGAACTTAAAAAACATCGCTTGGGATTTCCCAGTCTCCCAAGTAATTAATTATATACTAGCGATACCCGTGCACATGCACGGGATAGCAGTACAACATAGCTGGTAGCAGAACGACAGACCGTACACGGGGAATGACAAAATATGCATTGTGCAAATGCAAGTGGTACTATGGAACGCCAAGACTTCCCAACATTGTTGGCATGTCCGCTAAGTGCCACAGCAATTTCATAGGGATCGTGTGACGGCGAGCCGAGTTAGTGTGCAAGCTTGTAATATAATAGAGATGCAGGCATTTCACTGCCATTTCACGACTTCCTTTTGTTGCCTCAAATGTTTATTTTATTCACACATGTGAATTACATGTCCATGCATATATGAAATAGTTTGTTTATAAATCATGTAATTGCACACTATTGCCTTGAAAAGTTGGCTGAAATAAAAGTTTTTTTTTAAAATTAAAGACTACTACTTCTTTCCTCTGCTGTGGAGTGTATATAATTATTTATATATATATATATATTAATATATTTTATATAATATTTTTATATGTTATATACAGTCAAGCTCGTTACTATGCACCCTGCTTCTATGCCATCTCACTATTATACCACTTTTGCTCGGTCCGACAAAATTCAATACAAATAAATTTACTATGGCACCCCTACTCTCGCTACCATGCCACTACTGTGTGACTGTTAAAGGCACGAGTCGTGAAAAAGTCTGTATTGCGCAGTGCTCGATTATCACACTCACGTCCAAAGGCGAAGCGACGAACTACAGTCCAGCTGCGCACAACATATCTCAATATTTCCGCGCATAGTCAGACTGTGTCAAAACACGCGATTCTTCTCCCGATGCCAGCCACAACAAGCATCAAACACACGCACAACGAGACACAAAAAAGCGCGAGCACACACACAGACACGCAGGCACACGTACAACAGTGACATCATATTTTTTTTCAAATTCAGCCCATATGTCAGCTCAGAAACGCAAGCGAACCGACTTTACGCTGAGGAGAAGAAGGAGATCATCGATGCCGCGAAGAAGGAGCCGAATCAGTCCAAGTTGCCAGGGAGATTAGCAAGAATGGGGCATGCGATTAGAGAGACCACGTGAAGGGCATTCTCAGCAAGAAGGATACAATGGAGGCTGCAATCAAGCTGAATTTCCATCGAAACGGCATGAAGTTGACGCAGGCTCACGACCCGAAGCTTGATGAGGGAGTGCTCATGTGGCTGAAGCATCAAGAGACAGAATGTGCCTGTCAGCGGCGATCTGATCAAGGAGAAGGCGATGAAACTGGCCGAGCTATGCACATCCCAGACTTAATGGCGAGCGACGGTTGGTGGCAGTTTCAAGAAGCGCCACGCATCACGTTCGACAGTGCAGGGCGAAGCTGGAGCGGTGGATTCGCAATCCCTTCTTGAGTGGCAACAACAGTTCTCCGGCCCTTACTCGGCAGTTCTCGCAGACGACGTCTTCAACTTGGACGAGACTGGACTCTTTGGCAGCTGCTTCCGAACAAGACCATGGCTTTCAGGGGAGAGCGGTGTACTGGAGGAAAGAAAAGCAAGCAAAGGATCACTTTCTGGTTGGGGCAAACATGAGCGGCAGCGAGAAGTTCCCTCTTCTGTTGATTGGCAATTCAAAACCCCGTGCCTTCAAGAACAAAGAGATCCGGTCAAGTACAAGGTGAACTCGAAGGGTGGATGACGGCGGAGCTTTCGAGGAGAGTTGCGTGCGTGGACGGACAACTCGGCCAGCAGGATGCAGAGTGCTGTTTCTGTCTCGATAACTTCTCTGGCCACCCTCCGTGCTCGAGCTGAACAACATCCAACTGGTCTTTTCCCACCCAACACGACAGCCAATTCGCAACCAATGGTCAGGGAATCATAGAGAACTTCAACGCCACTACAAGAAGCTCCTGCTATGCCGCCAGCTTGAGGCCATAGACGAGGAAAGGAGTTCAAGTTCACGTTGCTCGACGCTCTACACGTCGCCCGGCGTGCTTGGGAGCAGGGTCGGCAAGTTCGACAGATCAGGAACTGTTTCGCGAAGGCAAAGTTCATCGAAGGGAGATCCAAACTGAGCCACAGGATGCGGAGCTGCCCGACATTGGGAAGCTCTGCCTGCCGAGGAAAAGATGCACGAGAACGAGGAGATCGGCTGTCTGACTTTCTCGAAGCCGACGAGCGCCTCGCGACTGGCGGGTATTTCACAGCTGGAGGAGATTGCGGAGGAGATCTGTGCAGTGAGGAGCCGGTGGAAAGCGAAGATGACGAGGTAAACTGTCGAGGAGGAAATCGTTCCGTTCGAGGAAGCCCAGCGCGCTTGTAGCACCGTCCGGAAGTTCATGCAGCAGAGAGCGGGAAGCCCGGTGTGATGCAAGCGTGCGATCGCTAGACAACGAGATGCACGAGATCCGCCGAAAGAAAGATGCGCCCGCCGACGATTCTTGAGAGCTTTGTGTGTCGTGAATTTCTCGCATGCCATATGTTAGTGTGTGAACTCTGTTAGTGTGTGTATGTTCTCCGTTCTCTGAGCTTATACAACAGTCGTGCTTTTACTTGCTGGATAAATTTTGTCTGAAGATTAACTACAGATGGTAACTTGAGAAAATAAGGCCGTTTTTACAAAATCTCGCTACTATGCCACTTTTGCTCGGTCCCGACGAGTGCAATAGTACGAGCTTTGACTGTATACATATTTATATATTCATATATACACTATATACATTATGTATACATATATAACATATATGTATAGAAATAACTGTATATATACAACATATTTATATATATACATCATATTTTATATATTATATGTATATTTGTATATATATATATAATATATATATATTATATATATATATATGTATATATATGTATATGTAATATATTCACATATTTCTATATATATTCATATATTAATTATATCAATTATATTAAAATATATATATACAGTGGGGAGAAGAGTATATTTTGATACACTGCCATTTTGCAGTTTTCCCACTTACAAGCACGTAGAGGTCTGTAATTTTTATCATAGGTACACTTCAACTGTGAAAGACGGAATCTAAAACAAAAATCCTGAAATCACAATGTATGATTTTTAAATAATTAATTTGCATTTTATTGCATGAAATAAGTATTTGATCACCTACCAACCAGTAAGAATTCTGGCTCTCACAGACCTGTTAGTTTTGTCTTTAAGAAGCCCTCCCATTCTCCAATCATTACCTGTATTAACTGCACCTGTTTGACACTCGTTATCTGCATAAAAGACAGCTGTCCACACTCATCAATCAGACTCCAACCTCTCCACAATGTGGCAAGACCAGAGAGCTGTCTAAGGCATCAGGGGAATTGTAGACTTGCACAAGCTTGGAATGGGCTACGGACAATAGGCAACCAGCTTGGTGAGAAGGCAACAACTGTTGGCAGCAATTATTAGAAAATGGAAGAAGTTCAAGATAACAGTCAATCTCCCTTGGTCTGGGGTCTCCATGCAATATATCTCACCTCGTGGAGCCTCAATGATCATGAGAAAGGTGAGGGATCAGTCCCAGAACTACACGGCAGAACCTGGTCAATGACCTGAAGAGAGCTGGGACCCACAGTATCAAAGAAACCATAATTACCACTAAGCAGTCATGGATTAAAATCCTGCAGCCCACGCAAGGTCCCCTCGCTCAAAGCCAGCACATGTCCGGCCCGTCTGAAGTTTGCCATGCCATCTGGATGAACCAGAGGAGGAATGGAGAAGGTCATGTGGTCTGATGAGACCAAAATAGACTGTTTTAGTATAAAATCCACTCGCCGTGTTTGGAGGAAGAAGAAGGATGAGTACAAACCCAAGAACAACCAACCGTGAAGCATGGAGGTGGAAAATCATTATTTGGGGATGCTTTTCTGCAAAGGGAACAGGAGACTACACGTATTGGGAGGAGGATGGATGGGCTGTATCGGAGATCTTGGCAACAACCTCCTTCCCTCAACAAGAGCATTGGATGGGCGTGGCTGGGTCTTCAGCATGACAACGACCCGAAACACACAGCCAGGACAACTAAGGAGTGGCTCCGTAAGAAGCATCTCAAGGTCCTGGATGGCCAAGCCGTCTCCAGACCTGAACCCATAGAAAATCTTTGGAGGGAGCTGAAAGTCTGTGTTGCCAGCGACAACCCAAAACCTGAAGGTCTGGAGAAGATCTGTATGGAGGAGTGGGCCAAAAATCCCTGCTGCAGTCTGTGCAAACCTGGTTAAGACTACAGGAAACGTCTGATCTCTGTAATTGCAAACAAAGGTTTCTGTACAAATATTAAGTTCTGTTTTTCTGATGTATCAAATACTTATTCTCAATAAAATGCAATAATTATTTAAAAATCATACAATGTGATTTTTCCAGATTTTTGTTTTAGATTCCGTCTTTCACAGTTGAAGTGTACCTATGATAAAATTACAGACCTACGTGCTTTGTAAGTGGGAAAACCTGCAAATCGGCAGTGTATCAAATACTTGTTCTCCCACTGTATATAATATATATATTATATATTTATATATATAGTGCATATTATATATGTTATGTAAATTATTCAACATATATTCAATATATATTCAATATATAATATATTTCAATATATATTCAATTATATATATATATAATAATATATATATATATTAATAATATATATGTTATATATATATATTATATTTATATAATATATTATGATTGATATTGTTTTGAAATGACTGATATTTTAAACAAGTTATAATTATACAAAATACTTCTTTAATATTAAGAAAAATAAGAACTGTTGTAATTTCCTCTGCCACCAAGGTAGACGGTGGTTTTGTTATCACCCCTGTCCAACGTCTGTCTGTTTGTCTGCGAGAAGGATATTGATTCAATTGTGGTGAAGATCCGGATCCGGATATGATAATTTTATTTTTAGCATTTCTTCACCATTGAGAGATGGGGCTAAAAACGACAAAAATAACGAAATCTCAAAAAGTTGTGACGAGTTGTGCCAAACAAGGTTGATAAGTTGGGTAGATGACAAGAACAAGCCAATTAGATTTTGTTTCGATCGGATCCAGATCGCGGCTATCAATGGATACAAATGTAAACTGTTCAGCCTGATGGAGGTATGTTCTACAGAGTGCCATTCTAGTTAACCTCCGCATCGAAGATCGGAGGTTACTGTTTTCACCCTTTCTGTTGTTTTGTTTGTTTGTTTGTGAACAGTATAACGGAAAACTCCTTGACGGATTTCGACGAAACTTGGTGGGGGGGTTAGGTATGGTCAAGGATCGCCATTAAATTTTGGACTTGGTCCCCCCCCCCCCAAAAAAAAATTGTTAGAGAAATTTTTTTTTTTTTTGGCATTTCTACATGTTTAAGTGATTTCCACCCCCCCAAAAATGTTACCCCCCCCAAAAAAAAATAGAGATTTTTTTTTTTTGCATTCTACATGTTTTAAGTGATTTCCAACCCCTCAAAAAATTGTTACCCCCCAAAAAAAAAAGAAAATTTTTTTTGGGCATTCTACATGTTTTAAGTGATTTCCAACCCCCCCCAAAAAAAATTGTTAGAGAAAATGTTTTTTTTTTGCATTTTTAACTGTTTTAAGTGATTTCCAACCCCCCCCCCCCCCAAAAAAAAAATTTTTAGAGAAAAAATTTTTTGCAACTTTTTTTTCAACAAAATTTCGATTCTTTTTTTTGCATTTCTACATGTTTTAAGTGATTTCCAACCCCCCCCCCCCCAAAAAAAAATGTTGGAGAAAAGAACTATAACTGTCAGCACTGTTGACGTCATTTTGTGAATAAGATATAGGTTCACTTGAGTGACCCAGCTGTATTGGCGGCGGAGGTTTTGCACTCTACCGAGGTGCTCCCTCTAGTTGCATCTGTTTTGCACATTCAGTTGACGAAACTCGCAGCATGTATTTATTGGTTCATATTCTTCCAAGATGACCTTATGCTTCTTCACCAAAATGTACCAATTCGTAGAGGGAGGAGAATTCGAGAATAATCCTAAATCAGATAAAGGATAATCCACTTGTGTTATTCTCAAAATGTATTCAAAATAAAAATTATGACTTGCATTTACTCAAAATTCACCATGTAGCACATTTTGGCACCCAAGACATACCAGTGATTATTGAATGCTTTGATTGGTGTATGACCTATACATCCAGATTGATGTCACAAAGTTGGTTTTAAAATTAATACAAAAAAAGAAGCAATCACCATTTTCCAGAAGCCAGCAAGGTGAGAATAGTCTGATATTGCTCTCATCCAGGGCTGATTAAGACCTGTAGATGCCTAAGCGCGAAAAGATTATGGTA
>CM068962.1:83710735-83728403 GCA_035128595.1 Eptatretus atami | reverse complement strand
GGACGGTGGTCTTGAAGGCACTCCACAACTCTTCAGAACCTCCCAAAGCACCCAGACCCCCCCAAATCTCTACTCAGCTTGTTCTCAGACTCCTCAGCTGCCTTCTCATCCTTGAGCTTGCCAACATCCAGCCTAGGCTGGGAGGGGTGGGGTTCTCTGTATATAGACCAGGAAGATGTCCACTATTGACAAGGAGATTCGACTTTGGCTATTGATGGTGGGCAGGACTCGGACCCTCTGATTCAATGTGGCAATACTTTTGAATCCGTATTTTGACGCACTTACAATGATACAGGAATTCAGAAAGTAGTCACACCCCTTTGACTTTTCCATTTTTTTGTGTTTCCGGAGAATGAATTAAATGATTGAATTGGAATTTTGTCACCGATGCTTCACAAATACCCCATTAATGACAAATGAACATGTTTTTGAAATTTTTACAACTTATTGAAAATGAAATGCAGAAATATCTAACTGGACATAAAGTTTCAGTGCCCTGAGTGCATATCTACTTTGGAAAGAAGTGCTTTGGAACATTACAGCTTTGAGTTCTTCTTGGTATTTTTTTTTTTTTTCCTGTCACAGCTGCACATCTGGATTGGGGGTTCTCCCATTATTCTTTGCAGATTCTCAAGCTCTGTGGAGTTGTATGGGGACGTCGGTGAACAGCATCTCAAGGTCTTTCACAGTTCCAATGAATTCAGTCTGGCGGCTTGCGCGACACTCAAGGACTTTCATGTATTGTTCTGAACCTTCCAGTTGTTGCTATTGGTGTATGCTGGGCTGAGTTGTTCTGTTGGACGTTAACTTTGTCACCAGTCTCAGGCATCTTTTGACTCTGAAGCAGGTTTTCCCAAAGATTTTGCTTATTTGGCTCATTCGATTGTTCCCTCTATGCCTTCAAGTCCTCCCAGCCCTGCCACTGAAAGCACCTCATAGCATGATAGCTGACCCACCCCCCCCAAACCATGCTTCATTGTAGGGATGGTGTTGGATGGATGATGAGAGCTGTGCCGGTTTCTGCCAGACTAGAATTTGGCATTCAGGCCAGAGTTAAATTTTTAAGTCTCATCAGACCACAGAAATATTTTAGCCTGTACTCTGTCCTTTATGTGCATTTTTAGCAAACTCCAGGTTGCATGTCAGTTGCCTTTACTCGGAGTGGCTTCCTTCTAGCCACTCTTCCATAACACCCGATTTTAAGTGCGCAAAACAGACTGTTGTCCTTCCGGCAGATTCCCATCTCAGCCAAGAAAACTCTTGTAGTTCTGTAGAGTGGTCATTGGGTTTTGGTCACCTCTCTGAACAAGGTCGTCTTGCTGGTGCTCAGTTGGTCGAATGGCAGCTCGAGAAAGTCCTGGTAGTCCTGTCTTCTTTCCAGTTTGCTAGAATGATGGAGCTCATGTGCTTTGGGGAACTTTCAATGCTCTAGAAATTGTTTTATAACCCTTCCCAGATTCTATGCGCCCTCACATTCCATCTTCGGAGTTTCTACGGACAGTTTCTGGAACTTCGTGTGGGTTTATTCTGCTTTGTATGCATTGTCACAATGTTGGACCTACATTAGAAAGGTGTGGTTCTTTCTAAATTATGTCCCAAGTCATAAATTGGCCACAGGTGGCTCTAACAAGTTCAGAGACATCTCAATGATGAACAAGGAAATTGGAGCACCTGAGTTAATTTGGAGTGTCATAGTCAAGGGTTGAATACTAATTGAGCAGACATTTCACCTTTTATTTTAATTGATTTATAAAATTCTGCCAAAAAAAAATTTCCGCCCCCCAACTATTTAAAAAATCCATTATTTTTGGGGTTTTTTTTTGTGTAGAATTGGTGACAAAAAAAAAAACTTAATCCATTGTTAAATTTCAGGCTGTAATGCAACAAATTGTGAAAAGTCAACGGAGTGTGAAACTTTCTGAAGACACTGCACATCATATCAAGTCTCATGAAGGATTGTTCTTAATGAATTGTAACGTTACTTGTCAGATGAAAGCCATCTACCCAGAGACAGTTGGAATAGTTTTGGGAAAATACAATGGGTTTATAAAAGAGAAATAATATAATATAAAGCCAGTGGTATACACATTAAAAAAAAAATTGACAATATATATAAACTGAATATATCAGCTGGGTGGCTCAAAATGATTGATGATTCACACTGTCAAAGGAAAAGAAAAGCATCTTCATTTCATGGGCCACTCTGTTTGTTTTCATAAAAAAGACACCTCGGTGACAACTTGATTCAAGAATAAATTCGTCCTCTATTTAATAAATTCGCATTACATTCCATATGCTTTCATATTTCATCAAAAAAACAGCACATTTCAGTTACGCCAGATAAGAGCTTTCCAACTCATGTTGTGGAGACGGTTGGCCAAATCACCATGCTTTCCAAAAGTGCAGGTTGGCAGGTGAGCAGCGTTTGAGAATCAAATGCATACCAGTGGATGGAGAGAGAAACCAAGTTTTAACGCATCGACCAAACAGCCACTCACTATGCATAACATTCAGAGTGAAAGAAATTCAGACAGGTAACGGCGACCAAAATACTGTAACAGCGGGAGATAACTTCAAAACGCAAAAAAAGAACAGTGCCGGATTTTTTGTCTTTTTTTTTTTTATTTAAATCCACCAGAATGAGGGCTTCTACAATGGGAGATATAATATTAACGTTAATTTGCGATCTGTGCATTCATGAGCATGATGGATCTACTGTAGCGCATTCATGAATGGGTTAATGAACACCTTTTGGAGGTGATTATTCTCGGATGACAACCTGCAATTCAAAATTTCTATGTTCCCATTGTACAGTTAAGTGGACTGTCAATTGTGTCCAAGTCATTCAGCACACAAAGTAGGGATTAAAAACACCATTGAAGGGCCTGAAAAGATTGTAGCGTTTCGACTTTCAACTTGGGTGGACTGAGACATTGAATATTCTGCAACAATGACATCAATAAAGAATTTGCCAAAATTACATAAAATTGTACGAATGAAGAAAAGTATTTTGAGGTAAAAAGTGAATTAATTTTCAAGGTCCTTACAGCAAAAAGAAACAAAAAATCAGTGAAACAAATGAGATATTTCATGCTATCCTTTTTAGCAAGTTTTCTTGCTCTTTTTTTATACCTTGTTATTCAAAAATTTAGACAAACCATTCATTCCTGTCCAAATTCATTGTAATTAGCACTCCATGCTTTTGGAAGTAATTACTTGACAATGTCTAAACGTTTTCAAATCATAAACTTAAAGATTTTGTACAGGCTTGCGATGGCAACGGAGCCGGTTTTCCAATTTAATGTTGATTAGTAATCAGACAAGCTGCAAACATGAAGTTTTTAAAAAATGTGGTATATGTGTACTGACACAAGGTGAATGATGACAAGGCACCCCCTATCCCATTGGTTGGAACCACTGCATTTCTGAGGGCCTGGTGTGGCACAGGAGTTCATGGTCACCATTCCTTCCATTTAAAACATTCTCCATACAACGGCTACCGCTGAACGACTGTGTCTGTGAGCTCATTTGTCTTCATTGCCAATTTGGTTCAGGATACTGCATTTGGACGCAGAGAAGTGCCCGTTTACCTTTCTGCCGCTGGAGATGGTAAAATATTCTCAAAATTTTTGAACAAAGAGTGAAACGGGCAGTTTAGGCTTTACAACTCGGTTACAACTGATGTGACTTTTACTACCTCACAAATTGCCCCCTCCGTCCAGATAAGTATGTGCTCTTTAACCACAAAACTGAGCAAACATTATCTATAAAATTTCATGCCGGTGGAATTCGCAAGAACGTTAGTCGAGGTGCACTCAGACTGAAGGAACAGTAGCAAGCAGCACATCCCACAGACTGAAGGATCGGATCAAGCAGCACATCCCATTGAACAATCCGGAATTCTTTGGAAGATTTTTGCAGTCTTGTTGTTTGCTGTATTCTGTGGAGAAACCAGGTGAAAAATCTTTGGAGCCTGGAAAGCTATTGACGTCTTCATATGCACATTCAGGACCCATCCCCTACAAAAAAAAGATAAAAAAATGATGGTTTGTTACATGTCGCTCATGCTCACTAGCTTTGATTGTTGAATTCTACATCAATAAAGGGAGTCATTCTACGAATACAACTTGGCTTGCATAGTGGATGCTTCACCAAGGAAATAATAGAGACAATTTCCTTTGTATAATCTCCATGTAAGGTTGTTCCTGTCTGGTTTCTCACGATCTACCGCAGATTGAGAAGTAGTTGAAAACAGGAACCAATATCGACTCAATGCTAATTGCACTTCATTCAAGAACTGGATCGAATGTGCTGCAGTGTAGTTTTTCAACTAATTTGAGTTCTGGACTTTCTCATGGTTCTATTAATGTTGAATATTGGCAGGCACTCATCCATCAACCTGTGAGAGAACTTTTCCTCTGCTGTCTGTTTCTACAGCCAGATTACTGATGCATGCTGTTTTTCCATGGCTATCTGTCTTTGCTTACTTTGGTGGTATTGCATCCTTATTACGGTGGCTTGCTGAAACTACCTGAACTTTGTATTGTAGCATCGAAGAGTGTATTCTCTGAAAACATGTGATCAACTGAAGAAACTGTTTCACTTTTCTCACCTTCTTCATGGGCACTTTCAAAGTCACCAAACCAGTTCATCAGAAGCAATAACTCCAGATTTCAGAGTTCCCAGTGTGGCTTCTCAGATCAAAACAGGCTCGCAGTCAAACTCGGCGATGCCAACATACCTCGGTCCGGGACAGCTTGTTACTACAATCTTAAGACGATGAGGGTCATTCTCACTGTGAAGCTGAGATGAGCTTATTCATCTGTGCCAAGCATGTCGAACAATTCTACCCTTTCCCGATTTTTCCACTTTGCTTTGTGGTAGTTAACATCATCTTCTTCATTTCGAGCAGAATTTCAGCCACCTTCAACTTGGAACCTTTTTTCTACCTTGAGATACCTTTCATGTTATTTTACTAAAAAAATACAACATAGCGACTTGCAATGTCATTAATGAATCCTGAACCTAAAAAAACATGTATTAGACAAAAATATCGCTAAATGATGTGTGTAAAGCAAAGATATCCATTTTTAAATTTACGGAAGTTGTGTGGCGGCCATCTTTCAATTTGACGTATAAGCCGAGTACCAACATTTTTGGAGGTTCCCCCAGCACATCATTAACAGCAACCCTCAAATTATGTAAAATCACCTTCAAACCTTGGGTTGGACAAAACGGTCATGGACCTATTGTAGGACCCCTCCTATATTTGCTTTATAGAAATGATTTGACAAACATGTTGTTGAGAACTATTTTGCAAGTTCTTCTCTCAGAATTACTATTCTTCTTAACATCAAATCTTAACAGTCAAATTTGGTTAACAAATAGTGTGTACTCGAGCTTGTGCTAGGCCAAACACCCATATGACACTAGCAGCCGTATTCACGAAAAACAGTGTTATTTGCTTAATAGAAGCATTTTTGACACAGAATTGTTCTGAAAACGTTTTGCAAGTGTTTTTTTGTTGCAAATCGGCTCAATCTAATGCAGAAATGCATGTGTCTCCAAATGTGTGTAGGAAGGGTGAGGCAAGATTGGTCCCTTTTTTGGTTTTGTCGTTTTGCCGTCAGATGTTTGCAACCAAACACCATTCAATGCCATTCGTTAGTCCATCTGATCGCCCAGTAACTGCCCAATTTCGGATATATTAGAGATCATGATGTCTATAAAAGCAATCAAAATTTGTGGTCGAAAGCTCAACATTGCCCTACCCCTAGGCAACGTCGATCATCACATGGGAAAGATGATCATGGTGGCTTAAGGAAAACATGGGACAGTCTAAATAGCGATGTGTTTAGAATTTTAATAACGGAAAATAATTCTCATATATATAATATATATAATATATATTATATATTAATTATATATATATATATATATTATATATATTAATATCCATCTAGGTACCAACATTATATTCCAAAAACATTGTCCGCATTACACAACCGGATAACGTCCATTTTCATGTCATTTATCTTGTGTTCCAGTCTTAATGTCTAAATTTCGCAACTTCCCAGACTTAGGATCAATTTGAAATACCAAGTTGCTTTGGATTTTCTCTGCTTTCCTTTAAAATTCGGAGTGGAGGTAGTCTTTTTACGATTGTCCTCCTTGGAAAAAAGTCCACAATCTGTTCGTCCGAGATTGAACGTAGGTCGATCGAAGCTATTAGAGAAAGGTACTTGCGGAGAAAGACCCCTCCTATCCATCGTTCGTCGGTTGCCTCTCAACGCGCTATGTAACAGAATTGATCGTGCTTTTTCCCATCAATTTTTTAATTACAAAGTCTCCTTCAATAATATCATTATTGTGCATCTGGATCAACCTGATCAATTGCCCACAACCAGTGATTCATCCGCCCACCACGCCATTTTTTACAAAATGGTCTGGCATCGTAATTACAGCAATGAGCTAGGCAAAACATACATGCATTATATGGGCATATATAAGCTACGTATCTACTATATCAGATCCATTTCCTGACTACACTTATTCATTTAGGATAATACCGTACTTCACCGATTGATTCGAAAATTTTCTTTTTCAGGGAGGGAAATGATCTTTTTTTGATAAAGACATGCAGCGTTTTTCTCGCATGCGCCTCCAACGAGTGGAATTGTAGTTAATACGACTTGTGAGTGGCGCCACTGTCCCAATGCGAGCTCAATGGAGTCGTGAGAGGGGTGAATCACAATGCCCCAGGAAATCTTGCTCCACTCTCCCTACATGTGTCTAAAAAAGCTTCTGCAAAGGAATAACAACACATTATTGCCAAGGAACCATATTAATGCGGAAACAGTCCTTATTTGTTTACGGTAGACTTCATACATTGAATCTAGGAACACGGGCACGCTGCGTGTTTATCTGGGCCGAGCTGGCATTATGGGATATTACACGTTTCAGAATGGCAGCACAATTGGATATATTTCTCCCGTTGACACGGGAATTCAAATTGGATGGCTCGTTTCCTCATTTGATAGTTATGAAGTTCATCTCTTCCCTTCCAGCCTCAAGTTTGTCTTCCTCTTCATAGCCATGTCATTCTTCTCGATATCGGAAAGAGTTTTAATCAATTTTGGGAAATTTATTGCTTTCAGTTGAAACATATATGGATTCAATGAGAACACAAAGAACTCTCAATTGAATGCTTGTGCTAATTAGGATTTGTGTGAAAGTGTTTTGTAAAGCTGTTTTTCGTTACACTTTGTGAACACAAATTATAAACATAATATTATTTGCAAAAGAGGCTATTGTTTTTCAGTTTTGCAATCACTGTTGGTTTTTTGACACGTTTTCCAATTGACATCACTTAGCGATCAAAAGAAAAACGTGATTGGTAACTACCTATTCCAACATCTATCCATGTGTTAAATGAACAGCCAGTCCGAACAGGTGAGTGCCAACTTACCTTTAAGTTGCTTAGTCTGGTCTTTGATCCTTACATGACTTCCAATCTCAAGTCCTGTCACATACTTGAACGATTTAGCCAGCGTTATGTGCAAACGTATCAAAATTATCCAAAACGCTGGCGTACGCTGAACTATTTTTATTCTTTCAGTTTTGCCGTATATGTGTTTCAACGAGTTTGGACATTAGCTATAACGTATTAGTACGTACACAGAACGTTCAATAACTATAGATAACTTATACACAACGAATTGTCTTAGAGTGTGTCGGCGTTCACAACTTTATGCCCAACGATAGTCTAACTTATCATAGCGCGCGGCAGCGTATCGCCGACGATCATCGTGCGTAGCCTAGTTAAAGGCTGCCGCTCGCGATTCAAGATCTATACCGCGACTAGACATCGAAGGTTCAACATTCACCGTTCATGCCGAAGAACTTCGAAGAAACTCTTCGTTACGGAGTCCACCATGAGCTGTCATACATGCAAACTGCCGTCGCTGCCCGATCCTGGTCATCACCCAGTTCCTTCTCCTCATTCACTCTTTTTCTTCTCCTGGCTATATTGGACGCAACTGTACAGTGTCAAATCGATAATGAGGTGTAATGTGAGGGTGCAGGGAGAATGAGTAGAAGGAATTCGGGTGTCCGGGAGCGCTGCGGATGCACGTGTCGAGTGATTGCAGCAGAGTAGGATCTCTCAGCTTGGGTCTCTCTCGGATACATGGAATTGCTCCTGAGCTAACACTTACGGGTTCCTCCTTGTAACCCCATTTTATATACCAATTCCCTAAACACTGCCAATACGGCCATATACGGTAGCTGTGTTAGAAAACGTTCATAAGGACCCCTGTCACACCTGACGTATTTAGCCAGATTGCAACGTATCGAAAATTGTAATGTAAAACGCTGCGTACGCTGAACTTGATGTATTTTTTTACAGTTTTGGCATATTCATAACGGATTGGACGTATGCATAAGTATAGTAAGTACATAGAACGTTCAATACTTATAGATAATTTTAAATAACAACAAAATGCCTTAGCGTGTTTGTCGCGGCGTTCAACACTATGCCCACGATGTTAGACTTATGCATAGCGCAGGCAGAATCGCCGACGATGACGTGCGTAGCCATTAAAAGGCTGCCGCTCAACGATTTAATCATAACCGGCACTAGAATCGAAGTGTCAACATCACCGTCATGCTGTAATATAAAATAAAATAAAAAAAATAAAAACCATGGAGTCTGGAACACTGATGGGTTCCTCTGTGAAGCCCATTTTTATATACCAATTCCCCTCAACGCTGCCAATACGCCATTATACGGTAGCTGTAAGTTAGAAACACGTTCTGTAGTTCTGTGGTCATTCGGAAGACGTCAAATACGTCTACATACATCAATATGCGTTGGAGATACGTTACACATAGGTTCAAAGCACGTTACTCATAGGTTAGGAATAAGTTTCGGGTACGCTCAACATTACCTCGACGTGTTTCGACTTATGATAACTTACAAAGTAACTGTGTCGACGTGTGTCACGATCGCATAACGTGCCTACAACTTATGGCCAGCGTATGCAATCGGAACGTTGTGGTCATACGCTGGCATACGTCGAGAAATTTTTGAGCATGTTAAATTGTCGACGAGCTCGGCGTACTACGACGCATGCCAGCTGCTTCAGCGTGCTCTTACATATACAAAATTACCCATACGTTTCGACGGTGCCAGCGTATTCGCCAAATTTTCCTACGTCGGCATATGCTGGCTAAACGTCAATGGTGTGACAGGGGCTTTAGTTCTGTGGTCGTCCGGAGCGTCAAATTGTCTACATGCGTCAATTAGCGTTGGAGATACGGTACACATAGGTTCAAAGCACGTTACTCATAGGTTAGAAATAAGTTTCGGGTACGCTAGACATTACCTCGATGTATTTCGACTTATGGATAACTTACAATATACGTGTGTCGACATGTGGCAACGATCGGGTAAGTGCTACAACTCATGGCCAGCATATGCGGAACGTGTGAGTCATTACGCTGCATAGTCGAAAATTTTGTGCCGATGAGCTCGGCGTACTACGACGATGCCAGCGTGCTTCAGCGTTTCTTAACGTATACGAAAACTTACCCATAACGTATCGACGTGTGCCAGCGTTTAGGACAAATTTTCATACACTCGGCATACGCTGGCTAAAACGTCAAGTGTGACAGCGCTCAGATTGATGCTTTGCAAGCATTTCGTCATGCACCATCCCTTGGAGAGGTCTCAAGTTGGCATTCCCGTCTGCTGCATTAGATGATGGACGTTAAAATTCCCTGGTGTTTTTGCTAGAGTAGGCGAGTTATCGCCTGCAGCTGGCAAGTTTCCTACCAAAATGAATTCATTCAAGGTCAGCCTGGCAACCGGTTCAAAAACATGCAAGTTGTTGTGGAAAAATGAACAAACCTCTGCAGATATTTGAGTAAATTAACCTGAGCAATCATATCTCAATAAGATATGTATTTTATCTGGAATGTTCCATCTCACAAAGGTGAATTTCAGAACAGCCCCGGCTTAAACATTTATTGCACTCTGGTTCAAATCTGATGAGTGTTGCTGGAAGCACTCGAGCTCGACTGAACCCAGAGTGCTGCTGGAAGTTGCATCACTTCCTCCAACATCATCAGCTGGTTTTTCTAGTGGTTCATACCAGTGTTGCACGTCACTGTCTGGATGTGTGCAATCATGCTGACTTCATGTCCTCGGAACAAGATCATTTGGCTGATGCAAGATGAAGACAACCATGTCACTTGAGTGACCTGTTTGTATTTTCCCCATCTGAGCACTAGGCTTGGGTTATGTTCTTACAATTAGTAAAGTAAATGATGTCTACAATTGTCTACATGCCATGAGTGAATCACAGGGAAAAAAAAAACAGTATTTGAAAGCATTTGTTAAGACAAAAACAAACAGGCAAACAACGACAGTTAGTTTGACAGAAGTGATACCATTACCAAATATTGGGACAATTAATCAGAACATATTGCTGGGAGGTTTTTACGATAACTTTTTATGATCATACAATATTGAAGTGCGTGATCAAATACTCCCTTTGAGCTGTTTTTTTTACACTGTTTTACATAATATAAAACCATGCCATTTGTACTTACCCCTGGTAGTACCAACATTGAGTGGTAAATTAGGAAGGATATATAGCCAATGAATGATGCTGCCAAGTCGGCTCGAGTCAGCCCCCATCTATGGTTATATTAAAGGAGTCCAAGCAAAAATGGTGTGTGAGGTTATGTCGTAATAATAAAGCTATCAACACAGATATAAAAACAATTTGTCCTTGTCACAACAACCTGGGGTCTACAAGGTCTTAGGGACTAGTGTTTAAGAGGTCTTATAGTTTCCACATCTTACAAAGCATCCTTAGGGTTATTAAAGGCCTGAAGGGTTTTAGGGTCTTACCAGTATTTAGGGTCCAAAGGTCTTCAGGTTATAAGCAGATTTTGGGTCTCAAGGTCTTATGGTTATGAAGGGTCTTATGGGTTTAGAGTCTTATAGGATCTTAGGGTTATAAAGGTCAAGGGTTTAGGGTCTGAAAGGGTCTTAGGGGTCTTAGGGACTCATGATTCTAAGGGTTTTAGGCTAAGGGCTTAAGGGTGTAAATGTTAAAGGGTATAAGGGTCTTAAAAGGTCCAAAGGTATAAAAGGTTCAAAATGCGCTAAAGTGGTGGTCTAAAAGGTGTAAGAGCTCTAAAGTATATTTGTCGAAAAGGTATGTTCCAATAGTCCAATTAATAGATGTAATTAAAGACGTCGTCAAGGACCAATATAAGTAATTAATAGACATACTCTCAGTCCAACTCACGTTCAAACACGTACATTTAATAGACATACAGGGCGACAAGACTTCACCTCGACGAGGGGTTCACTGCCCACGTGTGTTTTTCAGTATTATTTCATTCAATATACAGTATACTGCATATATAGATATCAAGTGAAATCGGTTGAAATTGATTTGTGACCTTGACCCTTGACCTTGACATATTGAACTATTGACTTCAACAATTGGGCTTCCAGCTTGTCACTACCTCTACCAGGTGTGAAGTTCATAAGCTACGAGGAAAATGTGACCTGTAGGCGTGACATACAGACAAGAGACAGACAGAATACCAGACCGACCAGACCAACCAATTATACTTGCGGTTTTGATTTTCACAAGTAGCAAACAAACTGACAGAAGATGTGGTGAAAACATAACCACCGGTCCACCTTCAGTGGTGGAGGTGGAGGTAACTAGAACTGCACTCGGTAGAGCGCATACCCTGCCAGGCTGAACATTTACGTTTTGTATCCAACTGATAGGTCTGTCTGGATCTGACCTGAACCAAAATCTAATCAGTTGTTCTTGTCACAAACCCAACCTGTCCACCAATTTCATTCAATCCATCGAAAACGTTTTGAGATTATCCTGCTCACATACAGACACAAACAGGGTGAAAACATAACTTTGTCACCTTTGGCTTGGAGGGTAATGCATCAACATTTCAAAAGGAATATCGTTTTTTCTGATCAAAGAGGGCCGAATAGAGGTTTTGGGGATGTTCCATGAGTTGTTAACATATTTGTCGTTCAATCCGATTACAAAAACAAGATAACTTTCACGACAGTATCCAGTTTGGTTTGCACAATGAGGAATTTCCTGAATGATAATGTCAAGCAGAAGTCCATTGGGATACTGAACCAACAAAAATGTAAATTGATTATATTCTACCTAATTTTATTCTATCGTCAATCCGGATCTGGATCTTCACCAAAATGAATCAATTCGTTCTTGTCACACACCAACCTGCCACCAGATTTCATTCGGATCTGCCAAAAACTTTTGAGATAATCCTGACACAGACAGACAGACAAACAGCAGAGAGGGGGGTGAAAACATACCTCCTTCACCTTCGGTGGCGGAAATAAACTAGAGTTGCGACCAGTGCTGTCGGTGTTCCAAGCATTCGGATTCTGCCACCACACGGAGTCCCATTTGTACGTGTTCTGGGGAAAATGGTGTCCAAATCCATTGTCAGCAGGAGATCATCTGCGTAGCATCCCTTGACAATCCGGATAGATTTGGCAAAACTTTGCAGAGGGGCAGTGATATTATCCACTTCATAAAGGTCACTTTTGGAAGCCATTTTACCTCAGGATGATCATTTGTATTCAGAAATTGTGAAACAATAAAACCTCCATGATAAATCCATCATTTTGCAGCAGAACATAACATAACTCATGGGACATTCATGAGTTATCCGATTCAGTGAGAGTCACACTTAAGGCCATTTTACTTCAGAGACCCTGACACCAAGGTGTGCCAGGTTTATCACAGAGAATGCAATAAACATGCCAAAAACCTTTATAAAACATCGATTCTCCTAATTTTGCCATAGATGATTGTTAGACACATGAGCAACTACTAAAAATGGTATCAGACGTCGATAATTTTTCTTAAGAAACTCCCACACTTAGAAGAGAAGTGCGGTGCCAGCTTGAGAGTGTGATAACTGGACAGACATTTTTGTTGTTGTTACTTCTGTCACTGAAGGTTAATGGAGGTTATGTATTCACCCCTGATTGTCTGTCTGTCTGTCTGTCTGTCTGTCTCTTGAGCAGGGGTATCTCAAAAGGTTATGGATGAATCAGATGACTTGGTGGACGGCGTGGTGTGGACAAGACAATTGCTTCATTTTTAGTGCAGATCCAAAATCTAGATACGATTGTATTTTAAAGTGATTCTTCACAATGAGACAGGGATAAAACCGATATAGGTGCACAGCACTGTATTTCAAAAAGTTGTTGGAAGAGTTATGACAAACAAGGTGGATGAGTTTGTTAGGTGACAAGAATAAGCCGATTATATTTTGGTCAGGTCCAGATGCAGATCCAGCCTATCAGTGGGATACAAAACAGTACCGTTCAGCCTCGTGGAGGTATGCACTCTACCAAATGCATGTTCTAGTTACTTCAGCCATCACTGGCGTAAAGCTGCAGTCATTGTGGTAAATCTACTCTGAATTTGAGTTGCTCTGGTTATTGCTCAGGATGTACAGGAAACTATGAAGGCTCTTGAATTTGAGAACATTTCATATAGAAGTCGTAAACAAGCTTTTCAAACAAGAACTACATTCATTGAATGACGACGATGAAGATTCGAGCAACTTCTGGTCACAAATCTTGTAAATAGTCAATATGGTGTCTGTCTGTCTGTTCGACTGTGATTGCAGTCAGTCGTGACTTATCATCTCAACCAACTTGACATACTAAGGGTTCACACGATGGAGGTTCAGCAACTAATTTGCCGCCCCCACCCAAGGGGGTATTCAACCTTGGGCAAAATCCGAGTTAAGATGTAAGATAGATTATTGTGGCGATTTTCCAAGGCGCCTTCGAAAAAAAATAAAGTGACGAGAACGGCACTCGCTGGAGCGCATAGCGCCGCCAGGCTGAACAGTTTACGTTTTGTATTCCCACGATAGCCAATCTGGAGCCGGACCTTCATCAAAATCTAATCGCCTTGTTCTCATCACCTATCCAACTCATCCACCTAGTTTGAAATAACTCATCCACAACTTTTTGAATATTCATGATATATATATATATATTTATATATATATATATTATATATATATTATATATATTATATATATATATATCGTTTTGGCCCTATATCTCAATGGTGAAAAACTCACTTTAAAATTTTCTCGTTTCCAGATCCGGATTTTATCTCCACCAAAATTGAATCATTCTTACTTGTTCCACACCAACCTGTCCAAGTTTTCATTTCAAATCCGTCCATTACCTTTTGAGATATCATGGATTGTTGCAGTTCTGAAACCACATGCCTCTAAGACAATGGCACCCAACATACAGTGATCCCCCAGACAGTTATTTCATTAGTGTACGTGCAGTTAGACCTTCCCTCATGTCTAATGGTCACGAGACGAAGTGCATTTGCGTGGTCTTCTTGCTAGGTCTATTTATTCTCCATTTTCCATTTCAATCTCCATCTTTATTCCAAACCTCTTTTCTCTTATTCATGAAACAAATCAAAGTATGCACCGCACCCAGACGGCCGCCTGTGAAATCACAGTGAGAAAACTCTCCACCACCAGATTGTACGGGACGCGCGCAGCGATGAAATACCCTCCACCTGCACTGTACAGGACACGCGCAGCGCACCCTTTATTGCGAATCTGCATCAAATACTTGTATTTATCTTCCTTTTGACCCTGATTTATAGCCAATCCTTTCTTTAATCCATGAAGCAAAGCGCAGCAGGCGCAAATGCATGATAACAGGCACACGGCAGCCCCGTGAAATTCCATCACATTGTGCGGACGCGCATGCGTGCACTCTTTATTCGGGTATTCGTGCTGATTTACAAAGTCAAAGTCTCTCATCGCTGACCTTCGCTCGCCACCTTGGCCACCAATATCTTCACGCAAACGCAGAAGTCATCCCGCACCTCCTCACACCTCCTCCTCAATGCAGTGATCACCTAGTAGAGATGCAAATGAATGGCCCAGATAGCTCGGGCTGCGTTGCTGCAGGCGAACAAGTGCATTCATCAGTGCAAGCGCAGAGCGCCGGGGTGCCCGAACTGATGCGGACCGGTCGCACCTCGGCAGCCGCCGGGCACGACCCATGAGTTCGGTGCGGGGCGGTTCATGTTGTGTGTTCAGTGCGGGGCGATTCCACAGCTCAGCCATGTCTCGCGGATGTACAAATGAGACCCTTTCGGCTATAGGGGCGGGCAGCACGGGCCAGGTCCAATAGGAGTGCACATTCGGGTGATACGCATCGCTTCGGTCGTCACCCCCACCCTACACCATGGGCTTATAAAAGGTTGATCGCAAAGCCGTTAGTGAGCTGGGATCTTCTACATCGCCTTCTGCTTCCTCTGACTTCACCTGCTGACTCCGCCTTCACCCGCCCACTCCACCCACCTTCTCGTCTGCTGATCTTGCCTTCCTTCTGCCTTACTCGTCTGCTGTTCCGCCCATTCCATCTGCCTTACTGCTTCGCCCTTCCTCTCGCCTTCGGCCCCACCTATTCGCTGGACCAGTGCATGCGCTGCGCCTGGCACAGTACCAAGCAGAAGACAACACACCGACTCTTGAACTAGGAGCGTCAGCGGCAGTCCTCAAAGTGTGCTGGGTAGTGTGGCGGCGCCGTGCAAGGTATTGCGAGACCGTTAGCCCTCATCTCTCTCCTTTCTTCTGATTAACTCCCCTTCATTGGTGTTTTTGGTGTGTGTGTGTGTGTGTGTGTGTGTGTGTGTGTGCGTTGTGCGTGTGTGTGTGTGTTGTGTGCGTGTGTGTGTGTGTGTGCGTGTGTGTGTGTGTGTGTGTGTGTGTGCCATTGCGGCCTATCCTTGCCCTAAGTTAAGAGTGTGTGTGTGTGTGTGTGGTTTTTATGTGTGTGTGTGTGTGTTTGTGTGTGTGTGTGTGTGTGTCATGGCGCCTGTCTTTGCCCTAAGTTAAGAGTGTAGAATAAATATATCGGGATAAGTCTGCCTGTGTCTGCTTTATAAGTTGCCTGTGCTTTCTTTTTGCGCACCCCACAAATTCCTCATTATCCTAGTTGTACAATATAAATCCATTTCATCGTGCCACATATTTTTCCTCGCCTGTTTATTAAATGCTTGTGTAGAAAATGTTCCAGCTCGTTTTTGTCTTTTCGTTCATTGATCCAGCATGTCCGTATACTATCCCAGCCAGGACTTATCTCCCAACGATCGCTTACTCGCCAGATACATTCTTGCAGTGTTGCTCGGCTGCATCTGATCCAGTAAGGTGACCCAGTTCGGAAAAGGCGTACCTAACGCTTGGTTTAGTCAGGTCAGCCCAGATTAGATCTGGACTTGCTGCAGGTACCATGAAACCTGTACTAACCTGTTCCATGTCGGTTGTCAGCGACTAAACTGTCTCCCCCACCAGGTTTTTTGGTGAGGAGGGTGTTTGGATTATGGACACCCAGCAGGATTTTAAAACAAAACCTGTCAAGGGCGAGGAGCACCATGTGAGCCACAGCCATCCATATCTAGTACCCAACTGTTGTCTGCGGACGTCCTCCTGCAGTTGGGTACTTCTCTATTCGGAGGTTGGCGGCAGGATTTGCACTCTGGCCACCGTAAAACCCCCTTCATTCCGCAAAACACAAACGCAAAGAATCTGAAAAACCCCTCCTGGGAGTGCCACCTGTGCAGCTTCCCTTCGCAGGCAGCTCACCGGATGACGGATTGGGCAAAGCTTTCGGGAACCCAATCTGATGATAGGAGGGAACCACGGGGTAACTTCCGGGTCAGATTTGGGAGAGTGTGTTGGAGTTGTGCTGAGGTGTCGTCCACTAGACGGCGGTCTCCTTGGGTGTAACCTGAGGCGGTCCGTCGGGGGTGCCTGGAATGTCCTATCCCTAAGAGAATTGATCACCAGTCTCTGTTATCACCTGAGCCAATCTTTGGACATCGGTATTGCAGCACTCTCTGAGGTCGGAGACCGGATTGCGACGAGATCATGGTGGGTGGTTACACCTACTATTGGTCTGGTCACTCTGATGTTTACCATTCCCAAGAGTTGCTTGTAGCTGTGTCCAATAAGCTGACTCCAATGTGAATTGAGTGATACACCGGTCAACGAGCGTATTATGACGACCAAGGATTCGTCATCCTTAGGTGTCATCCCTGGTCTTGGTTTATGCTCTGAATGGGCGAATGATTCTCACGTGAAGGATGCATTCTAACACCACGCTCGAGTCGGTGGTTGATCAGTGCCCAACGAGATACACTTCTAGTCTTGGGGGATTTCAATGCATCGACTGAACTGATAGGGATGGTTATGAGACATGTGTTGGTCCCATGGGTCAGGACTATGAACAAGAAGAGCACTAAGTTCCTTGAATTTGCAAGAATTCATGGAGTAGGTGGCCGTTCATAGTTTCGCACCACAAGCTCATCACTGGACTTGGTATTCTAATGCTGGGTGGAGTGGCAAAGGAGATTGACCATGTCCTCGTTCATGGTCGCTGGAGTGATCAGAACTCAGGGTCTCTACCGGAGTGCTCAGTTCCTCAATCTTTAAACTGGAAACTCAAAAACCGGGGGGGGGGCTTTTGGGTGTAGCCAACTCTGAAGCTTGGACCTTAAATCCAGGAGAATGGGTAAAT